>OW240916.1:49377696-49810196 GCA_933207985.1 Pelobates cultripes
AACTTTAAAAGTATAAAATATATCTATACAATATTAACACTATATAGGCATAAAAAAGAAAAAAAGTCCAATATTCACAGTCTTTTTCTCACAGTGTTTCCAGGACGCGTTTCGCCGTATAGGCTTCCTCAGCTGGATCAAAAAAGTATTTCTACTATTGTGAAGAATGACACTTGGGGTAGAACGTTGAAACATAAAAATAAAGGAACTAATAGAACCATATACAAGGGGCCGTCAAAAATAGTACGAAGGTGTACAGACGGCATAAGCAAGGCCAGTAGTGGCCTACTGGGGGGAGGTTGTTGTGCATCCTGCAGGAGACTGATCGGTCTGTGTAGTGTGCCTGTATAGTTTACAAGTTACACATGGGTAATCCCGGGTGGGTGGTAGGCTATGTAGAGAAAGCAATATCCGTTACCTTAGTGTAAAGCCTACCCAGGGCAGACAACATATAAAACATAAAATATAAAATACAACCCGGAGTAGTAACCTGAGGCACGGAAGATAGATACATAGCTTGCATCATTGTGGTGGTATCACGAGTGGATAGAAGTAATTTTTATGTTTAAAGTCTGCCAGTTCATGTCATTGGATCGATGCTTAAGGACGCCCCTGATATCAGGTCATGTCGGGCAGCATGGAGCATATTCACTTAGCTGTAGAGGTGGTGTTCCAGTCCCGGAAGATCTGTGCTGGGTGTCATGATACCTGTTGTGGCTGATGGCGAGGAGGTCGGGCATCTGGGGGTTCTGTCTCTGGTGGGCACGCAGGCGCCCTTCTCCTCCAGCGGTTTCGGCACTTTGGACGCCGGCCGCGATAGCTCCGCCCTCTTTTATGACGCGGCGCAATTCCGCTGACGTCATGACGTCACGGCCTGCCGTAAATGTCAAACCAGGACGTTTTGGGGGCGTGGACATCAATTAAAGAGGCAGGGTATAAAAGGTACTCACTTACAGTGAGTCATTGCCCTGTCGTGGTTTCAGCTTGTCTGTTCCCTCAGTGCGTTTCCTGTGATTGGTTTTTAGGTTATTATCTTGGCTTGTATTCTGACTTTGCTTCTCTCTCTTACCCTTGTACTCGGCTTGGCTTCCGCTTACCTGTCTTCTCGTTCCCTCAACCTCGGCTCGTTCCTGACCATTCTTTATCTGTACTGACGTTAGTCCGGCCACTCTAAGGTCCGGTATACGTCTTTGCAATTATTAGTACCCTGCGTGTTGGATCCCTGTTTCGATCCTGACACTGGGAAGCGGCGAGGTGGGGTCTGCGCGGTGTGGTTGCTTTGAGGTTGATGAGGGATATTCCATTCTTTGAGTATTCGGTAGCCTTCTTCCGCCGTGAGGATATGTTTTTCCACTCCGTTCCGTCTGATCATTAATCTGGCTGGGAATCCCCATAAATGTTAGGATTACATTTAAATTGCTATAATCAGGCAGTCGTATAATAAAACCTACGCTGTATGTTCAAAATGACTCCACAATGTCTTACATCACATGACCTTAAATCAACCTATAGTCAGGAGGCACTTTAAAAAGTCATATTATGGGGCGTGGCCACGCAACTTCCAAGATGGACATGTAAATGAATAGGGTGGTCTGTGAGGGAGTTTATATTTCGACTGAATTGTTCAGAGAGGCATATGATTTTTAACCCCAGGGGGAGTGTGTGTGTCTGTGTGTATATAACAAATTAATATTTAGTTATGGGCCCCTGGGGTGGAGCATTTGGAGAGCATGGTGGGCCAGTGCTCCACTCCGCTGTTTATTGTTTTGTTCCTGAGAGACTAGGTCCAGACCAAGGTGCTCAGCTGCAGGTAATCAGCTGCAGCAGTGTTAATAAACCCCTCCCTGCTAGGCAGGTAGGGGAGAATGTTTGTTTCTCGCTAGAAGCAGCAGGCTGACTAAGCACTGGAGTGCAGAGAGCTGACAAAGCCACTAGGTTGGTGAATCCAATATTGTTTTGTTATAGTTTAACCCCTGAGAGATAGGGAATCTGATGTTAGTTAGTGCTCAGACGAGCTAGGTTTTTGTTTATAGGGATTTGTGTTACATTATTGTTTTTTTTTTTTCATTTGCTGCGGTCTCTGTGGTGAAGCTCAACAATAAAGTGCCTGGAATGAAGTTACTTTTAAAGACTGTGCATGTTTGTACCCAAAAGGACCGTGCTAACTGCAGACAAGGATCACACCATCTATACATGAGATTTGCGTTTCGCAATGCCGTTGTTATGGGGGCTAACGCTTTTCTTTTAAGGAGTGTAGCAGCAGAGAGATCAGTATAAAGTTTTATCTTTGCAAATTTTCCTGGTAATTCTGGAAGTAACCGTGATGCTCTCATGATCTTGTCTTTGGATGTAGTAGTGGAACTTTGCTAAGGTGTCTCGTGGGAGAGATGGTGGTAGGTTTCTAGGTCTTGGGAGCCGATGTATCCTATCGATTAGTAGATCTGTTGGAGACAGGTCTGGGGACACTGCCGCAAAGGATGGCAGGTCTTGCGGGGGTATATCTTCAGGGATGCTCCTGATGCGTATATATTGCTCCTTCTGTCCCTATCTTCATGATCTGCCACTTTATCTGTGAGTAATTCAAGTTTGGCAGTGATGTCGGTATATGCGTCTGCCAGTGTGTTATGTGCAGTTATTATTTCATCAGTTTTATCTTCTAAGTGTGCTGTGCGCTCACCTATTGCCTGGATATCAGCTTTGAGAATTCCATCTGCATAGAGCCTTTGAGTTCAGACAGCATTTTCTGAATAGAGGAGTCTGTGGCTGGTGCAGAGGCATGTGTGGAGATGGACGTGCTGTCACTCCTGTCTGAGCAGGATGCTGGTGAGGATGGTCCGCCGGCGCCATCTTGGATTTTCTGTTGTGGTGAGGTGAGAGCTGATATTTGTAGTTCCGTTGGCTTTTGCTTCGTTTTTTTCGCCGAGCGGTATGCCATGGTAGCTGGGCACTTAGGTGGGATCGGTATGTGCCGATTTCCGCTGTTCTTTTGCTGGTTTAATCGCTGGGTGTGTGTCTCTCGTGCAGGAGCTCGCGGCTTACATGCCCATAATATGACTTTTTAAAGTGCCTCCTGACTATAGGTTGATTTAAGGTCGTGTGATGTAAGACATTGTGGAGTCATTTTGAACATACATCGTAGGTTTTATTATACGACTGCCTGATTATAGCAATTTAAATGTAATCCTAACATTTATATAAGAATTGATATCTAAAATGAAATTGTATCAGGTGCTTTTGGAAAATGAAATTGAGCGTAAACTATGAGTTGATATCCGATCTTTGTCTTTAAAAAGCTGTAATACTTTGAGAAAGCCCTATTTAGTGAAACCCATTATGTTAATTGATTTAGCTAATTGTGTGATAGAATAAAGCTAATTTCTTTATTCAAGACACTGGACCTTCCTGCTTTTTTCCATCATCTTTCAGACATCACTTTTTTTATATACCACCTATGCTGTATGGACTGAGCAAATACTATTTATTCCATCTCTGTAAGTTATTTTCAATTATTTTCTGTTTTATTGCATATTATACACATGGAGAGGAACTTCGCTCACAGGTATCCCAGAGTGGAGGTTATATCATTCCATGCTACATTTTAGGAGCCACCATATATGCTCCATAGCATGTGAGGGCAATTTTATTTTATTACATGTTATCTGTATTATTCAGACATTCTACTATATATTAATCCATCTGTTTGTTTTTTATTTTATACATCCTGGATTACCGACTGGTACCAAGGGATACAACAAGAATCCATATGTGGGGATAGTACCACTCACGTGTATAGAAGTGGTGCACTTAATTTATTTGTAAGTGCATTTCTTTTTTTTTTTTTTTACTCTTTCTAACCATATGAAGAATACTACACTATATACTTCTCCATCTCTTCACTTTTTTTTGTTACATGCACAGCTGGAAAATAATGTGAAGTGCTACTACCTTCTCTTTGTAAAAGCATTTTACATCTGTGTTTCTGCCAGAAGAACTCACTTAAAAGAGGGATAAATTCTAGAATACATTCTTCAGGATATGGGAAAGAGGGAGGAAACCGCGCCTTACATTAGCTGTATATAGATACACTTGATGTTTCTTAGCTGTTGTAGATAATTTATCCTCAAAAAGAGAACACAAAGAAAAAATATACAATAGTGTAGTATGTTTAACAATTTTTAAACAATGGTGAAATAGAAAACGGAGGTATTTTAAACTCACATTTGGTAGAGCTATTTTGGAAGCTCTACCGTAATTTGCACGGACGGTACAATCCCCGTCTCAGGATTAGAGGTCCAACGTCTTTGACAATTTGCTAGAGCAGACAACTTGCTCTAATATATAGGGCTTGCAGTGATATAATCCCCACTGTAGGATATGTAGGCCAGGAAGTGATGAGGTAAATAAATAATATAATAGAATAGAGTATCACTTTAAAAAATATTTAATAATAACATAAGTAAAACAAAATGCTATATAAAATAACACTTAACGCGTTTCGCCAGTTGGCTTCATCAGAAGTGTAAAATAACACCTCAAAACCTTCCTTTAAATACATAACTTACATAATTACAGATGTCTTCCTGGTGTGCCTCGGCCGTGGAACGCACGTGGCAAAACCGGAAGCGGCACGGCGTTCACGTGTGTATTGGTATCCACCATGGAACGCACGCATCACGCCGGAAGTGACGCGGCGCTTACACGGGCATAGTAAAACCACGCGTTCCAGCGTGGAACGCACAATAGCCGCAGCTATTGTGTTATAAGATAAAAGAGTCAAACATAAAACAGCAGCAAAGTATCTTCTTTTCCTTAATAAAAGCATGGGGATATACAAAGTTCTTAGCGTTCTTTTCTGGGGCAATCTTGAACGTCCAAAACTAAATAAAGGTGCTCCATCCTTGATTGATCGCTTGTAGATCCAGTCATTTTTGAGGGGGGCAGAAGTGTGGGCAAAATAATGATAAAAACATCAGAAACATATCCCAGTATATAAAGTGCACAAATAAAGATGGCAAAGGGATAGTAAAAAAAAATACCAATAATTAATTTTTATACAAATAGTAAAATAGGTATTAGTAAAATTGATAAAAATAGGATAATTAAAAAAAATTAAAAATTCTTCAGGATATGTCACCAGTAGAAGCTTTTAGTTTAAAGAGAAAACTTCAAGCACCATAACCACTACAACCTACTACAGGTAAATCCTTTTAGATCAATTTGACTTCTTACCTGGGGTCTGCACCACTACTGATGATGAAGAGCTGGAAGCTCTCTGCCTGAGCCAATCCCTGCATTGCAGTGCTCTCAGCCAATGAGCTAGCCCTACATTGGAGGGAGGGAATCACCTATTTAGGAGCTTTTGGCTTTCCATTTGCAGCAGTGAAGGCCGGGCAGGGAAGTCCCAGAAGCTGTAGTGAAATTGGTGCTTGAAGTGTTTGTTTAGGGACGGTACAGGAAATAGGACGCATTTCACTCTCTCAGCAGTCGTTACTCATTGTCGTAGATACTGCGTTTGGAGATCTTTGTATCATACTTCTAGCATAGAATGACTTGGTTATTTAACACTTGGAGCTCTATACATCTCTTCTGTCACAAAACGAGTACAACATGTCATATCAGAGGACAGTTATAAAGCCAATTGTTAAACCAGCTGAGATCATCATTGCTCCTTAAAGGAAAAGCTTGACCTGCTGAATTCCTCCTGAGTTCTGGATATAAATCGATGCAGAGTGTAGGAACTGACTAGTTTCTGGTGCGAATGAGGTAACAGATGTCCAGTTGTGAATATACAATTCCATTCTGAAAATAAAGAAAAGCACACAACATTTTCCATATATCTATATCTATCTAAGGTTATGATTAGGTGTAGGATTAGGTTTAGAGTTAGTGTAAAACTTGGATTAGGATTATAGTTAAATGCTATTAGGGTTAGCATTATAAGTCCTTTGCTGACAACAAAAATTAAAAAGTGTTGGCGTTTCAATGTAAGCATGTATTTATGTGTAGTTGTGGTTTTTGAATGCAGGGGTGTGTATACATATAATGTTGGTGTTGAACACAGACGTGTATTTGTATGTAGTGTAGTAGATAATTTACTGCAAACCAATTAGTTTGAATGACTATCTGTTCCTGTCCAAATTGAAGATAATAAAGTTGCGTGCACGCAGAAGTAAATTCACACTGAGACACAAAGTTCAGGTTAATGAAAGAACTTCGGAGAAGTTTAATGGCTTCTGACAGAAAATGGGTGCGCAGACCCTTTTAAAGGCATTATTACATCATTGAACAAAATCAAGATATGGACAAATAGACATTGTTAATTGGCTTAGGTGCTAAGATGTTAGTAAAATGCCCTCCCTATGGGGTGTACCATCTTAAGTCACTATCTTCGTCATGCTTTTTCTCCTCCAGGTTTTAGCGCCATTTTGCTAACATGAGGAGCTCACTCGACGGGAGGGGCCTTTTGGCAGCTATCCATTTAGAGCGTAGCTGGCACTTGTTAGTTTCTCAAGGTTAGGTTTCAAGGCTTTTAGTAAATACACATTTTATCAAAGCTATTTCTTGCTGACATGCAAATTCTATGTTCTATAGACAAAGCTTTCTTGTAAAACTATGGGGGCCTCTTAGAGGTATAGCAAGAGGATTTAAAGGGGCCTTACAGATTTATAGAGGCCTAATAATTCTACAACAGTCCCCCCTAAAATGTTATTTGCTAAAAGACAAAACTTTATTTGTTAGTATCAGAATATGTGTTAGCCCAAAGACACAGAAACCCCATGACCGCTGACTTAGTGTTAATGCAAAGTGCAAGTCTATCCCTCTCTTGACCCTAACAGGCTGCAGCACATCCGTCAGTACGGTTCAGGAACACTCTTCACTCCGCTGGTAACCCATAGTGGCTTATCCACTACTTCTCCGTACGGCAGTCTACCCATAAAGACGGACGCTGTCCCTGTACTGTCCCTTCCTAGACTTTCTGCACTTCATCAGTATACGGGAGAGTTTGTAGCGGAATACAGGGTGAGATGAGATCTTGATCATCGATTGTCAGATGAGTGAAGGTTGGTGTTGCTTGGTCTACAGTTTTCTGCAGGAATTTCCTTAGGCATGGGAGGACACAACAAATGAGAAGAGCGAGAATAAAAAGAAAAATTAGTAAGGCAATACCAATCTGGACTAAAGCTCTCTGCCAACCAGTCATCCAACCAAACCATTTTTCCCAGGGATCAGTAACTCCAGAGTTTCTCTTTAACTCTTCTGAGAGTCTATTTAATTTAGCTATGGCCAGAGTGACTTTACCATTAGGACCTGTGTTTTCTGGGATATAAGTGCAACAAGTCATGGTGTCAGGTAGTATTTTACATACACCCCCCTTTTCAGCTAGAATCATGTCTAAGGCCATTCTGTTCTGGAAGGTCATCTGGGATGTGGCCTGCAACTGCTCGGCCAGGCCCTGGAGGGCATCCCTGGTGTAGTTGACAAAACGCTGTTGGTTGTAATAAATGTAGTTAATCCAATTAAGGTTTTTGTTGGCAGTGACTATAGTGAACAGTGATTCAAAACCTGCAGCTACTTCATCTCTAGCTTTAAATTCATTAGGTACCCCCCTAGGTACCCCAATGGCATCTATGTAAATGTGGGGGTCAAAACTGCCTTTTACTGGGGTTTCGCGCCTCACTCTGGCTGGTGTATGTGGAGGGTCGTATGTGTCATGATGATTATCAGAAATAATATGAATGGGCATGATAACTTTGGCTAGGGTACACTCACCCCACCACTCAGTTTCCAGCCTAGATCTTAACTGTAGATCCCCACATAACCAGTAAATATCCCCCAATGACCTGGTATGGTGTTGCAACAGGCGTTTAGGAACAGTTCTGTAAGTGGCGCAATAACCTTTAGAAAAATTACCCATGAATTTACCAATCCCGTCATACATGGCATAACAAGTGTAATTACCTCTATAGACTGTGATTCCATCAGGTGGCTTAACATTTTCAACTAAGAGAGGGTATTCTGCCGTCCATGCCATGCAGAGGGACCTATTAAAGTCATATTGGTAGGCAAAAAGGCTTAAGAAGCAATCTTCTATCTCTAAAGGGAGAATTAGGGGGACGGTGCCAAGGTGGGGTCGGGCACCGCCACATACATAACATGCTGTTTTATTATGTTTGTTGGCATTATACCTCATCCATTCTAACCACAAATGAATGTCATTGAATCCAGTTTCAGCGGCCATGGTATCTTCAAAAGTGGGGTTAGCGATGGCCATCATATCTTTAAAGGACTGGATATGTGGTTTTAGCGGATTTGGGACCATATGATCAGCCCCTTGCCACTCTGGAGAGTGGTACATATCTCTGAGGTAGAAATGACCTAATTTGTTGTAGGAACCTTTCTTCCAATACATTCCCATTACATATCGGTCTGCATCCTCGGGGCCAGGATGTTCAATGTTTAACATTAATTTCATAGGGGTACTTCCTCCAGGCTTTCTTAAAGTCATTCTTTGAAGGAGGGATCTACCCTGATTGTCTATCTTAGATAAAGCACTTTTGGGTTTATAACCCCAGGCAGGCCCAGTATTCCATCCCGCAGCCCCCCAGTAGTTACAGTCATAACCCCATTGTTCATCTACTACACAAACGTAAGGGTCTTTTGCTTGTGGGATATCTTTATAAATGGCTTGAATCTGTGACTTAGGGAATGGGCATTCTACAATATCACAGTAATCAAAAGTGAATGTAGCCACATGGGTACATGATGAATTATACCAGAAAGTGTACCCACTAGCATCTTTGGTGATGGCCACCTGCTGGGCTTTAAGGAGGCCAACTAAGGAGATAATGTACCAGAGGCACATGGTTGCATAGAGTTAGCTTCCTCTGGGGCAGGTGTCTTCTTGCAATGGGAAGCGTGGATCCAGTTAGGCCTTCCGGCCAATTTGACAGAGGAAGGGGAGATCAGGAGAACTTGGAACGGTCCGTCAAATCTTGGATACAGGGTGTGTTTTCGCACAAATTTCTTGACCAGAACCCAGTCACCAGGGAGCAGACTGTGGTTGCCTGTGTCAGAATCAGGATCTGGAATTGAAGAGAAAACTTGGGCATGGATTTTGTTCAAAGCATTTGCGAGTTCAGTTACATAATCTACTAAGACATCAGTTTGAAGTTGTAGTTGTTGGGGAAAATAGCAACCTAGCCTAGGTGCAGTCCCAAATAGAATCTCATATGGGGACAGTGAGGTAGTATTTTTGTACAAGAGCATTCATTAGATCCTTTGATAAATGTGCAGGTCCGTGTGCCCATTGTACGACTGCTGGGTACAAATTCTTAGGGAGGCAGAACTTGAGGTTGTTGGAGTACACTCCATCCTTCAGAACTGCCCCTTTCTGTTTCCACTTCTGTATTTCTTCAGGAGCAACTGTAGCCTGTTGTTCCCGCAGGATTTTTAGGTCAGTTGGAAGAGTCTGCAGAGTAAATATGGGAGTTTCTTCATTTCCGGACACTCTTCTTTCCACTTCCTGTGGTTCTCTTGCAGCTTGTTTTGCAGCCTGATCAGCTAGATGGTTGCCCTTTGCTTCATCTGAGTCCAACTTCCCATGTGCTTTTATCTTCAAATAGCCACTTCTTCTGGGAGTAGGAGGGCGTCCATCAGCTCCTTGATTGCGGAACCGTGCTTGATTGGTGCACCGGCGGTAGTTAGAAATCCTCTTGTTTTCCAAATTAATCCGAAGTCGTGAGCCACGCCCAGTGCATATCTTGAATCCGTGTAGATATTGGCGCGCTTTCCTTCAGAGATCTTGCATGCTGAAGTCAGGGCTTGCAATTCAGCTTCTTGTGCAGACATAGTTGATGGTAAAGATGATGATTTGACAATTTCATCTGTTGTGGTTACGGCATATCCTGTATGGTATCTTCCTTCTTCATCAGCATATCTTGAGCCGTCCACAAACAGGGTGAGATCGGGATCTACCAATGGGTCTTCATGCACAGTTGGTAGATGTGTTGTTTCCATTTTCATCTGTTCAAAACAGTCATGAGGTGTATTTGGGTCGTAGTCATTTACTATGGTTAAATCTTGGAACTCATTTTCCAGGAAATGACGTGGCCATGCTTTTAGGTGGTCAGTTGTTGGATATTTGACAACACCATTTTCCTGTAGCTGTGATTCGTCCATAGTGGCCCATGCTTTTGCCATAGGCCCAAGATCATTCCATGATATTGTTTTCAACTTGGTCACAGGGACATGTGGAATGGCAGTGTCCCAATGACGGTACAAATACTTGAGTTCCGGAGGTAGATGAATCAAGACCATACTGTTGCCTTCAGAATCACAGTAGAAGTCTTGTGCAGTGAGTTTTACTTCGACCAGATGATAGAGTTCATCTTCATAGCAGGGTTCAGGAGTGATGTTTGGTTTGTACCACATGGTACAGAAGGCATATCCTGCTCCGTCATGAAGGAGTGCTTGTCCATCATGAAAGGATAGGTTGGGATGCATTTCCTTCTTGATGGTGCCAGTGAGAAGAAAAACATAAGTTTCGTCCATGATGAATCCGTAGTATACACCCCCCTCAGGGAGTGGCAGAAGAGTGGACGGATTGAGAACTTGACATCTTTGAAGGGTAATGTGGTCAGGCAACAAAAGATGACATTGAAGGCGAAGATGCCTAGCAGGAGTAACATGCTTAAGTTGGACCTGGTTGACTATGGCAGAAATGTCATGAGGGGCCAAGACAACCAGGGGGTGGCCAAGGACAAGATCTCCAGTTCTTTCAATGAGCTCTTTGGCAGCAAAGACGGCCCGAAGGCAAGAGGGACGTCCTCTGGCCACAATATCCAGTTGGCAGGAGAAAAATCCAATAGGCCTTTGGCGGCCTCCAGGACCATGGGCCTGAGTGAGCACTCCTGTTGCATGGCCTTGTCTTTCAGAAACAAACAATTTGAAGGGTTTGGTATAGTCTGGTAGGCCAAGAGCAGGAGCAGAAGCAATAGCACGTTTGAGAGAACAGAAGTTATCAAGGGCTTCTGTGGACAAGCAAAATGGGTCTGACTTGAGAGCATCATAAAGAGGTTGCATAAGGAGTGAGGCTTCTGGGATCCATGCTCGGCAATAGGAAATGAGGCCTAGGAAGGTGTGTAGTGACTTTGAGGTCCTTGGAGGTGGAATGTCCAGTACTGCTCTAACTCGGTCACGAGTGAGATGTCTGGTTCCCTGAGACAGACAATGGCCAAGGAAGATAACAGTAGGTTGGCAGAATTGCAGCTTGAGACGTGAAGCTTTACATCCTTGTTCTGCTAGATAGTAAAGAAGATTAATTGAGCATTGTTCTGTTGTGGGTAGATCATCTCCACAGTAAAATGGGAAGGGAACAAAGAACTGTAGTGTCTTTTCGTGACAAAGGTGTATTTAATTGAACCTGGCCGTCTGCAGTGAGGGTGATGGATGCTTGGAGGCGGGATAGGACATCAGCACCAACACAAGAGACATCGGTGTCAGGCAGGAACGATGAGTCAGGCAGGTCTTGTTCTCTAAGAACACTGCGGGCTGCACCTGTGTTAACCAGGAAAGTAGTAGGGTGACCTTCAATAGGTAAAGTTACAGTGGCTAGTGGCCCCCCTTGTTCCCTGTAGACACTGCCATGGCAGGGGCATTAAGCATCAGCGGGTTTGCTCTCCTCTGTATGGGCTGTGTTACTGACTCAAACCCCTTTCTATGTCATTAGCCATAGCTTTTTGCAGTCTGAACATGTCTATCATTATAAATAATGGTTAATAGTAAGTGAAGTAAAGTTCCTAAATGTCTTTGGATAAAACATTAACTATTGCGGTACTATCATTTATATTAATTAGACTATAACAATTATACCACCCTGTAACTAAAATGAATAACCAGTAGTGGCTGGGTTAATAAAACATGTCACAAACCCTTCTAATGCTAAAGCCATCATTTAAAGTAAAGGATGTTACTGTAAACATACGATCTGTAACTAGCAAGATTCGATTAAGTAAAGATACAATGTTTAAAATAACTTGCATTATTTAGCTATTTCCCTTGTTGCAAGATTAAGCTGGATAATCAGCTGTTATGCTCTTATATTCGTGTCCAACAGATCTCATATGTAGGTCACACCACATTTGCAAATTACCTTTTAGCAACCTTCTTTTTTTTTTTTTTTTTATCACGGACAAATGTCTGATACAGGGAAACAAATGGCATGATTGTTTTAGGTTTTAGTAATTATAATGTTTCTGTTCATAATATGTAGAGTGTAAGGAAAACAACATGTCTCTAAATGGGACGAGCATAATAGCGGTAGGCCTCATGATGGAGGCAACCATGACAGGGGCGGGGAAGGAAATGACAGCAAGGGAGGAAGTGAGAGGGGTGACGTCCATGATATGTGTGGGAAAGGAAGACAGGAGGTGTGGGCATGGTAAGGGCGGAAGTGACGTCACTTTAGAAGCAACCGTGACTGTAGATAGGTCACGGGACTGGCAGGGTCAACCCCCTTCTGTACTAGGCGCCATCTTTAGGGTGGTGGCTGATGCACTTTCAACAATACACTATATTATAACTATTAAAATAAGTCAGAGAAGCAACATTCTGTTCTGCAAAATGAAATACTAAACTATGAACAGACCTGGCAGGTTAAATAAGACAGTTGAGAACATTATGCATTTAACAGCCCATACAGCTGTTTCTAGAAACATGTACTTTAAAATAACTTTAAAATAATAAAATGATGCAAAATAAACTCACGGAATTCAACCAATTTCCCTTATCATCCTCATTGCATAGTTTTGCAACAAATCACGCTTGCCTTTACACTTAACACGTCCAAATATTCCTCTATTCTTGTATCAGATTCACTTACCTCCGTAAATCAACACTGAGCTACATTCTTGTGTCTCCCCCACAATCCTCACTAATTTATCACAAAACACAATTTATATATATATATATATAAACGGCAAACGGCAACAATAATAATATTATTACACAATTATAACACCATAACCTTTGAATTAGAATATTTTCCAGCAAAAATCCCGTCTCTAACTCTTATCAGTAGAAATGCAAGCGGGGAGGAGGGGGGGGGGAGAAAGTTAGACAGTGCAAAAAAGGGAGTGAAGCTGCAGGCATGAAGATTAACCATGTGAGTGCTGGAAAGTAACAAGACAGAAGGACAGAGACTTATACGTTTGGAAACCAGAAATCTTTGACGGGAGAAACGGACTGGAGGTGCAGGGAGCTGCAGAGAGAGGATTAGGGTGACGAGATCTGTAGGACTGATGGGGGGGGAAGAATAGGGATCCATCAGCATCCAGTAACACAATTATAATACACAAACAATCTTAAACCTTTGTGATCAATTTCTTCCTCAACCTATCCCTTTTGCTGAATAGCTCTTGCTACTCGGTACCAGGCTTCTGCTGTACAAACCAAATCGTGGTCCGACAGCTTCCCCTTTCTTCTCTATCAGTAACTTACGCCAGCTCTCTGGCTGCAATCTGCCGCACGGAGGTACGGTAAATCCACATACTTTAGCAATCTTCCTCACTTTCTTAACCATCTCTTCTCCTTCTCTGTCTTCCACTAGATCACATGCTAACCAACCCTTACTGGGTTTATCTAACTTCTGTCCCATCCTCCCTATACAAGGCGTCCCAGATATAGAGAGAGAAAGGAACAGAACGTCTACCGTGCTCGACTGCTACTTTAAGAGCAAGCTCTTTAAGTACGTCTTCCCAAAACGTAGACTAGTCACTGATTCCGCCTACCCGTGGTAGCCGCGGATTGGAGCGTGGCGAGAAGTGTGTGACCAATCACTTCTCTCAACAAAGAGAAAGAGAAATAGGAGGGGAAAGTGTAAATAGTACAGTGAGTAAGATAGAAGTAAACACAGGAATCTGTGTGACAGACAATTAAGACAACATTTCAAATAAAATACAGTGCATGCATCACAGTTCAAATAAGTTCAACAGTTTTATCCCTTGCCTTTACTCGCGTGGCCCAAAGCCACCTCCCTCAACCTCGTAGTGTCCCTGTTGCGGACCCACCCGCAAGTCTCACTACCAGCAGCCACAGGAAACAGCAACAGCTTCCAACCCGAATCCTGTATAGCCTAAAGAATTGGAATCTTACCTGCCTCAGCGCTCGAGGCTGGAATTTTACCAAGAAGAAGTGTCCGATGAGGCTAGCTAAGCAGTCAAAGTGACACTATGGGGAACCCCCAGAAAGCAGTGAGTCTACACCCCTCCACAGATTCCCCCTACTCTTTTTCCTTACAGCCACAGCTACGTGGCTCCTAAAAGAGTTAAACAGGCAATAGAGGACCCCCAGGAAAACTTCCACAGGTCCACCCCCCTTTTTCCTTACTACCACAGCCACGTGGTACCTAAAAGGAGTTAAACAGGCACTTACACTCCCCGGGTAGACTAAGTTAAACACAAACCAATACAAAAACTACACCCAGGCAACAGATAGTCAACATGCAGGTAAACTAGGTATCATTAACAATACAAAGACTCTGGGCAAGTTATTACCTGACTTTGATGTCCTCTCGGCAGCAGTCACAGACACTGGGATAGGTCAATCACAGGGGCAGGAGCATACCGGCTAGGTGCTGCAGCAATCTCTACCGTGTACTCAGAGGTGATCAGACTCTTTTCCTTCCCCCAGGATTCAGCCCCCCCAGCGTCTTCTTGGACAGCTGCCCAGGCAGGACATAGCCCAGAGCCCCACGTTATGGGCGCCAATTTGTAGTAGATAATTTACTGCAAACCACTTAGTTTGAATGACTGTTCCTGTCCAAATTGAAGATAATAAAGTTGCGTGCACGCAGAAGTAAATTCACACTGAGACACAAAGTTCAGGTTAATGAAAGAACTTCGGAGAAGTTTAATGGCTTCTGACAGAAAATGGGTGCGCAGACCCTTTTAAAGGCATTATTACATCATTGAAGAAAATCAAGATATAGACAAATAGACATTGTTAATTGGCTTAGGTGCTAAGATGTTAGTAAAATGCCCTCCCTATGGGGTGTACCATCTTAAGTCACTATCTTCGTCATGCTTTTCTCCTCCAGGTTTTAGCGCCATTTTGCTAACATGAGGAGCTCACTCGACGGGAGGGGCCTTTTGGCAGCTATCCATTTAGAGCGTAGCTGGCACTTGTTAGTTTCTCAAGGTTAGGTTTCAAGGCTTTTAGTAAATACACATTTTATCAAAGCTATTTCTTGCTGACATGCAAATTCTATGTTCTATAGACAAAGCTTTCTTGTAAAACTATGGGGGCCTCTTAGAGGTATAGCAAGAGGATTTAAAGGGGCCTTACAGATTTATAGAGGCCTAATAATTCTACAACAGTAGTGCTGAAGCTTGAATGCAGGGGTGTATTTGTGTGTAGTGTTAGAGTGTGAATGTTGAGATGTATGCACATATACACACACACTGACACAAAAATACACAACCTGACACACATTCAGATACACAGATACACATACTGACAACATACAGATACACCGAAACACACAAAGACAATATACAGATACACACTGACACACATACAGACACACTAATACACTTCTTGACATACACAAAGATACAAACACTGACACACATGCAGTTACACAGACACACATATACACATCGTAAAACAAAGAGGGGGGAAGAGTCTGCGCTAGACCAAAAGAGCAGCAACCCTAAAAAGGGAATCCCTCAAGAAACCCTTTAATAGACAGGAAAGTACAAGAGAGGGGGTTAAGGGCTGCGCTAAAAAATTTAAATAAATCAGCAAATAATAATAAAACCAGATATAAATCAATAGACAAAGTTCATCCAAGAATAAATTGAAACAGTCTCACTGATATGTGATGATAAGATAATAGTCCTCAGGTGTTGATCCGTCCGTATGGTGGCAGATAGTCCATATATGTGGAAATAGAAAACAAAAAGAGAGCTTCCAATGGTGAAATATTGTACATCCAAATGTGATGTATAAATCAAGAGAAAGGTGTTTCACACACAATTATACCTCACAATATTGGATGTGAAGCCATTAAAAATATTTTAACGAAGGAAGATAGAATTTCGGAAGAACAAATTGATTTTATATTAGAGGGTATTAATATTATTTTAAAAAATAACTATTTTTGGTTTTTAGACTCCTTTTACCTCCAAAAAAGAGGAACTGCTATGGGTACCAGGTTTGCCCTCAGTTATGCCAATCTGTTTATGGCAGGTTGTGAATCTACAGCTATTTACAATGGGAAAAATCTAAGGGCAAACCTGGTCTCATATTTTAGATACATTGATGATCTTTTTTTTTATCTGGAACGGATCTGAAGACAATCTTATTTCCTTTTTAAATGTTCTTAATACTAATAACAGGGGTATAATCTTAACCCATGAATTTAGTAGAGAACAAATAAACTTTCTAGACCTCAATATATTTATCAAAAACGGTAAAATTAATACAAAAACCTTTTTTTTTAAAGTATGTGTCAATACAGTGATTGACAAGAATAGTTGCCACTATAAACCGTGGCTTGATAGCGCTATGAAAAGTCAATTTCTTAGACTACGCAGAAATTGCACAGAACTAGAAAATTTTGAAGAACAAGCTAATTCTCTCAAAAATAAATTTATGGAGAAGAATTACCCAGAAAAAGCCCTATTGGAAAATATTAATGAGGTAAAAAATAAAAATAGAGATGAGCTTTTAAAGTATAAACCTAAAGGCCAAAACGACTCTATATTTCTTCCTATTATTTTTAACTATAACAACAAAAGTAAAGAAATACAAAAGATTATCCGGAAACATTGGCATATTTTAGAACATGATAAAAAAACTTTTTAAGATTATTCCAGAAAAGCCCAGCATAATTTTTAGAGGGGCTCCTAATTTTAAATCCATTTTAACCACTAATTTTACCAAAGAAACTAAATCTAACAACCCTGTATCTTTTTTTCCTCAATCTCTAGGCTTTTACAAATGTAAAAATTGCAATGTGTGCAAAACCGCTGATCCTACAATGCCACCAAAAATAACAGAATTTATTTCAAACAAAACCAAAACCACTTTTAAAATAAAAGAATTTATAACATGTAATACCAAAAATGTAATCTACTTACTGGAATGCCCGTGTGGCTTCCAATACGTTGGGATGACTACCAGATGTTTAAAAATTAGATTAGGTGAGCATTGTAGGAACATAAAAAATGGATTTTTAAACTACTCTCTATGAAAACATTTTTTAATTCACAATAAAGATCCAAAAATGCTAAAATATATGGGTATAAAAAAATGTTCATTACCTTGGAGAGGAGGAGATATAAAAAACATTTTAGGCAAAACTGAGATGGAATGGGTCTATAAACTAGAGACTCTAATACCTAATGGACTTAATGCAGACTTTGATCTGCATAATTTTTTTATAACAAAACCCACTTTCTAATGCTATGTCTTATCCCTTTAATTAATTTTCTGTGTATTTATATCACCATTATTTATAAATTATACACCACATACAAAAACCTTTTATTTTATTGCAATATGCAGCTTATAAGTTTATTGGTTTAATGCCCTTATGTCAAATCTGTATAACCATCTATGTCCTTTTATTGGGATTTTAGATGTCCTTCTATTGTGATTTTAAACTCTTTTTATGTTTCTTTTAAAGTATTTACTCTTAATATTATGGATTCTAATCACTGAGAGCTCAGTGACCGGCAGGACTCCATTTCCCATGGAGCACTGCGCTCCCATGCCGGCCACTGAGCCCTCTGCTCACACTATCAAGCGATCCGCCCATCAGACGGCTCGCGCATGCGCGGCACGTCCCGATCACGTGATCGGGACTAACTTTAATTATATCTTCCCTAAAGCTTTGTTTCAATAAAATTATTATTACCCAAGCCTAATTAGGCTTATACCCTTGTACCCACATGGTTTTTAACGTATTTTAAAATGTATTATCTGTTCGGTTTTAATTCTTGAACATGATTGGTGCACTAAAATTTGGCGCCAAATTCAATCTCTGTATGTATCTATGAATTCTGTTTTCTGCCAGGTGTATTGTTCTTTTACCATTTTGCAAAAACCTCATAGGTGAAACGCGTAAATGGTTTTAATAAGTGTATTTTAAATCAATAAAAGTTATTTTTGGTTACCTTTTAAACTAGGACCAATTTTATACTTATTTTTATTGTATTTTATACACTTTTACTACTCCTGGCACCCTCATATATCCTACTATTTTTATAGTTTTTATCTTTTATTCTTTCGTTTTATTTTCATTTTTTTATTTAAATTTTTTTTTTTTTTTTTATAATTTTAAATTCATTCTCAAGTGTATCCTGTCCAAAGAAATCCTTAGGTGGGGATAATTCCATCAGCGCTGTGGCAATAGAGCAGTATCTGTCTGCTCTATTCTTGTAAGTATAACTTATGTTATAAAATTGTTTTATTGTTCATACTGAGAGCACTATCTGTTTTATATATATTTCGTGGATACCCACTATCCAAAATTGGAGAGGCGGACCTATTTCCCCAGCACTAAAGAATTACGCACATCTGGGCAGGTCCCAGCCTACACTAAGGAAATCCCAAGCCGGACAGACGGACCTACTATCCAAGTATATCCTATAGTGGGGATCAAACCACTAAGTGCCTCTTCTCCTAGAGCTGGTTCAAGCACCAACAAATGTGAGTGAAACACCTTTCTCTTGATTTATACATCACATTTGGACGTACAATATTTCACCATTGGAAGCTCTCTTTTTGTTTTCTATTTCCACATATATGGACTATCTGCCACCATACGGACGGATCAACACCTGAGGACTATTATCTTATCATCACATATCAGTGAGAATGTTTCAATTTATTCTTGGACGAACTTTGTCTATTGGTTATATCTGGTTTTATTATTATTTGCTGATTTATTAAAAAATTTTAGCGCAGCCCTTAACCCCCTCTCTTGTACACATATACACACCTGACACACTTGCAGATACACAGATACACACAGACTTACACACAATGACAACATATATATATTCAGACACAGAGACCGACAAACTGACACACAAACATACACTGATAGACATACTTACACAGAGACATAAATTGACAGACATACTGCCACAGATATATACTGAGAGACACACAGACATACTGACACACTGACACGTTCACCAACACACACACCGACATACTGACACAAAGAGCCATACTGATACAGATATGCACACACTGACATACGTATGGACACACATACACCAATAGACATGCTGACACACACACATATACATACTGACAGACATATTGACACACATTCACAGACACACACGCAGGCATACTGACATGCTGACACATACACTGACAGACATATTGACACACATATATACTAAGACATACTGACATACATTCACAGGCATACTGATACACACACACTGACAGACATACTGACACATACACAGGCAGACATACATACACAGGCAGACATACTGAGACATACACAGGCAGACATACTGACACATACACTGGCAGACATACTGACACACACACACTGGCAGGCATACTGACCCATACACTGACAGGCATTCTGACCCATACACTGACAGGCATTCTGACCCATACATTGACAGGCATACTGACTCACACACCCTAAATACAAGTTGGGGGGGACCTAATGTCCTCCCCCCTGGCCCCCACCCCTGAGCGGTGGGTGGGGGCCCTAAACTAGAATAAGGGGGGGGACCTAACGTCCTTCCCCTCTGGCCCCCACCCCTGAGCAGCGGGTGGGGGCCCTAAATACAAATTTAACCCCCCTCCCCCCTGGGTGACTAGGGGTCCCCAAACCCCTAGTCAACCCCTCCCCCAAAAAATAAACTCCTACCTACCCCCTCACCATAAAAATAATGAGGGGGACCTTTAACTAAATACCTGTAAAAATAAACTTACCATTCAATGTTTTCTTTCTTCTAAAATCATCTTTTTTCAGCCCCAAAAAAGGCCAAATAAAAATACATAACAACTGACACAATAAAAAAAAAAGCAAAAAAAAAAAGCACCAATAAATAAATAAAATCCATCTTCACCCAGCGAGGGCTCTGCGCAGACTGAACTCTGCAGGGTGGGGGAAAGCTTATAAAGCCCCCAAACAAAGGCCCGCCTCCTACACATAAGCCCCACCCCTGCCGTTAAGCAGCAGACCATGCTGCTGCTGGAAAGGCAAGAAGATGGCTGTCTGACTCCCAGCAACAGGTAGGCTTGATATGCTCAGGTGTGTGTGTCTGTCTTTCTGCTAGTGAGGAAGCTTGTGTGTGTGTATGTGTATGGACTCAGCAGTGTGTATGTGTGTATGGACTCAGCAGTCTGTGTGTATGGACTCAGCACAGTGTGTGTGTATGGACGCAGCACTGTGTGTGTGTGTATGGATTCAGCAGTCTGTGTGTATGAACTCGGCAGTGTGTGTGTATGGACTCAGCTCTGTGTGTCTATGGACTCAGCAGTGTGTGTATGGACTCAGCAGTGTGTGTGTGTATGGATTCAGCAGTCTGTCTGTGTGTATGGACTCAGCTCAGTCTGTGTGTGTATGGACTCAGCTCAGTCTGTGTGTATGGACTCAGCTCAGTCTGTGTGTATGGACTCAGCTCAGTCTGTGTGTATGGACTCAGCTCAGTCTGTGTGTATGGACTCAGCTCAGTCTGTGAGTATGGACTCAGCTCAGTCTGTGTGTATGGACTCAGCTCAGTCTGTGAGTATGGACTCAGCTCAGTCTGTGTGTATGGACTCAGCTCAGTCTGTGTGTATGGACTCAGCTCAGTCTGTGTGTATGGACTCAGCTCAGTCTGTGTGTATGGACTCAGCAGTGTGTGTATGGACTCAGCAGTCTGTATGTGTGTATGGACTCAGCACTGTGTGTGTGTGTATGGACTCAGCAGTCTGTGTGTGTATGGACTCAGCAGTCTGTATGTGTGTATGGACTCAGCACTATGTGTGTATGGACTCAGCACTGTGTGTGTATGGACTAAACAGTGTGTGTGTATGGACTAAACAGTGTGTATGTGTGTATAAACTCAGCAGTGTGTGTATGAACTCAGCAGTCTGTGTGTGTATGGACTCAGTAGTCTGTATGTGTGTATGAACTCAGCAGTCTGTGTGTGTATGGACTAAGCAGTCTGCATGTGAGTATGGACTCAGCAGTCTGTAAGTGTGTATAAACTCAGAAGTGTGTGTGTATGGATTCAGCAGTCTGTGTGTGTGTGTGTGTGTATGGATTCAGCAGTCTGTGTGTGTGTGTGTGTGTATGGATTCAGCAGTCTGTGTGTGTGTGTATGGACTTAGCAGTCTGTGTGTGTGTGGTTGGACTCAGCAGTCTGTGTGTGTGTGTGTATGGACTCAGCAGTCTGTATGTGTGTATGGACTCAGCAGTCTGTATGTGTGTATGGACTCAGCAGTCTGTATGTGTGTATAAACTCAGAAGTGTGTGTGTATGGTTTCAGCAGTCTGTGTGTGTGTGTATGGATTCAGCAGTCTGTGTGTGTGTGTATGGATTCAGCAGTCTGTGTGTGTATGGACTTAGCAGTCTGTGTGTGTGTGTGTATGGATTCAGCAGTCTGTGTGTGTATGGATTTAGCAGTCTGTGTGTGTATGGATTTAGCAGTCTGTGTGTGTGTGTTTGGACTCAGCAGTCTGTGTGTGTATGTGTGTATGGATTCAGCAGTCTGCGTGTGCATGGACTCAGCAGTCTGTATGTGTGCATGAACTCAGCAGTCTGTGTGTGTATGAACTCAGCAGTCTGTATGTGTGTATGGACTCAGCACTATGTGTGTATGGACTCAGCACTATGTGTGTATGGACTCAGCACTATGTGTGTATGGACTCAGCAGTCTGTATGTGTGTATGGACTCAGCAGTCTGTATGTGTGTATGGACTCAGCAGTCTGTATGTGTGTATGGACTCAGCAGTGTGTGTATGGACTCAGAAGTATGTGTGTATGGACTCAGCAGTCTGTATGTGTGTATGGACTCAGCAGTCTGTATGTGTGTATGGACTCAGCAGTCTGTATGTGTGTATGAACTAAGCAGTGTGTATGGACTCAGCAGTCTGTGTGTGTGTATGAACTCAGCAGTGTGTGTGTGTGTATGAACTCAGCAGTGTGTGTGTGTATATGGACTCAGCAGTCTGTGTGTGTGTGTGCATAAAGACTCTGCAGTGTATGTGTGTATGGACTCAGCAGTCTCTGTGTGTGTATGGACTAAGCAGTCTGCATGTGAGTATGGACTCAGCAGTCTGTAAGTGTGTATAAACTCAGAAGTGTGTGTGTATGGATTCAGCAGTCTGTGTGTGTGTGTGTGTGTGTGTGGATTCAGCAGTCTGTGTGTGTGTGTATGGACTTAGCAGTCTGTGTGTGTGTGGTTGGACTCAGCAGTCTGTGTGTGTGTGTGTGTATGGACTCAGCAGTCTGTGTGTGCATGGACTCAGCAGTCTGTGTGTGTATGAACTCAGCAGTCTGTATGTGTGTATGGACTCAGCAGTCTGTAAGTGTGTATAAACTCAGAAGTGTGTGTGTATGATTTCAGCAGTCTGTGTGTGTGTGTATGGATTCAGCAGTCTGTGTGTGTGTGTTTGGACTCAGCAGTCTGTGTGTGTATGTGTGTATGGATTCAGCAGTCTGCGTGTGTATGGACTTAGCAGTCTGTATGTGTGCATGGACTCAGCAGTCTGTATGTGTGCATTAACTCAGCAGTCTGTGTGTGTATGAACTCAGCAGTCTGTATGTGTGTATGGACTCAGCACTATGTGTGTATGGACTCAGCAGTGTGTGTATGGACTCAGCAGTCTGTATGTGTGTATGGACTCAGAAGTGTGTGTGTATGAACTCAGCAGTGTGTGTATGGACTCAGCAGTCTGTGTGTATGGACTCAGCAGTCTGTATGTGTGTATGGACTCAGCAGTCTGTGTGTATGGACTCAGCAGTCTGTGTGTGTGTATGAACTAAGCAGTGTGTATGGACTCAGCAGTCTGTGTGTGTGTATGAACTCAGCAGTGTGTGTGTGTATGAACTCAGCAGTGTGTGTGTATATCGACTCAGCAGTCTGTGTGTGTGTGTGCATATAGACTCGGCAGTGTATGTGTGTATGGACTCAGCAGTCTCTGTGTGTGTATGGATTCAGCAGTCTGTGTGTGTGTGTGTGTGTGTATGGATTCAGCAGTCTGTGTGTGTATGGACTTAGCAGTCTGTGTGTGTGTGTGTGGACTCATCAGTGTGTGTGTGTGTGTGTGTGTGTGTTTGGACTCAGCAGTCTGTGTGTGCATGGACTCAGCCGGTCTGTGGTGTGTACCAACTCAGAGTGTGTGTGTATGGATTGCAGTCTGTGTGTGTGTGTGTGTGTGTGTGTGTGTGTGTGTATGGATTCAGCAGTCTGTGTGTGACTGAGTATTGGCCCAGCGGTCTCTGTGTGTGTGTGTGGTTGGACTCAGCTTGGTCTGTGTGTGTGTGTGTGTGTGTGTATGTGGACTCAGCAGTCTGTGTGTGCATGGACTCCAGCAGTCTGTGTGTGTTTGAACTCAGCAGTCTGTGTGTGTGTGGTTGGACTCAGCAGTCTGTGTGTGTGTGTGTGTGTGTATGGACTCAGCAGTCTGTGTGTGCATGGACTCAGCAGTCTGTGTGTGTTTGAACTCAGCAGTCTGTATGTGTGTATGGACTCAGCAGTCTGTATGTGTGTATGGACTCAGCAGTCTGTAAGTGTGTATAAACTCAGAAGTGTGTGTGTATGGTTTCAGCAGTCTGTGTGTGTGTGTATGGATTCAGCAGTCTGTGTGTGTGTGTTTGGACTCAACAGTCTGTGTGTGTATGTGTGTATGGATTCAGCAGTCTGCGTGTGTATGGACTCAGCAGTCTGTATGTGTGCATGGACTCAGCAGTCTGTATGTGTGCATGAACTCAGCAGTCTGTATGTGTGTATGGACTCAGCACTATGTGTGTATGGACTCAGCAGTGTGTGTATGGACTCAGCGGTCTGTATGTGTGTATGGACTCAGAAGTGTGTGTGTATGAACTCAGCAGTGTGTGTATGGACTCAGCAGTCTGTATGTGTGTATGGACTCAGCAGTCTGTGTGTATGGACTCAGCAGTCTGTGTGTGTGTATGAACTAAGCAGTGTGTATGGACTCAGCAGTCTGTGTGTATGGACTCAGCAGTCTGTGTGTGTGTATGAACTCAGCAGTGTGTGTGTGTATGAACTCAGCAGTCTGTCTGTGTATATGGACTCAGCAGTCTGTGTGTGTGTGCATATAGACTCGGCAGTGTATGTGTGTATGGACTCAGCAGTCTCTGTGTGTGTATGGATTCAGCAGTCTATGTGTGTGTGTGTGTGTGTGTGTGTATGGATTCAGCAGTCTGTGTGTTTTTGGCTTAGCAGTCTGTGTGTGTGTGTGGACTCATCAGTCTGTGTGTGTGTGTGTGTGTTTGGACTCAGCAGTCTGTGTGTGCATGGACTCAGCAGTCTGTGTGTATGGACTAAGCAGTCTGTATGTGTGTATGGACTCAGCAGTCTGTATGTGTGTATGGACTCAGCAGTCTGTGTGTATGGACTCAGCAGTCTGTGTTTGTGTGTGGACTCAGCAGTCTGTGTGTGTATATGGACTCGGCAGTGTGTGTCTGTGCGTGTGTATATGGACTCAGCAGTCTCTGTGTGTGTGTTGACCCAACAGTCTGTGTGTGTGTGTATGGACTCAGCACTCTGTGTGTGTGTGTATGGACTCAGCAGTCTGTGTGTGTGTATGGACTCAGCAATCTGTGTGTGTGTATGGATTCAGCAGTCTGTGTGTGTATGTGTGTATGGATTCAGCAGTCTGTGTGTGTGTATGTATGGTTTCAGCAGTCTGTGTGTGTGTGTGTGTGTATGGATTCAGCAGTCTGTGTGTGTGTGTATGGATTCAGCAGTCGGTGTGTGTGTGTGTGTGTATGGATTCAGCAGTCTGTGTGTGTGTGTGTGTGTGTGTGTATGGACTTAGCAGTCTGCGTGTCTGTGTGTGTGTGTGTGTTTGAACTCAGCAGTCTGTATGTGTGTATGGACTCAGCAGTCTCTGTGTGTGTGTATATGGACTCAGCAGTCTGTATGTGTGTATGGACTCAGCAGTCTGTGTGTGCATGGACTCAGCAGTCTGTGTGTGTGTGTGTATGAACTCAGCAGTCTGTGTGTGTATGAACTCAGCAGTCTGTGTGTGTATGAACTCAGCAGTCTGTGTGTGTATGAACTCAGCAGTCTGTATGTGTGTATGGACTCATCAGTGTGTGTGTATGGACTCAGCAGTCTCTGTGTGTATGGACTCAGTCTGTATGTGTGTGTGTATGGACTCAGCAGTGTGTATGTGTGTCTATGGACTCAGCAGTCTGTATGTGTTTGTGGACTCAGCAGTCTGTGTTTGTATGGATTCAGCAGGCTGTGTGTGTGTATGGATTTCGCAGTCTGTGTGTGTGTGTATGGACTCAGACTGCCGAGTCCATACACACACAGACTGCTGAGTGTTTGTGTGTGTATGGACTCAGCCGTGTGTGTGTGTATGAACTCAGCAGTGTGTGTGTATGGACTCAACAGTCTGTGTGTGTGTGGATTCAGCAGTCTGTGTCTGTTTGTATGGACTCAGCAGTCTGTGTGTGTGTGTATGGACTGTATCAAGGGAAATGTGTTGTTTTTTTAATAATCCTTGGTGGAAAATAATGAATTCTCCACCAGGGATTATAAAAAAAAACCAAAAAAAAAACACACACATTGTGTGGGGGGCAGGGCTTAACATGCAGCAGGGGCGGGGTCAAACTGCAGTGAGGGAGGGGTTAAATGTGCCCCCCTACTTTTGTCCCTGGCCCACCATGTGCCCCCCCCTAAAAATAAATCCTAGAGACGCCACTGGTATCTTTGTGTAGGGCGAGTTTGGCCCAAAAAGCCTCCAGCAGGTGGTCTATTCTCTCCGCCATCAGGGGCAGTGTGGTGCTGGGTGCAGGTCCGCATGTGGCATCCGCCATGTTTTTCCCCGCTGGAGCAGCTCCCACGACAGCGTCCCCAGGGACACCCCAAGTCCGGTGAGTTGCAGGTTGCGTTGGTAATCGTCCCCTGCGAGGACCGGGATGACCCCCACGGGTCCAAAGGGGGGGGCTAGCAGAGTTGCATTGGGTTCATGTTTATAAGCATGCCCCAGACGTCAGGCTCCGCTCTGGCTTAGGCCGCATGGCCGGTTCACTCAGTGTCGTATCGTTTCGGTCCGGGACAGGTCACAGGTATCATCCTGTTCCCCGGTTGTTCCTTCATCGCTCTCTGGTCACCGTGAGCCAGTAGCATTAGTAGTTTAGTCAGAATTAGCGTGTATTAGCCCACCGAAGCTGGAGCTCCTAGAAAACGTGGCCGGCCATCTTGGTCGTCAGACTCCGCCCCCCATTACAGTGTTTTTAATTGAGAGCACTATGGCTGTTCATTTTATATTGCAGATTACAGAGAAGATCTAGTCACTTTAGACTTACTACTGTGATCTAATAGTGATTTTTGGACATTTTCTTTGTGAATTAAGATGTACTAGTACCAGAGCACCTTATACCTTTTAGGTTATTATATATTAGCCTAGGATATATCGCAGCTCCTGTTACCTTATAACAGCAGTGTGGTATCTTGATAGCGGAGACACAGTTGCTTAAAGACTTTGGTTGCATTTAATTTGAAATACTGTGTATTTATAGACTTGAAATTTATACCAAGACTTTATTTTTCAAGTGGGATTAGATACAGTATTCCATGTTTTTTGCCATTGTTTGATAAATAGTCCATCCATAATCTGTTGATCAGTTCACTGCTTAGGTAGCTGTCCCCTTTTCTCATTTTTCTTAGGGGCAGCACTTTTTCTGAACGTTTCTTATCCAGTGTCTGCTATATTATATGCATTTTCTGTATTTTTTGCATTATATAATATTGTGTTTAGGCTTTGGTTATTTACTAGCTGACTGTTCTCCAGTATTGGGGGTAACACACTTTTGAAATAGTGTTTTAGCCATATACAAAGTCTCTACAGCTTTCTTACAGTACATGAAAGTGTAACTGTAACTTGACAAAATGACAAATGAAACGAAAGTGTACGAAAGGTATTTTAGACAAACTTACAACTGTGGGGAGCCTACCCCTACACAAAGGTCCGTACGGCAGGATTGCCCAAATGCGGCTATCCTCGCCTGTTACCTGGATAGTGTTCGTGTTGTTAGAAATGAGAGGCAGGTTCGTGTTCGTTGAGCTTTCGTGTGAAAAAACCCAGCGAACAGGGTAACAGTGAGACGCAAAGGACACTGAAACTAGCAGGAGCATCAAAAGAAGGTCGGAACCTTAAGTTCATGTAACCAAGGAAATTGCTGGACTGATCGCCATGGCAAAGGTAAGCAGGGGGGGAGTAGTGTTTTATAGGAACGCTAACTCCTCCCAGAAATACAGGCCTTTAAACATATATAGTTACCATATCCACCATGTTTTCGACATAGATCATATATTGGAAGGCAGGGCCTGAAGTTGTGGGAAGGGCTATGACCCTTTAAAATGGACTCCCCCCTCCTACCTAATTTACCTACTGGTCCAGACGTACTTCTGGGCTGGACTTCCAGTTCTGAGGGATTTCAGTTGCAGCTCTCAACCTCCTCCTGACAGCTCGCCAGGGCTTCGCTCCCCAGAACACTCTGCCGCCCGTCACGGTAATTTTTCCCGCCGAACAGTATCATTGTACTGGTCTGCAGCTTAGACATAGCCCGACCCGCCGAGGTCTATGGCTACCATATACCACTAGGGTACGACAGACCCCCCACGGACCCAGGTCACGGAGGTCTAAGGTACCCCAGCACGGCCTCCTCCGGCTGATTTCACCTTGTCACCGGGCGGCAGATCAACAGTGAGTACAGATGGGTACAGAAGTACACCGTCTGTGTCTCACTTAAACGGCACGATGTTTCTACCCGCCGGGGTCTCGGTTATTTGCCGTCAGCTGGCTTCCCCCAGATGTGTAGTTTGTCCAATTTGTTGTTTCACCATGTTAATGTCTCCGTAAGGGTCTCCCCTCCACCTCTCCCCCCCAGCAAGAGGGTCACATACGGGCCGGCTCCCAACTCCCCTACCCTAATAGTAGGGAGACAGAGGGCCTTCACGCCGGCTTTTCCGGCTCCCAAACCCCCTCCCCCAATATTAGGAACACTGGAAACCTTCAGGGACACAGAGGTTCTTCCCAACTCCCAGATAAACTGTAAACGCAACTTTTGCAATGTTTTCTCAACAACTTTCAATTTCAATTAAATGATCATCCCCTCCCCCCCCCATCAATTGGGGACACGGTGGCATGGCACAAACGTCCAACAGGCTCTTAACCCCCCCCCCAACAACCGGGACACGAAAGGGGTTACTCACCCGTCCAAAGGCACAAGCACGTTCAAATACAGCACTGCAACCGCAAAGCAGGCTATACACTAAAACGTCAGTCAAACTCACATCACGCTGAGGCAGTCAAAGATGAATTAAAAAATATGTGGCTGGTTTATAAAATAATAAATATGTGGCCGATTAGAATATTACATATGTGACTGGTTATAAATAAAAAATTATAAATATGTGGCTGGTTTATAAAAAAAGATTAATATGTGTCTGGTTATAAAATAAGAATAACAATATGTGGCTGGTTTCATATAGGGTATACAGGAATATATATATATATATATATATATATAAATAAATTTAAAAAAAACTCAGGATGGTGCACAGCACTACGCCACCTGGTGGCCATGCTGCACTTCTTAGCCTACAAGTAACATCATACTCCTGCTTATTTAAATATAAATTGTAGCTTAAATGTTTTGCTTATAACTGGTATGTGCATTGGGTATCAAACACTAGTTCTCAAGTCTTACATGAGGTACATGCAACTGTATATGTTAAACTCGGTATTTGTCATTCGATCTCTGGATCTGCTTACAGGATTCAGAGACCTAGACAAAGTCGAGCGTAATGTGTTTCCTTCCATTGGTACGGGCACGATACGTTACAAATCATACGTTTCGTTACTCAGATACATACGGCACTCAATACACAAAACACATAAAAGGTACGCTGGATACAACGGTACCAAGCAGACATGTACTATACTATACTACCATAACTTATTCTGACGTGTTACAGACTCCACACGCCAAGCTTATTGGATCCTACAGTATATGTGACGTACCAGAACAATTCTTACGTCATCAAGGTAATGGTAGGTGTCCATAGTGTACACAACCAATACGATCATGGGGGGTTTTCAGCAGCGGCATGTCAGTATGGACTCATAGGTACCCAATGCCTTCCATTTTGTCATTTATCATCTGGGTTAAGCCTCCCCCTTAGCAGAATCTCAGACTACTGCAGAACACCGTACATACGTTGTTCATGTGCTCCCGGTTCCTTAAACACTGATTTAGTATAAAGATTCATTCCGTAGAGACAAGTGGGTATGGCCACCTAGGTATTTCTCCCAGACACCTTATGCCTTAGAGATAGAGGTCCTGCGAGGCCAACACCCAGCCTCCACGAAAGAGGTAATAACGCCCATAGGCCAAATCATAGCTAGACACCTTGCATGTTGCATAGCAAGGGAATCACCTGTCACACCCCCTCCACAGTTCAAAGACTCATCCTTGGTAAGCCCACATCCAGCAGATCACCCCCTCGCGCCAACCATAGAGCCGACAGAGCCACTTGGCAACTAGCAGGGACTCACCGGTCATCAGTCTAACAAATTGTTTAACCACTTCAGCACTAGTTAAAACAAATGTATACATCCTCAAGAGGAACTCTTGATTCCTACATATATATATATTTCAGAATGTCTCAAGCTCCAGAAGAAGGAGATGACATTTATATTCCAAATACTCCAACTAAGACTGCCTCCCTTACATGTAAAGGGGACACCAGCAGTCCATCTTCAATTAGATCGGGGACCATCCCACGAATCACGGCCGAATTCCGCAGGGAAACATACCCTTTACAGCTACTGCCTGCAAAGCAGAACTGTTCAGGCTAATTCAAACTAATACTAACAAACCAGACACTGGGGGAAAGCACAAGTGGCACAAGCAATGCCAACCTGTATACCAGGATCGCCTCTATAGTAACATCCATGAGGCAGATGAACGATAAACTAGAGAGACTGGATACCCGTAGCTGTCCAGTTGTGACACCAGAAACCACTCACAACTGATATTCCGGGCCATTCCTATTCCCAACCCGGCAACTCTAACACGCCCATCATCTTAGGGCCTCAAGTCATTACCTCAACCATATGGTACCGGCAACCTAAAGAAGGACATCCTGGAGGGCAAGGATGTTAATCACGTCTCGCTTCTCATTGCCTCCCAGGATGTCACAGAGTACAGCTCATACACCTGGGGCGATATCTCAGTGGTCCTTAAGGCCAGAGACACAAGACTGAGGAAATTATTCATCAGTATAGTTATAAACCTTCATGGTCTTGTGTCAGTACAGACACTACTGCATTCCACAGGACTCAGCTTACATTCCTGGCTATTGTGTTCGGTACGTCTACCCTCAGGTCATTGGAATCAGCAGGTATTTAGTATATTTAGTCATGGCATTTCGCACCTCCTATCATGTTCCCTCTGTAGACCCTACAATGAAAGTTACTGTACGATATCAGTATGGCCATATTTCAGTTATGGCTACCCTGTCATTACCAGTAACTTTCAACTGATCTACAACTAAATAACCACCAAACCCACCCCATTAAAGTCCATTCAGACTTGCATTACCTCCCAGTACTACAGGAACTACATTGGGCCGCACTCAACCTCTCATGCATAAGTGCTCACACAAAGCCATCCATGGACCGTTGGCAACATAATTCAGGTATCCTTAGGGGACAAATACGTTCTATTGGCAATCCCTCATTTGGGCACTAAGTTCACATATCTGCTGGATAGAAATGTATGTGTAAAGTGCAGCTATCTCACAGCTTTATACCTGTAAATCAACACGTCTTATAGTATTGTACTTCTGCTATATCTTGCACTGTCCACATACGGCCACACAGTAGCTCTCCTCACGACTCTACCTACACGACCTACTCCCAGCCAAATGCACAGAATGTAATAATTCCCTCATAACAGACGTTCTCATTACCTCTCATTGTACTACTTCAGTCTAGCATATTGTCAATTTACGATGCTCGCAACATGCCACATACATTATGATATGTACTGAAGTTATCAGGTGGGTCATTTAAGTTTCACGGGGTCGACCTTACTAGCCAACCGCCATGGGGCTTACAGAGTCAATTCCATACTGGACTATTTCCACATCACCACTGTGTATTAGACCAGTTCATATACATCATATTATACTGTCCTTCCTGCTTTCCTGGCTATTTGACTGCTTGGGCAACCATGGTACAAGTTACCACAATAGCCATACACATGCAATGCCTATAGTACGGCCTTACCCAACATCTAGGCTGGTAAGTAATTCCAGCTTACAGGAGCAACCATGACCTTAGCATACCACGGCCAATTTTATTCACAACCACACTATTTATACGTTGCATACGACCCACCAAAGGGGCTATCCACTATAGCATAACGTTAGCCCCTCATTTGGGCTATTACATACGGCATAGGCATTACAATTTTGACATAATTTTGCAATTTTGTCACAAACCTACCGCAACAGGCCTCTACACGTGGCCCTCACTAAGCCATCACTCTCACGTTACATACGACCCACTGCGAGCAATCCAGTACGGTTCAATTCTCACCCACAGGGGACAATTACATACGACCATGGTCACGTTAGACCACTCAAATCCTCCCTATACGGCCCTTTTCTCTGCAATTACAACTACAGTCACAGACACTTACGTGATCTCCAATATTAGTTCCCGCTGGTAAACTAGAAATGTCCTATATACTTCATACATATTTCAGGTTCTTCTAGCAGAAGGACACCCAGCGGGAACTCACCAGGCACAATATATTTAGGTGTCATATATATATATATATATATATATATATATCTTTAACTAGGGTCATCTACATATGTAGTCACCCCGATGCAGCGGCTTACACAGGGCCTGCTACAATCTCAGGGAACAGTTGGCTATAGGGTAGGTGGCCGGGGAAGTATGCAGATCGAAAGGTTCCTTAAAGAACACTGTACGCCTATCCATCGTAGCCGCTACAGCAACATGGGGTAATTTATGGGCAAGCAGACCGGTTCGCGTTCTGACATCATAAACAAGTCCAGTCTTGTATCCCTTATTATGAATTCATCAGACGACTAACGTAGTGGAAGCCTGTCGCCAATTTTTATCTGGTATGTTACCACGTACCAGGCAGTTACAATACAGCTGCTGACCAGTTATCTAATCTTCAGTTTCAGGCGTTCAGGAGGTCCCTAACAACTACCTCACTGATAGCCACGATTGCTCCCCAGCTCCAAGAATACCTATGGAATAGAAGAGTTGCTAAGTCACAGCAGGAATTCACACAGTTGGCCCTCAAAGAATACGCACACTGCTATGCCAGAGCTTACTGCGTATATCGAAGTTCAGGTCAGATCACCACCTTACAAACTAGATCAAGAATACACGTTGGGGACTTTTGCCACTTTTGCCACATTAAAAAATAAATGTCACACAACACTATTAAGTTATATCTCCTGGGCACTCAACACCACATGTTCTCAGTTACAAACACCATTCTCAAAGCCGCCATATACTTGGCTTTTTTGGTTTCCCACAACCAGAGAATTTACCATCACAGGGCAACACGATTCCAAGCTTTGCCTACGGTATTCTAACTTGTACAAATACAGGATCACTACGTATTAACTTACCATCAACGAAGACCAGCCAGAGGGGTCACGAGGTACTTATTCAGTACTACCCCACCAACAACGCATACCTCAGCCGACACAGGAATTAAGGAATGCATTTGTGATATGTCATTGTAGATACGCTAACTCCATGTCTTGTGTTTTCATAATAAACATCTTTGATTACACTATATGGGTATTCCTTTTTGCCCACTTATTTACAGGCCTACCACACACGTCGGTTTCGGCACACCTCTACCAACTTTTTTATTATGGTGATAAGTATACTCACTAGCTATTTCATACTATACTGAAATGGCCCCGATTTACAAATTGGAAGGCAGGGCCTGAAGTTGTGGGAGGGGCTATGACCCTTTAAAAGGGACTCCCCCTCCTACCTAACTTATCTACTGGTCCAGACATACTTCTGGCCCACCCTCCTCTCCCTCTATTCAATACTAATTAAGGTAGGCCCACTTATTTCCAGACCTACCACACACACACACACACACGTCGGTTTCGGCACACCTTTACCAACTTTTTTATTATGGTGATAAGTATACTCACTAGCTATTTCATACTATACTGAAATGGCCCCGATTACAAATACATATTGATGGGCAGCACATGAAAAAAGTTTGCCCTGTAATATGTACAATTCATAAGAAGATATACAGTGAGGGGAAAAAACTTTTTTTGATCCACTGCTGATTTTTAACGTTTGCTGACTGACAAAGAAATGATCAGTCTATAATTTTAATGGTAGGTGTATTTTAACAGTGAGAGACAGAACAACAAAAAAATCCAGAAAAACGCATGTCAAAAAAGTTATAAATTGATTTGCATGTCAATGAGTGAATTAAAGGACCACTGTAGGCACCCAGACCATTTCAGCTTAATGAAGTGGTCTGGGTGCCAGGTCCTTCTAGGGTTAACCCATTTTTTATAAACATAGCAGTTTCAGAGAAACTGCTATGTTTATTAATGGGTTAAGCCTTCCCCTTAATCCTCTAGTGGCTGTCTCATTGACAGCCACTAGAGGCGCTTGCGTGCTTCTCACTGTGATTTTCACAGTGCGTGCACGCCAGCGTCCATAGGAAAGCATTATGAATGCTTTCCTATGTGACCGGCTGAATGCGCGCGCAGCTCTTGCCGCGCGTGCACATTCAGCCGACGGGGCGGAACGGAGGAGGAGAGAAGGAGGAGAGCTCTCCGCCCAGCACTGGAAAAGGGTAAGTTTTTACCCCTTTCCCCCTTCCAGAGCCGGGTATGTTTTCCTGGAACTATAGTGGCCCTTTAAGTATTTGACCCCTTCGACTTAGTACTTGGTGGCAAAACCCTTGTTGGCAGCTCCCTCTACAAATTTTCTATGGGATTAAGGTCTGGAGACGGGCAGATCCCTGAGGAAGTCCCCTATCGGACGAAACGCGTTGGACAACTCACCTTGGACTCTATAAGGACTTTTTAATTCGATTCGACTACACTACCTGGTTCCACATTGTCTGGAGACATGCCCTGATTGTCTACCTGCTTGTAAGTGCAATCTAAATAAACCTTTTTTTTAATTTTAACTGTACTTCACCATGTGAATTTTTATACGTGTACTGGGTGGTTTTGTTCCACTTTTCTTTGTCTTTTACTCATGGTATTTCAGATTGCCTGGATACCGGCTAAAATACCAGCAATAGAAATGTATTTTATTTTCTGATTGAAATTAGCCGCAATACCGCCGGCGGCCAGTAGTGTGTATGGAGACCGGCAGTAGTCAGGGGTAGGGGGACACTAGTAGTGAGGGATGGGGAGACACTAGTAGTGAGGGGTGGGAGGACCACTAATAGTGAGGGTTGAGGTGGGGGCACTAGTAGGAGGAGAGTTACCTGTGCCTTGTGTTGGGATATCTGTAACCACTACATGTTCAGGTTGAATGGTGAGATTTGTGTGCCATGTGCTTCTATGTCTATAAAAACAGATATCTTTATTTGAATTAATTATAGAATATCTCTCTCTCCCCATTTTAATTTAGAATACTTATTAGTTTTATATTATTTAATTTTTCTTGTAACACATCAGAAGTGGGAAAAAGTGCTGTAATAAAACCAGTGCTGTGCTGAGGCTGGTGAGAGTGAGTGCTGTTTTAACTCAACTGCTCCTTTGTGGTCCATAGAATTCACTTAAGATACACGATACAGCTTCACAAAGGCACATGGATCAAGACAAGGCTCGACAAATCCCATGGTACCTGGATTTGTCAGCCCGTTCCCTCCATCCCTGTGCAGGTCTCTGCACGCCGAGGGGAAGTGAAGCGAATTGTAATTTCTTCTTCCCTGCGCTGAGGGGAATTGCAAGCTGACAGGTCACCAGGTAACTATGGCTGTGCTTGCTGCTCACCTCCAGTTCCCATTCCACAAAGCCATTAGTCGACCCACTCATTCCCCTGTGCGACCTATGCGAAGTGAAGAAGTAATTACAGTTCCCTTCACTTCCTTCCAGCTGCACAGGGATACAGAAGGGGAAGGGGAGTCTTTACCAGCGGCAGCCCACTCCCATCAGCCGCAGCAAGCCCCACTGTCACCTGCTGGTGCCCAGTCCCACTGGACCCCAGGAAAGCCACCCTCCTGCACCCAAAAGGTAGGAAACAGGAGGGTGGTTAAAAATATGTATTTTTTTTATTTCTGTGTGTGTGTGTATATGTGACAGTGTGTGGATATCTGTAATGTGTGTATTTGTGTGTCTATATGAGTGTGTGTGTGTATATATGTCTGTAAGTCAGTGTGTATGTGTGTGTTTAGGTCACCAGCCCCCCTCTGATCGTATGGGAACACTGGTCTTACTCGCCTTTTTTCCAACGCTGTGCTGGTCTCGCTGCGACTGGCCCCCCTCCCTATCTATGATGATCAATCTTGATTATTTCAGCCAATCCAATGCTTTCCCATAGGAAAATCCGGCACCAGTCAGCATCTCTATGGGAATGTTAAGCACCTCCATGCAGAGCGTTGTGACGCTGAATGTAGGTAGGGAACAGTTTAGTGGCTGTTTGAGTAACGACCACTAGACATGAATTTTGTTTGCTTTGTTGGAAAATGATTAATTCCAGACACATACAGCACTTCAGCAAGCTGATTTGCTTCATGTGTCAATATTATTTATTTATAAAATATTTTACCAGGAAAGATACATTGAGATTTCTCTCGTTTTCAAGTATGTCCTGGGTCTACAAATCATTGCATTGTTACATTAGGGTACAATAAAATACAAAAACAATATTAATACACAATACAAATTTAACAGGTAGGAAATATATAAATCAACCATGACAGGTGCATTCTGTTTTGAGGTATGTAGAGAGGGATCTCTTAAAGGACTTTAGGCTTAGGGAAGATTTTAAATTTTGCGGGAGGTCGTTCCATAATTGTGGCGCTCTGTAGGAGAAGGAGGATCGGGCTGCTTTCTTTTTGTATTGAGGTAGACTAAGTAAAGTGTTGGTACTGGATCGGAGGTTTAGGAAGTGGGAACATCTGGGGAAAGCATTTTGTTCAGGTAGGGTGGGAGTTTCCCAGAAAAGCTCTTAAACACAAGGCTGGAAAGATGAAGGGGGCATCTGGATTCCAGCGACAGCCAGTTTAGTTCTTTTAGCATGTCACAAATCCTGTAATTACATAGTAGCACAAATCGTCAGAACGAGTTATACAATGTGTTGAGTTTATTAATGTGGGATTGCGATGCAGATGCATATACTACATCCCCATAATCAATAATTGGCATCAGAATTTGCTGTACAATCTTTTCCTTTACTGTAGGGCTTAGGCAGGATTTGTTTCTGTACAGGGCACCAAGTTTTGGATAAAGTTTAGATGCAAGTTTTTCTATGTGCAGGCCAAAAGATAGATTGGGGTCTAATATCATACCCAAGTATTTGATAAAGTGGACTGCGGTCAGTGTGCCATTTGAATTTGTTTTGATTGATAGGTGGGAATTGTGTAATTTGTGTAATTTAGGTACTGTTCCAAAGATCATTGTGACAGTTTTGTCAGTGTTCAGGAAGAGTTTGTTTTTTCAATTTGAAAATATGTTTTTTATTGATGTTTCACATTGGTTAGCTTTTTGGCGCCTGCTCGCCAGGGTACAGAATAAAGCGGGATAGTGCAAGGACATTTTGTTACAGCATAGGGTTTGTACAGTACATTGATAGGTTCCCTCAGAGTTCGTCCCCCCTTTGCTTCCCTCTTTTTCCTCCGGTGATTTCCCCCCCTTCACTCTGTTGTATCTCACGTTACCCTCTTGGGGCTCGTTTCTTCTTACTTGTCTTACTTTGGTTGCCCTGTCGTGTTGGTTGCTCTGTTATGTGACCCTGCTCTGGTGTTATTGTTTGCTGGTTGCCGTGGGTTTTCTCTTATTGGGCCTTCCTTCCCCTTCACTCCCCCCTTCCTGGTGATGTCGCTCTCTCTTGGTGGTTTTAAGGTGAGCTTATTGTTCTTGTATGTACTCCTGCCATCGCCTCTCTGCTGTATCCGTATGTTTTCGCGTTCCTAAGTGTTTGTTTGCCATCAGCTCATATTTCCAGTTTAGGGAGATTTGATCTAGGGGAGCCTCTTTTGTAGGCGCTGTTGGGGACTTCCATGCTTGCGCAATGAGTATTACTGCTGCTATGAGCAGGTGAAATATAAGCTTTTCCTCAGGTTTACTTAGTGTGGCTGGTATCATGAATAATATGCTTTGTTCTATAGTTAGAGGCCATGGTCTATCTAATATGTCTTCTGCGATTTTTCCCACCTCCCCCAGTATTGCCTAATTTTTGTGCATGACCACCATATGTGGCTCATGGAGCCCTCTGTGTCTCCGCACCTCCAGCATATATTTGGTGTGTTGGGGTATATTGTTGTTAATTTTTCTGGCACCGTGTACTATCTGTATTGTAGTTTTCGTATGGTTTCTAGGTGTGTGGTGCACCGTGTGTTTCCCTTATGTATTGTGAAGGCCCTCTTCCATACATCTGTTCCCAGTGTTTTCCCCAGTTCCGTGTGCCATGCTTTTTGGAAACTCTTTTCGATCTCTGCCTGATCCTCCATTAGGGCCGTGTATAGTGTTGAGAGTATTTTCTTCGGGGGCCTGTCTGTCAGGTAGAGGTTTTCTACCTTATGTGTTGTTAAAGGCTCGTCTTGTTGTAGTTTGATTCCTGCGAGTAGGGATTTGATTTGTAGGTAGGGGAACAGTGCCTTGCTGGGCAGGTTATATTGGGTTTGGAGTTCTGGGAAGGGTATTAGGCTATTGTCTCTATATAAGTGGTTGATCGTGGTGCAGCCCGCTTCCTTCCACATTTTGACGTCAAGGGAAGGGATGCCCACCGCCAGGCATGAGATTGGGGCTTGTCCTTTTATGGCTCTGCGGTCTCTCCCCCCAGCTTTCTGTTCTTCCCAGTGTTTTAGGGTTAGGGCTGTTGTTGGTAGGGGTTGGAAAAGTTTAGGACGTAGGGATCCCGGGAGCCAGAAGAGGTCCCGTATTGTTTGTTTGTTTGCCCAGTGTGCTTCTATCTGGGCCCATTGTAATGGTTCCCCCTCCGCTGTGGCTGTTTTGATTACTGTTAATTGGGCTGCTCTATAGTATGTCTTTATGCATGGTAGGCCTAGTCCCCCCCTCATGACCGGTTGTTGTAGGATCCCTGAAGCTACCCTAGGTCTCTTATTAGCCCATACAAAGCGGTTAAACAGTCTCTGCATGGAGGATATGTACGTTTTTGGCAGTTGTATCGGGAGGGTGCGTAGTAAGTATTGGAGCTTTGGTGGAAGAGTTTGTTTTTTGCGATCCACTTTTCTACCTCTGTAAACTGGTCTTGGAGCACAGCCTCAAGCTGTGGTAGATTGGATTTGCTCGCATAGATTACTGTGTCATCTGAGTACATGTGTACATTTGAGGATTTGCAGACATTAGGCAGATCATTTATAAATAATGTAAATAGTAGGGGGCCAAGAATGGAACCTTGGGGAACACCACACGTGACTGGGAGAGGGAGGGAGTAGCTGTCAGAAATGGACACATATTGCAAGTGATCCGATACATACGATCGAAACCAGGTTAGCGGATGATCACCAATACCGGAGTTTTTGAGTTTGTGCAGTAGAATGTTGTGGTCTGTTAAATGCCTTTGCAAAATCAAGGAAAATAGCTCCAGTTAGGTCTCCTTGTTCCATGCCAGTTTGGATGTCATTGCAAACTTTTAATAGGGCAGTTGTAGTGGAGTGGGTCATTTGATTTAAGGTCATTTAAGGAAAAACAAAAGCTAAGATTGAGAATTACAGAGATAAGACAGAGGTATTTGAGTAGGGAAATAAAACCATTAAACAAGGAACAGGAAAGATATATGGGCCTGAGCTGGTTAAACTAACTTTTAACATGATGGACAAAGACAAAGGTGATAAAATACTTTGCATGATTAGCACAGGCTATAGTTACAAAGACATGAAAATGTATACATTGAAAATAATAAAATTAAATAATAGTCACTAAATATAAAAACATACACATACAACAAAATTAACAGGGTATGTAGAAATATAATGAAATGTCAGTCTTCCAGAAGGCTACCTGTTTCAAATGGCCATGGAAAAGCTGATGGAGCTCTGAGTTCTATGCTGGACTGGGTATGTTTAAAAATCAGACTGTTTCAATGGCAATAGTGTGCCTATGACATACCTTGTAAAATTCACCACGATATGCTTAAATGCAACATCAAAAACAAATTGCGAAATTCAAGCCATAAATAGCCAGCTTGGGACTAAAGTCGAACTGGAGAATTTTTCCAAATCCACTACTTTGGCCTTAAAGGAACACTATAGTCACCTAAATTACTTTAGCTAAATAAAGCAGTTTTAGTGTATAGATCATTCCCCTGCGATTTCACTTTGTTTCTGTTTATGCAGCCCTAGCCACACCTCCCCTGGTTATGATTGATAGAGCCTGCATGAAAAAAAACAAACTGGTTTCACTTTCAAACAGATGTAATTTACCTTAAATAATTGAATCTCAGTCTCTAAATTGAACTTTAATCACATACAGGAGGCTCTTGCAGGTTCTAGCAAGCTATTAACATAGCAGGGGATAAGAAAATCTTAATTAACCCCTTAAGGACCAAACTTCTGGAATAAAAGGGAATCATGACATGTCACACATGTCATGTGTCCTTAAGGGGTTAAACAGAACTTGCAATAAAGAAAGCCTAAATAGGGCTCTCTTTACAGGAAGTGTTTATGGAAGGCTGGGCCAGTCACATGCAGGGAGGTGTGACTAGGGTTCCTAAACAAAGGGATTTAACTCCTAAATGTCAGAGGATTGAGCAGTGAGGCTGCAGGAGCATGTTCTATACACCAAAACTGCTTCATTAAGCTAAAGTTGTTCAGGTGACCATAGTGTCCCTTTAACTTTGTAGTTTGGTTTTCAATTCTCTACAGTAAATTCTTTAGTTTAGGGAATACATTACAGGTTTACTAGTTAAACTGTAAAATGCAGTGAATTAAAAAATGTATTTGAAGTTCTAGACAAAAACAATTGATTTGATTAAGTTCTCTATTTCAGACTAGGCACAGATTGGCTATTTTAACCTACATTTTGCAATTCGGATTGCAATTAATTACAATTAGGTGTTTAGTGAATAGAACCCCTGTATACAGAATCTAACACTAAGTAGTTTTTTTTGTGATTTACAGCATTTTTCCCTTTTCAAATTTATTTTCTTTTACTCTTATGTCACTCCTGATTTACATATTGTGATGTCATGCATATATAATTAATTATGCAAAGTAGTATAATTAATAGTGGTATTTATTCCTAGTGGTATTTTTTCCTAAGAAAGGTGTCAACCCTAGCTGGTGGAGAGAGATAAGAACCACGAGCCTTGGACCTTGTCCTATGTAGTCCAGTCTGCTTTAGTAGCAGAGCTGTTATGGTTATAGTGGCTGGACAACAAGTGAAAGGGATCATTTCCCATCTGCCCATTAGTAACCTCTCACACAGGAAATGCATTGCAGGAGGAGCGGGGAAGTTTTTAGTGATGCACATTGTATAACCACTACTGCAGCTCTAATATCGATCTGATTGATCTACAGAGACATAGGACAGTGAGTACTTTGCAAATAGCCAGTCAAACTCAAGCATTTAAAGCATAAGCATGAAAATAAACCCTTTACCCAAATCCTATGTTTAACTCCTCTTAAAAGCAAGCACTTCATGTACCCCAATACTATATTTAACCTAACTCTAACCCTAAACTCAATAATCCTGAAACACCACCTGTACCTAAATGCTAAATTTAACCCAACTCTAGCCTTGAACTCAATAATCCTAAACAGCTTTCATACTACAACTTTAACCCCTCTCAAGCTGTTATTCTAAAGGGACACTATAGTCACCAGAACCACTACAGCCTAATGTAGTGGTTCTGGTGTCTATAGGCTGTCCCTGTAGGGTTTTTAATATTCAGAGAAAAGGCAGTGTTTACATTGCTGCCTAGGAACACCTCTAGTGGCAGTCACTCGGATTGGGCACTCTGTATACCTCAACATTACATCCAGTTTGAGCAGATTTTTTTCTGTAGTATTACTATATTTATTTATTGCTTGATTTTGTCGTTTAATTTGTTATACTTTAATTTCCCCCTCTGGGCTGTGTGCCAGTTAGAGGGTAACTATAATGCCAAGAAAAACAATGTTTTTTTCCTGCCACTATAGCTTCCTGCGTCCGTTATGCGACCAAAAGTCTAACAACTGATAAAGGGCTTGTGCCCGAAATGTTTGCCTGTCAATAAATACTTTGTAGCACCTGGGTGTGCACAATTTACCTGTTAGCACATTTTCTTTATGTTCTAGATGGCCACTAGAGGTGCTTCCTAGTCTAGTGCTGCACAGTACATTCTGCATGGAGGCGCTTAATACCTCATAGAGAGGAATTGGTTCAATGCATCTCTATGAGGAAATGCAGACTGGTGCAGCGTGGTGTTCTGACACGCATGCACAATAGCCTCCCAAGGCTTTCCAATGGGAAAGTATTGAATTGGCTGGGGCATCAAGTTTGATGATCTTAGCCATGGAGGTGGAGCCAGCCGTGGCGTGTGGAAAAAAAGATGAGTTAAATCACCTTTTCTAAGCAAGGCAAAGGGGGGCTGGGGACCTGAACAGACATACTAGGACTACAGTGTTGGGAATATGTTTGTTTTGCTGACACTATAGCGTTCCTCTAACAGTAAACACCCCATATAATCTAACTCTGACATTAACTGTCAAGGGCCAGTTAGGTAACATCCGGCTGCCCTAGAGGGGTCATGTTTGGAATGGTGTAGGGGGAGGGTAACAGGTAGGGGGGATGGAAGATTGAGGTTAGGGGATGGACCCTGTTCCTCACCGTCCCTTTCCCACCCTGTATGGGCCCTCCATGGTGGCTTGCCATACCTCTGCCTACAAGTGTGGGTCGGAGTCTATCGTACAAGTGCTTGGAAGTCAGCAGACTCTGTAGTCAGAGCCATTGCGTCCAGGTATCATAGTACACCTGTGATCTGCCACTCGATTGGAAGGTGGGGTCCTCCATAGATCGGAGTCTTCCATTCTTTGGCACCAGAGGGTGAGGGGTGGGGTGCTCTCCTGTTTCCAAAAGAGGGGGATCAGACTCTTGGTTACGTTAAGGATTCTGATTGTCAGTGTCTTCTTGTAGACAGAAGTCCGAATTGTGGTGTGGTGGAGAAGCAGTGGTGCTGGGCTAAAGGGGGTTGGGGCATCAGTGAATTTTTGGATGATTTTATAGATCTTTTCCCAGAATGGGCATATCCGTGCAAAGCTCCACCACAGGTGTAGGAGGGTGCCCACCTCCCTCCCACACCTCCAGCAGCGCTCGTCAATGGATGGGATGATAAATTTAAAGATTTGCGCTGTTTCATACCAGTGGGACAGGAGTTTATAGGCGGATTTCTGGAACCTGCTGGAGATCGCACAGTGGTGTGTTAGGTCACACATTTTTTGCCACTGCATTGGAGTGAAGGTCTCCCCCAGAGCTATCTCCGATTTGCCCATAAAGCTCGAGGGTGGGTGCTTCCTTTGAGTCATAGCCAACCTGTACAGGAAAGAGAGCCCATGTTCTAGGGGTTCCTCCTCCGCGCAGACTGCCTCTGGTGGTGTTAGAGCCCATGTTAAGAGTGGCCTCTGTGGCATGGAATAGTACGATTCTGTGAGTTGTTTGTAGCGGAACTGTTGCATGAAATTTGGGTTCCCTGTATTAAGTAGGGAGTGTAATGCTATCGTCCTGTAGTATGTGTCTAATCTGTGGTAGGTCCTTCCCTGTCAATCTTTGGAGGGCTTTTGTTTCTAGTCCTGGCAAGAAGGTTGTGTGTGATGGGATAGATGGGTGAGGGGAAGGACGTGAATTCCATCTTTGGGGCCTGGGAGTGTTGGTTTGATAAAGGGGTGTTGGGATGCCAACCTCGCCCTTATCAGTTGGTCCTTTGTCTGTGTGAGGGATGCATGGGGAATTTGTTCCTTTTGGTCCTCGGTGTAAGCCGGCTTGTAGTTGGGGATTGTCGTGATTCACAACAGTGAGTGCACGGAGGTGGCTCACGTGCCGACTGGACCTCGCTCTCCTGAGTCACCTTCCGATGCTGAGGTGCTGTGGCTTGCTGGTATGCATCTAAGGAGGCCCAGATGCAATCAAAAAGCCCTCTAATTGAAGTGCTCTGTAGGGCATGTTACATCTGTCAGAGTTCAACTGGTATAGTTAAACCATGGTGAATATTTATCAAATGCAGCCGCAAGAATCAGTGTTGGTGTGGACTGCAAGCCAGTGGTGCCCGGGATAACCCCCCACTAGTCCGGGGATGGGGGAGCTGCAAGGAGAGCTTCCACGGGAGCTGCATAACATCAGACGAGAGATCGGCCGCTTCACCTGCCAAGTGGTCCGCTAGACCCCGCTGAAACAAACAGAAAATTCACATTAAGTAGTCAGAACGATTGAATGGTGGCGCTCCTACCAGCTTCAAGAACATTAATCTTCAAAACATATCGCTGTGGCCGGTTGGTAGTCAAGAATTTGGCATAAAGTAAAGATCATGCTCAGACCCCATACAAAGCGCGTCCAGCCACCATGAAGCTCAGGCATCGTATGGTGATTTTTAAGACGCTGTATGTCTTCATGCAAGGCATGATGACGTCCATAGTCATTTCACAAAGTTAAAATAAATTAAAAGCAAGGAAGTGCATCTATAGACAGTCTTTACCCTGTAAATTTCAGTGTGGGGAGGCTGGTCACTAAAACACAGCTTCCCCCCACATCATAGTGTCACCCTACTCCCACACACTGTCACCCCCACATACTGTCACTCCCCTCACACACTGTCAGCCACCTTCACCCAGCCACACTTGCACATTAATGCCTCCTAATTGTTGTATATTTAATACGTAACATGTAAGCAGTGGAACATTCTGAATGAATTCCATCCTGACATACTTGGTTCTCATGGGTCACGTCCTAAAAAGGAGTATTTGAACTATTGAACATATTCAAATTTACACTGCAGGTTTAGGTCTACATCTAGTGTCTGTCATGTATGTACGTAGTGGGGAATCGCGATGCAGCCTAGAACAAAATCTAAAACCATTCACCAGCCCCCAATAACGACAGACCACTTAGTATGGATGAACAGGCCACAGCATTTATCACAAACTAAATTACTGCATAACACATCCATAACTTTATTTATTAACTCTCTTCTTTTCTGTAACCAAAACGTTAGACATAAATAAGCATAATTAACATAAATACATATATAACATATACATATATAACTCCACACATAGTGTTATAAAGTGACCCAACCGTCCTTGCCAATAAACATACAGTGGTTCCTAATCACCACTTCGTCTCACCTCCCCCCTCGTCTTAAAAATCATATCTTTCCAATGCCCGCCATCAGCCGACCTTATCCACGCTTGATGGGCACGACACCTCAGGCAACCTAATGTTAACCGTTTGAAGCAGGTGAGGTTGAGACCTTAAAAACTTGTTCATCTCATTCCATATACTTAAACGTAACCACTCAAACTCAATTGGCAAGGACATACCCCCGGCTAGCTGTGACGAAATATACCAATAGGGCGGGCGGGAGGGAAGCTGTTTGCTGTCCCGAATCCCAAGTGGCACTGAGGTAAGACCTCCTCCACACTAATTTACACAAAACATAATCCCATCCACACACTCTTTCCCAACCAATCCCATGCATCTATCCCCACACTCCTACATGTGCCCTTGTCCACTTAGCTGCGCTATCTCCCCAGGGCCTTATTGACAGCCACTAGAGGAGCTTCCACGGCATTGACTGAGTAAAACTCAGTCACATAATTCAGAATCCCATAGGAAAGCAATGAATACATTGCTTTCTTATAGGGAAGCTTGAATGCATATGTGGCACTCGTCGCTCATGCACATAAGGTCCCCAATGCTCCTCTATCAGTAGCATTGGACTGGCCATTGCGGAAGAGTAGGAGAGGTGAGCAGCACCTATGGAACCTTGGTGCTGGAAAGTGGTAAGTAAATGTAATTTTTTTTTCCATTATATTACACATGGGGAAGGGGGGGAGGGGGCAATTAGACCTAGGTACAGGTTTGTACTCTTATCTCTATTGTATTCCTTTAACGCTCCATATTTGCAGAGTGTCTTTTTTTTTTTTTCACCATTTTACATAAAGAAAATTGAATTTGACACATTTATATATGAACTTTGCTGCACCCCCTGGCTGTCAATGAAACAGGCCCTGTTAATTCCTGGTTTGTTTAGCTCAGTGGACCTAAACTCAAGAGACAGAAATTGCCCAGAGTACCTGGCTTGCAAAAACGTGTCTTTGAGCTGCATTGGGAATACTGTGATTGGACAGCCAGTCAAAACTAGGGGTGGGACACTAATAATTTCAACCACAAAATCATATTAGTAATCACAGGGGTGATAGAGGCTGTAGTGGGTGCAGGGAAGGGTTAATGGCTGCAGTGGGGGAGATAGAGGCTTTAGTAGTGCTGTGCTTTCATCGTATTTGATTGGATGGCTCTGGAATTCTGTGCAGGCATGATGTCATCAGTTGGGCGGAGTTTGCAGTTACATTTGAAAAGGACAGTTGACAGTTATTTTCTGAACAGTCAGTTAATAAACAGTGCAGGTTACAGACATGGTCTGTCAGTTATGTTTAATGAAGACATAGCAGCTCTAGTTGGTGCAGGAGTTATGGGGCCTGTAGTCTGCTGCAAGGGTTAATAAGGGTTGCTGTGGGTGCAGGGGGTAATAGGGGCTTTAGTGGGTAAAGGGAGATGGAGGGAATGGGGGCTGTAGTCAGGGTAGGAGCTGTGATGGGGCAGTAATGAGGGATAATGTCAGACATTTTAAAAGAAAATACATTAAAAAGTATTTATTCTTTCCCCCTCCTCCCGCATGTCACTTGGGCAGCCTGCCAGCTATGGGGGATCTTTTGATCTTTTCGCCGCCATGAAAATCAATAGGCAAGGCCCATTCCACACAACTTCCCCCCCTTGCCTTCCTGTGGCGACGCCTATGGTGGTTGGAGTAACCCATAAGGAGAGGATTCATAGTGATTTTTAAATTTAAAGTCAAAATAGCTGAACTGGACAAAAGATTGCTTTATGATAACAGTTAAAAAAAACAAACAAACAAACTAAAATTTAAAACATATTCATTATGTCCTATTTATAGGATTATTTTCTAAATTGTGAATTGCTGGCAGTTTATTGCAAAATGGCTACTTCAAACTATGAAATACCAACCAATTATTGTTTAATAGTCTGAGGGATGGATTTGTAGGAGTAGGAAATCTTTTTTTGAGATCAACATTAAAATATGTTAAATATATTTTTCCAAAGTACAATCAGTTTGACACTACAAGGATTATGGGAGGGAACACATTAGCCTAATTTTCTACAAGGCAGAGAGAGCTCTGGGGTATTGTATATTTGAGGAGAAAAAAAAAAATTATTACATCTTTTCCATGATTTAATAGTTATTTTAGAGGTTGGGCACATCAATGAGGAACACCCATCATCATATTTGGAAATCCACAACAAGTCAGAAAACGATTGTGGGGAGATAATATAGTTCTACATTGAAAGCCATTTAGGGACATTATACTACAAATAAAATTTGAGGCAGTTGCCGCGTTTGTAGCGCGCTAATATTCCTTAAAATCAGGCACGTTCAAACTGCAATATTTTCTGGTCCTTTGTAGAGTGCCTAATTTTATCCTGTTTTTTTACTTTTCCAAATAAATTTGGTGATATTCAAATTTAGTTTTTTGAAAAAAAGAATTTTGAAATAATTAAAGGGAATTATGTAAAGCATCTTAGGGAAAGTGTTCATTTTTAAGGCCACTATTCTAACCTCCAAGAAAATACTAGACTTCCCAATCTGTTGAACTCTGTCCTCAATTCAGGCCATTTATTTTTCAAAATTTAATGTAAACATGTCGTTGAATTTTTTTTTTTGCTAAATTAATTCCTAAAAAGGAAATATATGACTCCCTCCAATCATAAGGGTAAATAAACATTAAATCAGCCAATTCTATTAGTGGGACTTGTAAAAAAAAAAAAAAAAGTACTTGTGTTTTATTGATATTCAGTTTATAGTAAGTGATATTACTAAACGCTGAAAACCTCATTCAAATGGGATAATGAGCTTGTAGGATTCTAAAATGTCGTCTGCAAATTAACCAATTTTATGGGTATGATTGTTAATATCAAATATATATATATATATATATATAGGTTTTCTTTCATTTTAATTGTAATGGGTTCAGTGGCCAAAATAAAGAGCAATGTCGACCAGGGTCAACCCTGCTGAGTCCAGTTAGATGAACTAAAACGTTTAGAAACATATCTAGATGCTGGAAATTTTGAAGTAGGGAAACTATATAATGAAAAGATAACATTGATAAATTATAAAGAAACACCCATAGTCCATAACACTTGTCTCAAACAATGCCAGTGAATCCTGTCCATCACCATATCCACATCCAAAGATAGGAGCAGAGAAGGCATCTGAATTGAATTAATATGGTTTATGGGGTTGATAAACCTCCAAAGCCGATCTGTTCAAAACCAACCCCACTTGGTCACCGTCTATTAAATGAGAAATTCAATTATTTAGCCTCATTTTTTTTTTTTTTTAAATTCTTTATTTTAGTTGTGCATATGATAATAACAGTCGCTTGTGAGGTACCCCAAAGGCAGTCCTCTAGCGCGTGATAAACAGTTTAAACATTAGGGTAGACTTTGGATCTAGCACATTTTTGGGGTTAGTAGTGTTATGATCAGTATATATTTACTTTGCTTAAGCATTTCAAAGCATAACACGGGACAACATCGCTTGTATCTTTCTAGATAGAAGGGTTTTACGCTATGTCATAAGCTAGTCAAACATAAAATAATTATACTAAACTTACATGAGCAAGAGTAAAGTAACACAGTATAAAATTAGGAGTTTGCAGGCTATAATCACAGAAGTATTTGGTCACTGATTGTTACTGATCTAGTTCACTGCACTGTCTATAAAATACACGTTAGCATCGAGATATGCATGCTTGTGAGACGTGTGGTAGGTGCTAATATGGACATGCACAAAAATGTTTGTATTTCATACATCATGCAATAAATGTTTAAACATTTGTTGATTCGCAATGCCTCATTGTTACTTATAGCTAGAGTATAAACAAGTTAGGCTATGGCATATGGTAGTTGAGTGTATTTTCGACATGCCCGGTCATGTATACATATAACTTCGAGCGTCATAGCCAAGTACACTTTTGCTTATAGTAAAATATGCAGGTCTCATGTTAAACATAATAAGAGAAAATAATAAAATAAAATAAGAAATTAGGTAGGCTTGTTACTCGTGTTATAGACTGAAGCTTAAGGCATATTGGTAGTATGACCTATATGTGGGGGGGGGGGGGGGGAAGCTGAGATATGGGACTCAAATCTTAAACAACTTAAGCACTTTAGAGCACTGTTAGGCAAGTTAGTCTAAAGGGACATTGCTTGGCTTACTTGTCGGACATTGACCATTAGGGAAAGCATACCAAAAGAGTAAACATGCTTGCACTTAAATCAACAAGGTTGGTACAATATAAGCAGGATAGTGTCCGCTGGGGTGGGATGGAGGTGGTGATAAGGCAGCAGGCTAGCCCCCAATGTGTTCCCGAAAGTCAGCCGACTCCCATAGTCGGTATGTTCTTGGTGCCTGCAAGTGAAGCGTAGGTGGTGCTCAGAGGCAATGTCCACAGGTCAGTATTGCTTCCCCTGGCTGGGGTCAAAAAAATAAAAATAAAAATACACCTGTGAAGTGGTAAAGTCAAACGTTCTGGGTTTAACGCAAGTCAGAATAGGCTAGCGCTCATGTGAGTCCCGGTTGGTGTCTGCACATGTTCAGGTGGTTGCGGCCGCATAGGAATCCGAGGTGCTCCGTCGGGGAACAAAAGGGGGGATGTTTGCAGGGTCCCAGGAGTTAGAGGGCGTTTCAGATTGAATGTCCCGGGTAAGTGTGTCCAGGGGTAGCCCCAGGGCTGGTAGTATTTCAGCAGCCTCTTGGAGGTTGTGGATGGCGTGTGGAGTGGCTCCGTGATGCACCAGCAGTGTACGGGAGAGCTTCCACTGGTGGATGTTGTTCTGTTGTAGGAGTGCAGTGAATGGCCGGAGCGTTTTCCTCCATGCCAGGGTGCTCCCTGAGAGGGCGGCGTAGACGGTGAGGGGCATATTCTCAAAGTGATAAGGTGAGTGTCCCTTTAGCGCTGTGAGGACTGCAGTTTTGTCTGATCCGCTTCTAAAACGAACCACCAGGTCCCTGGAGGCAGCGTTCGGGGCTCTGATGGGTTTGGGTACTCGGAATTGGCCCTCGATCACCACTGCTTTAGCCTGTCGGGGTTGTAGTAAGGCCCCTATCAGGCGTCTCACAAAGTGTGGAAGCTCAGCGTCCGGTATCTCCTCTGTCACCCCCCGCACCTTTATGTTATTTTGGCGCCGGGAATCCTCTTGGGCAGCAAATCGGCGTTCGTGTAGCTGATTTTGGTGGAGCGCCATTAATTGCTTGGAGTGCTCTGTGGTGGTGAGTTCGAGTTTCCCGATGCGGCCTGTGAGGCCCCTCAGGTCTCCGCGGATTGTAGCTATGTCCGCTGAGATGTGCTTTTGGAGTTCGGCCAGCATCTCCTTTAGGTCAGCTTTAGTCACTGGGGACGCCTCTGTGTCCTGTGGTCTCCGTGTGGGTCTCTCTAGTGCCTGCTGGCATTTTATTTCGGCTCCCAGTGAGTCGTCATCAGAAAAATCAGAGCAGGCTCCAGTGAGGGCGGCCATCTTGGGCCTGTTGGCGCCATGCGCCTGCCGCCATAGGTCTCCGATTGTGAGCCCAGGGCTGGCCTTGTCTGGTTTGGGCTTTTTTGTTTTGCGTCCCATCTTGATCTTGTTGGCAAGGGTGGTCCCCCTGGACCCTGTGGGTGCAGGTAGGCTGATTGTTTCGCCCGATTTTGGCTATCTCGGTGGGGAGCTCTAGGAACTTGCGACCAGTCGCTTCAGCGGTCAGGCTCCGCCTCCTCATTTAGCCTCATTTTTAACCTATTTGTCATTATTCATAAGTGAAAATATTGGCCAAAAATGTGAACAAATATTCTGCACTTTTCCTGGTTTCTGGAGTGCGACAATTTGAGCATGCAGCACCTCTTGTGCCTTATATTCATTTGTTTTATGTTAAATAATTTCACTAATTGTGCGGCTAGAATGTCAACAAACATATTTTAATATAAACTATTATAATCGTCTGGACCAGAGGATTTGACAGTTTGGGTATCTTTTATGACTTTGATAACTTCAGACAATGTTATATCCTTTTCCAAAAATGCTACTTGATCCTAAGCATTGCCCTTCCTGAAGTAATTGGGGGCACCCATTTCCCAAATCTGATCACTCCCTAAATAGAAGGGCTCACTGAGCAATATTCCGTTATAAGTAGGGTTATCATATCCACCATATTTTCAGGGTTTTTCATGCTATACATCTTGATAGGCAGAACATGAAAAGTATTGTCATGTATTATGTAGAATTCAGAAAAAGGTAAGATTAAGTAATTTGGCAATGAAGAAGCCTGCAGAATATGCAATATACATACTGCTGGGCAATCCTTTTTTTTCTTTTCAAAAATATGAAAAAAAATGTGTTCATGAAAACTTGGTGGATATGGTAACTGCAGACCGTTTATAAATACATCAAGGCTATAAATGCTATGTAAATGTATTGATGTCTTCTCTTTCAAATCTTTAAAAACAGATGTTCCAGCACAAATATCAAATTAAGCAAAGCTCAATACAGTGAGATTGCACTCTTTATCTCTATCAATCACAGTCCACTCTGCAGAGCATCTTCTCGTAGGACTACCAAATACTAATGAAGTGGACTCACAGTAAGCAGAATACCACTGAAGCTATACAAATGTACTAAAAAAAAAATACTTAAAAATGGGATGAAAAACCCTTGGGAAACTGCTCTGTTGTATTTGGCCAATGAGGTGGATTTTTCTCCAGCTCTAAAGGAAAGAATTATATTGGAGAGGTTCCTTCAAGACCAAGATGGACCAGTTCCTACAAAATCTTGAACATAAGGCTGAGGGACATATACCGAATTCCAGATTCTGTTGTTGCCAATCAAGTCCATCAGTGTAACGACCCTAGGTTGACTGCATAAAACACTTGGTTGTAAACAAAAAGTTAATCTGAGAGAGGAGCTCGCCAAGAGATGCCTGGTAGTTTCAGATAAAGATCAATTGTGTACCAAGGGCTATGAGAAGACTCCTGATGTCCTCTTGCAGTACCAGTAGTGGTTGATGGGCATGTCACTTACTGAATAGAAGCAAAGCAGCCTTTGGAGATGAAAGCAGTCATTACAAGTATCTACAGGACCAATTCTGGAGCCAATAGTACAGTTTTGGTCCTGGCCTGGTTATTTACTGTATGGGTTCACTGAGGAACTGGATTGCAACCGATATTGCTTCTGTGGCATGTCGTAGATAATAAAGTATATTTTCACATAAGAAAAAAAGGTAACTTTTTGCTTACTATACTTTACTATATTCTGTTAAGTTTATCACATACCTGAAAGTGTTCCACTTTATAATTGTATGTCTTTAGAACAGGCATCTCAAACTCTACCTGTTAAGCTGTAGTTGTTCTGGTTACTATAGTGTCACTTTAAGCATGAATTTGAGACAAAAGCATATAGTAACATCGTTTAATTATATTATCTTCATGATGGTATAATCACTAAATGATTAAATGTTAGAAACTGACCCGTGTACACATGGCATAGATTACGCACAGAAACCATCCAGGCGCTTAATGGCAACACTTTAGAAAATCTCTCTTCCCCCCCCCTTCCCTACCTTTAAATGGCGCACAGGTGCCACTACCTTTTCCTGAGGGAGGGGCATCCACACTAGCCACAGACATACCTACCACCAGTACCGCACATATGACGAGCAGTTATGTGGCTACACCACTCACACGACGCTTAGGCAGCCATACACCACAAAAACAAAAAAACACCTCAATTCACTAACACACTCACAAGCTACGCTACGCGACTTCTTTTTCTCTTTTGATGTATAACTTACTCTCTAATATGATGTCCAAGAAATGCTCAGACAACATAAGCTATATGAACCCATGTTGATAATTACTGTGATTTGAGAAAAATAAAGAATTAAAAAAAAAATAAAAAAAATAAAAATAAAATGTTAGAAACTGATCGAGTTATTATTTTTTTAGCCCAAAACAGAGAAGTAGGACACATTTTGATCTTAAATGTTAATTCCCAACATTTCGATTTTAGTGAATAAGCCGGCAGATACATTTGCAACATAAGGAAAATATGTATTGACATAAGCTTAGAAATGTAGCATACAGTTTGCTCTTAAAGGACCAGTCCACACCCCAGCTTCAGCTTGCTGAAGTGCTTTATGGGTGAGGAGTGCCCTTGTTTAACCCAGTTTATAAAATTGCTGATTTCTTTGAGAAATCAGCACTTTTATGAGCTACCGGAAGTGGCAGGCATGCTCGACTTGAGTGTGCCTGCCTCCCCCTCCTTCTCAGACCTCAGACCAGCTCCACAACTCCAGACGTGTGCAAGCGTGCACGTGGGGACCAAATCAATCGGTTATTTCCTTGTGAAGAGACTGAAAGTTATTTCCAGGAATAAAGGGGAGGGCTTATAAAGGCTGCAGTCATAATAACTGCATCTTTTGTAATCTCTTTTAGACTATACTCCTAATGAATACATACATGTGAAGGCTTGTCCTGCAGTTGTGGGAGGGGCATGGTCCCCTCTTTAAGCCCACTACTCACCTCCACCTGTCCTGTTCGTTCCTTACCGTTACTTGACCCTACCCTCCTCTCCCTTTAATACTTTTTTTTTACTCCTTACCTCGGCTTTTATGCCCCTATCACAAATAATAATATGCATGCATGTATTCATTGGGGTATATCTGCTAAACTGTGGTGGGTTTTTGGATTTATTTTTTTAAGTGTTGGGTGGTCCGTTAATATAATGACAGTTTGAGTTTGCAAAATCAGGATTCTTGTTGTGTTAACCTATTGTAACTATTAGCTGTGACTTACTATAAGCATATTCTCACTATGATTCCTCTGTAAACTTATTTAGCCACTTTATTTTTAAACTACAGGTAAACTACACAAAGATACTATTAAAGGAACACTATAGTCACCTAAAAAACTTTAGCTTAATGAAGCGGTTTTAGTGTATAGATCATGCCTCCAAGGTGTCACTGCTCAATTCCATGCAATTTAAGAGTTAAATCATTTTGTTTGTTTGTGCAGCCCTTGCCACACCTCCCCTGGCTCTGATTGACACAGCCTGCACAAGAAAAACTGATTTCACTTTCAATCAGATGTAATTTATCTTAAACAATTTATCTCTTTCTCTGTAAATTGAACTTTAATCACATACAGGAGGCTCTTGCAGGGTCTAGCAAGCTATTAACATAGCAGGGGATAATAAAATCTAAATAAAAACAGAACTTGCAATAAAAGAAGGATAAACATTAGATGACTCTTTACAGGAAGTGTCAAGGAAGGCTGTGCAAGTCACATGCAGGGAGGTGTGACTAGGGTTCATTAACAAAGTGATTTAACTCCTAAATAGCAGAGAATTGAGCAGTGAGACTGCAGGTGCATGATCTATACACCAAAACTGCTTCATTAAGCTAAAGTTGTTTTGGTGACTATGGTGTCCCTTTAAACTACACAAAGATACAATTATTGACAGACTGTAAAGGGAATCCGACACTTTACATACAGTAGAAAAATGTTAACTCTTCTAAAATTCACTTTAAACATGGTGCCACTTTGAAATATTAAGAGTTGAACTTCAGTATAGCAATGTTGTGAATTTACAGTGTAGATTACAGTGTTGTGCTAATGGCATTGGTGGTAGAGGGTGAAGGTGTTGCTGTGTACTCCATACTGTCTATGTATTTGACACAGTGTTAAAATAATAGGAAAAACTGTCTCTAGCACGCCTTAAACTTAAGTTGCCCTTAGCCTCACAACCCTATGTCACCCAAACCCTAAATACTCCATGAAGAAACACTATAGTGTTAGGAATACAAAGCTGCGGCCAGGGATTAAATAACCCTTTAACCCCTTCCCCCTTAGAAAATCGGTTCCATTTATGTCTTTCCTCTAGAGGGGGAGATACTTGGTAATGGGATTTACTAGTGAAGGGCAGAACTTACCCTCTAGCACTGTGAGTCTAGGTAGAATATTTATACAGGACTCAAAAATCAGTTGCATGTTCCCAGATTGGATTTACAGCACAATACACACTGAAATTATGATGTATACTGTATACACAATACACTGACATTGTGCTGTATACACAATACACACGGAAATTATGATGTATACTGTATACACAATACACACTGGCATTGTGCTGTATACACAATACACACTGGCATTGTGCTGTATACTGTATACACAATACACACTGGCATTGTGCTGTATACACAATACACACGGAAATTATGATGTATACTGTATACACAATACACACTGGCATTGTGCTGTATACACAATACACACTGGCATTGTGCTGTATACTGTATACACAATACACACTGGCATTGTGCTGTATACACAATACACACGGAAATTATGATGTATACTGTATACACAATACACACTGGCATTGTGCTGTATACACAATACACACTGGCATTGTGCTGTATACTGTATACACAATACACACTGGCATTGTGCTGTATACACAATACACACGGAAATTATGATGTATACTGTATACACAATACACACTGGCATTGTGCTGTATACACAATACACACTGAAATGATTTATACTGTATACACAATACACACTGGCATTGTGCTGTATACTGTATACATAATACACACTGACATTGTGCTGTATACACAATACACACAGAAATTATGATTTATACTGTATACACAATACACACTGGCATTGTGCTGTATTCACAATACACATGGAAATTATGACTTATACTGTATACACAATACACACTGAAATTGTGCTGTATACTGTATACACAGTACACACTGAAATTCCCAGCATGATATAATTGTAATTTCCAAGTCTATGGAACTCTAAAAAAGTGGAGCAATAGTTAGGTAAAAGATTCCACACCAAGATTAAAAGTCGATTCTAGGATTATACTCATGACCAGTAGATGGCATCAAGCGATCATCTCATAAGTACATAGAAGAAATAAAAAAAGACAGCTAATAGTGCAGATTGCCTTGCTATATAACAAGAATAACATTTTATATAACAAGTAATAAATAGTTAAAAAGTGTGCAGAATATGCACTTACAAAATATATGGGAAAAACTGTTTTGACAAAAGGTATATTTTTTTATGTTTATAACAGATTAAATCAATATAATAAAACACAGGTTTCACATACTGACAGTGTGATTGAATGTGAATATCAGTGGGTAGAAAACACAAAGGAACAGAGAGATCGTGAGGCAAAAAAACACTTGGTTAAGAATACAACATAAGGTGGGCTTTTTTTCTGTTTATCCTTATTCACTCACCGTAATAAAGGAAAAAACTATAAAATAATTGATAAGCTCAGGCATCTAATGGAGAAATTCATTATGCCGTGTATATGGTATAGCAAGAGTTAACTAATTGGCATATTTTGCCCTTCAAAGTATATCAGTTAAATGGAAAGGAATCTAAGTGTATGTTATTTTTTTTTATTTTTTATAGTTAGCAGTTAGGTTGTGCTAAAATTTCAAATGTGACATTTCCTCTTTAAGAACAAGATGTCAATCTATTCCTTGCAGTAATACTCTTTACTAATAAACACAAAAATACATGTTTGGGTGTCACAAAGTCTGTATGTGAATGCAGACACTTGTACCAACATGTGATTGTGATCAGTGTGGTTACATGTTGATGTTGCAGTTTGTTCATACCTTCATGAATTATGCAGCTACCTCCCAACTGTCCCTATTTAGGAGGGACAGTCCCTATTTGGGCTCAAACCCACCTCTCTGTCTTTTCTAGGAGCTCCATATTGTTGGTGTGTCTGAGTGTATCACAAAGCTCCACAGCTATAATACTCACAGTAATATTTCTATAAACTACAGTAAATATGTTTACAAATCAGTCTGTGTAAATAAGATGCATTGCTTTGTTCTACATTATATTTTAGTTGCATCAATTGTTTATTAGTAAGTCACCAACCTTTTTCTAAATTAAAAACAGACAGTCAATAGTTTTATATGAAAAGATGCAGCGTACACCTTTGCAATCTATTTAACGACTTCTCAGCCAAATGCCAACTTTTACTGAAATTACAGATTTAAGACAGCTCTGTCAATGAGCACAATTCATTAAAGGGATTCTCAAGCTTGATAAAGACCACACTGGTCGAAACGTTGTTTTTCACATTCTGATGACAATAAATTGCCTGAAATTGAACCTTTGAAGTGCCCTTATCCTTTCCTCGTGACAGGAATGAAGTGCAGGCTTGGGGAGGACCTTATTATATTATCAAGTCTCCTAAATGCGATATTCATAGCGTGTAGGAGACATGAGATGGTAAGTTCCTGGGCTGCAACGTGGGGAGGAATGAATCTCTGCAGATTTAGAGCATGGCTACATTAACACGGAAACACTCTGAAGCCTTTCTGGTGGAGACCTACCGCAGAAGGCCTGCACCAGCTGGGTGTGCTAATGGGCCACCATAGATTCCACCCCCTCTTTCTTTTTGATTTAGGAGGAGGAGTAAATAATAATAAGAATAGATTTTTTTTTTCTCTTCATATATATATTTTTTTTCTTCAAACGTACTGTAAATGTCAATTAGCATAAATATACTGTATGCTTCCTTTACATACAATACACAATCCCTGTATTGTTCAATATAATGTGTAATGTATTGTTTTTTCAATAAATATTTTCTAGTGGTTTAAATTATTATTTTTTGTGTATGTCGTGTACAATGAACAGTGTGTACTGTGAATGTATAGGGTGTAGAGCCAGCGCTACCACTAGGCAAACTAGCCGCCTAGCGGGCACAACCACCTATGATGCCCCCAGGAGGCGGCCGGCTGTTCATTAAGGCGAAGTAGGCACCTGCTTACCTGAACGACTGGTGTCTACTCTATTGTAATACCGTGTGTCCAGGGGAGGGCTGTGTATGGGCAGTGAGGGAGCGCTGATACTCCTAATCTTCCTCACAGCAATGAGGAAGAACAAGAAGATTCAAGCAACCCCACATAGACCCCAGGGAGAGGAGACACACCAAATCTCCAAAAGGCAAAACACTGTGTTGCGCCAATCCGCATCTCATCATAGAGATGCATTGATTCAATGTATCTTTATGGGGAACATTCAGGGTCTCCATGCAGCGTGGAGACGCTGAAGGTAGAGGCTGCACACTGTGCAGTACTGATCCAGCAATCACCTCTAGTGGCCGTCTGAGTGACTGCAACTAGAGGTGTTCCTAGGCAGTAATGTAAGTACAGCTGTAGCTGTTCTGGTGACTATAGTGTTTAAGATTGGCTGAAGCTCACAGGAGACGGCATTAAGCGGACTGATTGAGGCAAGTGTGACAGGTAATGTCAACACTGCCTAAGCACAACAGTGCATCTTAGAGGCAGCGATATGATCCCCTGTAAGCTGTCAGTCGCATTCACCTCGCTCTGTCTGCTTGGTGCCGTCCCCTGCGAACTTCAGGATTCAGGCTGCAAGTCGTGCAGCATCACTTCCTTCCACTGAGTAAGTTCTCACATGCGGAGCTAAAGGCAGCTGCTGGCAGGGAGGTGAGAAGGAAACAGCAAACCTGTATCTGCTCACATTATTAGATCATGCCTTGTTGTAAATAATTAAATGGATACGGCCATTTGGCAGTTATTTTGAGGTTTTTTTACTTGTAATGATGTCTGTGTATCCCAAAGTGTGGATGTTATGGAAATAATGTATTTATTATTATTCCTACACTAAATGTCTTTTCTAAATGTTACACACTAGCAAAATGTGGGTAAATTAATTTTATTAGATAATGCTCACATGAAATAAAATTACACATAACCTACTCATCATCCATACCAACGATTCTCATCTTGTCCAGGCCAATTCAATCTGGGACAAGATCTACTTCGGTAGCAGTTTAGTTTAAGAGAGTGGTATTGGATGGAAGATGTCTATCCAGTACACCCACTCCAGGTGGCAAATAAAATCTTTCCATCCAAACGACATTCTAGGGCATTTGAAAAATTTACATTGCTGTCCAGCTTTTTAGTTATCTCATATCATCCTCTTGCATGTTCCTGACTAAAGAAAAAGAATGAAAATAGTGGCAAACATTATTCGTGTTCCTAGTTTAAAACTTAGATCTGACTACACACCTTCTGTCTTAAAATATGGACCACAGTGAAAGCCACAACCTCCGATAAAGAAATTCCAAGTCTTTATCTATAGTCTCCAACATTTCCACTGCACTGTCCCTGTTAAATACAGTAGTGTTTAGTTCTATATTTAGTTTTATTTGTCTGACCTCACAAGCACATTTGTTAAATATAGGTAGTCCTAATCGTAACACGTCTGGGAGGTGGCGGTTTCACTTTAAGTGCTCAGGTCAGGGTCATCACAGGTTGAGGTCTGTTTGTCTCTGGTTAACTGAACGGTAAAAATGCTGGCTTTGCTGGTAAAGGTGCCCCAAGCACAATCGATAGAGGCACAGGTTTTTGTTTTTTTTCTAGATCCTTTTTGTTCTAGTCCCTACATCCTAAGGTTATAAAAAATGAAGAATTTTTTTTTATACATATGCCACATATAATACATTTTACAAACAAGGTGCAAGGTAACCGGGGAGAATTCTGCGTATTTGATATATATTAGAAATATATTATTCCTAACATATAAGCTTTTTTAACAACTGGAAGACCTGTTTAACAGATATTAACATTTAGTCTTAACTTCTGATTTTTGTCTTACAAATAACTTTAGACAGACATATTATTGTAATAGTGTACCTGTGTGAGTATGCGTCAGAGTCAGGTGCTTCCTGCTCCCACTATAGCTGATTGAATTCCGGACAAAGTTGTTGATAGGTAGACAAGAAGCCAGTGATGATTTTTAATAGCTCACTGGAACCTTTCCTTGTAAGTCTCTTGCTCTGACAGTGCAGAGATTTGATGTTCGTTCTGGCAGTTGAGTCGAGGCAAAACTCCAGAACAGTAGGCTGTGGGTTAACTGATCTTGTGCTTCTCAAGTCTTGGGTTGAATCCCTGATGCTGAAATTGCATGTGCTTGATATATTGGTGAAGTTCTTGTCTTCCTCTCTTCTTGGGAGCTCTTACATTACTCTGGTAAGATGTTTTTAATGGACCTACTGACTTAGTGCTTGTCTGCAATGATGGCACATTTTGCCCATACAGCGCTGAGTGTTGCCCGAGTCCACCACTGATTAATTTTGGATCTGACTGCTTCTTTGCTGTAAGATGGCGTGGCTGCATGTTATCCAAGGGTTTGCATGTCACTAAACAGTGAATTTTCTGTTTCCCCACATCCTTGGGAGCTCTTTCATTGCTCTGGTGAGTTCTTTCTGATGGGCTAACTGACTTCTTACTTCTCTGTAATAAATCTGCCTTGGACCTATAGCCCGATTTCGGTGCACAGTCTTTTCTACTAATGGATGGACTATCTTGACTGCCATCTCATGATTCACACGCTTTGCTGTCTGCAATGGAGGCAGATTTTGCCTATACACAGCTGAGTGTTGCCCGGGTACACCGCTGCTGAATTTTGGACCTGCAGGCTTTGCTGCAATAAGATGGTGAAACTGAATGCTATCGAGGGGTGTGCATACCTCTAAACAAAGAATTCCCTGTCCCTCCTTGTCCTTGTGAGTTATCTCACTGCTCTGGTGAGAAGTTTTAGTTGGACTGACTGACTTCATCTTTCTCTGTAATAAATCTGCCTTGGACCTATAGCCAGGTTTTTTGCACAGTCATTTCTGCTATCGTTTCTGGATGGACTGACTGGCTTGACTGCCATCTCATGGCTGCAATGGCGGCAGCTTTCGCTCATACAGCGCTATGTGTTGCTCAAGTCCACCACTGCTGGATTCTGGCTCTAAAGGCTTCTCTGTAAAAAGATGGCAAGCCAACATGTTATTAAAGGATTTATATGTCAATAAACAGCCATGCTTTTTCCTTGTATCCTTATGGGGGAAGATTCGAATGAAACCCCCTCTCCTCTTTTCCTCCTCTTTGACCACCCGATTGATCTTTATCCTGTCCTACAAGTGTCTTTTGATGTCCTGTTTTCATTACTTTTGCAGCTGTTGTGGGACCTTCTTTGGCATTGTTCTGGGTATCATGACACTGCACACCAATTAACATTAGTGTCTGCAAGCAGATTTGCCTTGATTTTTAAATCAAGAGGTCCATCAGAATCTAGAGACGGAATCAGATTCACTTCCAACAGCCAAGGCTTCAAGTTCTCATCAACTAATACATTGAAGCCATACAACTCAAAACAATTTCTTCTGTGAGCAAAAGTTCCTTGAAACGCTGAGGCAATAGAGCCTTCCGCCGATATTATCGTCTTAATAACGAGATCTTCTATTTTTGACATGAGAGTGGCTGTATCTTTTCCTATTTCCTTTAAATGACGCAGCATAGCACCCATGCTCCATATACTGCCGTAATTTTCCTCTTCCGGATTTGTGGAGCTCACATAGTTTGCATTTGCTTTGTTAGCTGGTGTTTGTCAGATGCATGAATTGGTTTTTCATGTTCTCCCCTGTTGGTTTGTACTTAACGGTGGCAAACCTCGTCAGACCCTCTTCATACAGATAAATAATTAGAGGGTTATATGACGTGACTAGTACATACAGGCGTAGGTCAAACCTATTGCCGTCAACAAGAAGTGGATTGCTTAAATACCGCAATACATGCAGCTTTTCCCTTCTGTTTATCTGAGAGAGGGAATTAATGAGCTTAATTCCGCTGCCTTGACATGAAGACACAGGCTTTGCAATCCAAGGGTCCTGATCCTTGGAAATAACTTCATAGAATTCCAGGTAATTCTCAGGAAGTACATAGCTCTGGGGCAGAAAATTGCCTGTTTGTGCCCCGTGTTTCTTCTGAAGGTTTTGAATGTTTTTGCAGAGTAGATCATTGCATCCCAACTCAATAATATTGGGGAAGTGGTTAATTTTTTGCAATTTGGAAAGGTTCACAAAGACAGTAGGGTGTATGCGGGCCATGTCCACATCAAACTGAAATTTCTGCTACTGGCATCTACCTTCTGGAAGCCATGAGCTGATAGCATTGTGCTGACCTGGTGATTCCCGATACGAGCCATCTTGTATGCCAGGTGGTAGTGTTCTCCCACCTGACGCAGGCATACCTCTCATGTTGCGCCTTCTGCTTGAAACTTTACCACTCTCATTGTTTTTGAACCCCCAGTCCTTAGTATGCAGGGGTGATCGCCTTGGTGTTCTTTGTCCTGTCGCTGAGATGATTCACCCTTCTTAGGCTGTTGTCTAGCCATGTTTATATATTTAGCTAGTATTAATATCTGTATAATACCAAATAATAAATGTGCTACTGCTCTCTTAGCCTCCTGTTCAGTCGGCTGCTATTCAGTAAAATTACTAAGTGGAGCAGTAGCAGCACTTTCAGGATTGTTTTCTCAGAGCACCACGTGAGGTCAGTGGAGCAGTGGGAGCCCAAGCAAAGAGTTTTGCAAAGTTTTCCCAATGAGATTTCTGTTAAAAGTGTAGCCCCGATATCAGATGCTCATAGTTTCATTAAATTTGATGGTGTCTTAAAGATGTATGGCTTATTATGCCTTTTTTCCTTTAAATCACTCACAGGGAGCGCTTAATATTGATTATCATTTTTCTACTATGTAAATTTTTTGTCCTAAAATAGGTTTTTCATTAGAAATTAACCTACTCATATTTAAATTCATGTTATCATTTTATCTATGTTTTGGGTGTGGAGTATATGTATACATATATTTGTGTTCGGGGCAAAATTGATACTGGTATTCACAAGAATGTGCTGTGACATAAACCTGCTGTAGGCAAAAGTCGGTTGTGGTGTGCTGGAACCAACGATGCGGTAGGCCTGAAAATAAGAGGGCCCACTCTTATAGAGTATTAATGAATTGAGGGTGTGGAGGGAGGGGCATGCAGATCGCCAGATCATTGATGGTAGGGTAGGAAAGTGGGGATTCCCTTTTATAGTTAATAAAAGCCCCTCCCACAACTCCAGGCAAAGCCTTAACACAGGCTTCCTGAAACTCCGGCCCATTCATTCTATGAATGAAATAGATCGGCTGAGAATCATGGGAGCTGTAGTTCAGCAACATTTGGAGGGCCGGAGTTTGGGGAAGCCTGACTTAACATATAGATATATCTTAGATAAGTAGATACAGTCAGGTGAACACAGTTTGATAAAGTTTTTCAATTATTGCCTATCTGTAAAAGCATATACACACTGTTGCTCTTTACATGAAAAGTTCTTCCCAGCATGACCTCAACTGCAACAAGTCTTTGCGAAGGGATCACATATGTACAGGTTCACAGTCAATTTCACTTGAATAATTGTTTTTTGATATTTGGGGGGGAGCGTTGATTTTTCATCGCTGTTTGTGTTTTTTATTTGTTGTATTGCTGTATTGAAAAGTTGCTTATTGTGCTTCACCGCTTGGAGAACAAGCTCTTTTCCTGTTTTCCTGTGCGTTTCATCAAATACAAAAGAGAGGCTATTTTCCATGCTCAATTTATTTCTATTCCAAGCAATACTGTTGCTTTTTTCAGGGTAAACGTTCTCCCTGCCAAGTAAATAGCTATTCCTTCTACAAAGTCTGTGATACAAATGTAACTTGGTAATCACATTATACCTTTCATATGCTAAGGGAATCCAGCCTATAGTGTGTAATGTCTTCAATCTTACCTGCATTTAATATCTTACATAATGATTAGAAATGTAAGAAGAGGGTTATTAGTCTTTTACTAGCATCTGCTTAGATAATGTTATATGATCACTACAGACACCCAGACCCCTTTATCTCAATGAAGTGATCTGACTGCTGTGGCCTTTTAACCCTGCAATGTAAAACTTTGTCATTTTAGTAGATTTAGTAGTTGTTTTTTTTGTTTGTTTTGTTTTTTTTTAAATTAGATTTTAAAATCTGCCAAATTGGTTTCCTGGGTTAAGTTGTCTTGGTAAGAAACATCAAATAGATCTTTCTATAGACTAGTTAAATAAACTATTTCTGCTTTTTCCAATATTTAGACAACCTGTTTGTTAACACATACTTAAAGGGACACTATAGTCACCAGAACAACTATAGCTTAATGTATTTGTGATGGTGAGTATAATCATTCCCTTGACACTTTTTGCAGTGAACACTGATTTTTCAGAGAAAATTCAGTGTTTAAATTACAGCCTAGGAATACCTCCACTAGCCACTCCTTAAATGGCTACTAGAGGTGCTTCACATTCAGTGTCTCTACTATCTTCACGGAGACACAGAACTTTGCTCATAGTAATGCAATGATTGACCAGGGTTGTGTTTGGCATGTGGTGTCCCTGATCTGCCTACTTGATAAGCCTAGCCAATTCAATGCTTTCCTATGGGAAAACATAGTGATTGGCTCAGATCAACACTTATGATGATTTCAGCCAAGCAGGCAGATCAGGGGCAGAGCCAGCAGCAGCAGCAGACTGGAATAAAAGTAAGATTTTACTATTTTAAGGATGGCTAGGGGATCTAGATGGTGTTTTTAACATTAAAGGGTCAGGAATACATGTTTGTGTTCCTGACCCTATAGTGTTCCTTTAATGAGAATATTTAGGTTTTGGCTTTGACTGTTTGCACAGCATATCATACCATTTTAGATTAATGGGAGTGCCTGTTGCGATACATCCTAGAGATCAAATCTGCTGCTATTTCTGTAGCTTCAGATAACCGCTAGGAATACATTGGTTTTGCTATATTTATTCTATCTGCAACAAGTCTGAGCCTGACTTGTATGTGGAACTTGGTTGTATCTAATACCCACAAGCTAAGTTACATCTACTGGCACTTGTCTTTTTGTTTATAATTGGAAGCCCTTTTTTTATTTTTTGCAGTGCAAAGATAACTGTACAAGTTAGCAGAGACATAGTGCAAAGAGTAAAGGTTAACAACAATGCTTATCTAAATATGTCATGCAAAAGTAACACTTTTTTTTGTGTTTTTTTTTTTAATAAAACACGCAAAATTAAAGCGATTGACCTCATGTCTGGCGGCATCAGGGTTTGGAGACTAAAAACGTATAATGACGCTTAAATGCTGTCGAGAAAATGTTCAAGCATAAACCACAATAGTAAACTCAAGATAGGTAGCCATGTTTGTGCCTATTCAATGACTAGCAAACAAAAGGAGCATTAAAAACGATCTGGAAAAACGTGATTTCATTTTGTTAGGGTGGCAGCTCCATTGTTGCAGGAGTACTGGTTGAATGTTGCGTCTGTCATGAGATCAAACTGTTACACTGCCTTAGTTCGCAAGGTGAGTTATGGGGCCTCGGGTGTGGGCCGGGATCACCCTCACCGGTCCAGAGGGAGAAGGGGGGAGTAGTAGGAGACTTCAACGTGGACTCAGACCCATATCGACTGTATAACCTGGATGTATTTCAATATAACCTGTATAATACCATGGCTTTGTATGGCTCAGTGCTGTTGCTCCTTGCTCATAATATTCAAAGAACATTGCGCATATTCTGGCTAAATGCGGCTGAGACATGGGTTGATATCAGCTCCAACGCCGCTGGGAAGGTGAGATAAATGTTCTGAATGGTCCTGAAGGTGTGTAAAGCTGTCATTATAAATATTAAGTGCTATAAATGTGCTTTTTGTTTCAGACTCTGCTGAGCAAGATGGAGGTGGGGAGACCCCACAGAAAGATGTACATTGGATGTCAGAGAGTGGTATCATTGATGTGTTTGTAGTTCTTGGATCCAAATCTCATGATGCGTTCAGACAGTATGCCAGCCTTACCGGTGTGTATAATTTGTATATAACAGATATAATACACTTTAATTTCCAAGCAATACAGGCATACACTGGTAAAAAAACTGTTTGATAGCACATCACTCATCTTACCTGGTTTGCAATCTAGCGGATGTATTGCGTAACCTCATAAGATGCCAGATATGTGATGGATTAGATATAGTGAATATCAGTGTTTTTTTGTGCTGTGAACAGAGTTTGCCACAATAAAAAATGAAATAATGTACGTTTGGTTAAGATTCTGTTTCCTTTAGCCAAGTAAAATGTATAATGGGGTGACATGTACAGCTCCCCACTGCAGTTCTCATACCTGGTTGGCTGTTGCATCAGTTTACCATGATTATTGGTTTTCTTAATGAGGATTGATTGACAGAAGGGGGGATAACCAAACTTTTAGAAAGTTATACTGGCAATTCTGCTAGCACCTCAGGATTATTCAGTAACGTGTAAATTGCTGTGAATTAAAAGTGAATTTCAAATATCAGGCTCAAAATTGCTGGATTGGATTTTTTTTCTCATCTGCTATGGATTTACTTCAGCTACTTTGTGTTAAAATGTTAAATTTTATTTGAATTTACTGCAACTATTATGGCTAACTATTTAAAGTTTAGGTTACGTTTTCTTTTTTTTTTTTTAAACCAGCGTTGCGTATATCGTGACACTTTGACATTTCTCACCCGTACATTTGCACAGGGACCCAGTCTCTGTCCCCATATTTCTTGCTGGACTTGCACCAGTGCAGATGGAATTACAATGATGATGTGCGCAATGTGGATACTGGCTATGAGCATGATCTGCCATATGTTGTTAACTTACTGGACATAGAACACACTGATGGAGAAGAATATTTCATTTGGGATCCTCACAAATTCCCAACTCCTAAGGACATGCTGAGCAAGCTGAAGATTAAAAGACACAAAGTAAGGAGAGCTAGAGTCTTCTATCGGTACACTTGTGCTTAGCACTGCTACACAACATGTACTTTTCCCCCCTCCGTCCCCTACTTTTGCTTTTTTGGATGGTTGCAATTGTTGATCCACACATAAAGATAGACAGTGATTACAGGATACAAGATTCAATCTCAGGGTTTCCATGTCAAAAACAAAGATAGTGGAGATTAGGAGGGGCAGTGTTGGCCAGTTTAGAATTACTCCGCATTCAGATGAGTGTCTAAATGTCTTAATGTGTAGCACATGTGACTGTGTATATGTTGAATATTAATACATTTAGTATACCTATGCAAGCCTTGTGTGCATCACTTTATTGGTCAATATACATTGGTATAGCCCAACACTTGAAGGCTATAATCGTTACTCTCCACATTATAGCCATATATGTAACCTTATCCTTTACAGTCATGCATAGCTTCTCTCTAGAAACAAATCCATTAATCCATTCACAACAACATTCTCTATTGCCTGTCCTTCGGCACATGGGCTGTTTCAGTGGGGGGTTCAGTGCCCAGGCTCCCTGGCATTAATCTGCCTGCAATTTCATTTTTGCCTGGAACACATTCTATGGGTATTGCTTTCCATTAATTGGAAGGCACTTTTTGTTGAGATTTGTGCCAGGAATAGCGCATGAGCTTCTGTGTGAGAGGAAATGGGGATGACCCTCTCATAGGACTAACAGCTAATTTGCAATGCATTCCACTGCCGCATTGTGGATTTATTGATTTAATTTGTGCACAAGTCACTGGAGAAAATCCACTTCTTAATCAGCACACTTTTACCTTTGAAATAATGAGATTAATTTACGATACTCGAATGCAAGTTTTCAAAAAAAAAAAAAATACTTCCAGTCAACTTTGATTTTTGTTTCTGGTTAACGTGTGCAAAAGTAGAATTTTCTGCCAGAATTGTCAGTCCAAGACACTACACAACAAATAGGATGTCAAGACATTTTTTGGATAATAATAGATGAATTTGTAACACTGATTTTCTTTCTTTCCAACTAACAGGTTCTGCTGCTTATCCAGACCTCACAAATCCAAATATGAGGGCCTGGTGGTCCAGTATGTTTGCATATTACCAGTATAAAGAAAGTGGGGGACCTTTACCAAGAGTCTGCAATGTCTATGTTTCATTGTAGCCTAACTGCTTCTCCACATAGGTCTGAACTGCCCATGTTTTCATTGCAATATCATCTGCATTACATTGCTTTTTTGTATTCTCCTTAGGGATCTATGGGTAATCTATTTGTATGGAATGATGTGAATGAACCATCCATTTTTAATGGCCATGAAGTAACCATGCACAAAGATGCTGTTCACTGGGGAAGCTGGGAGCGAGCATAGAAATGTTCGCAATTTATATGGACTTTAAATGGAATGTAAAAGTTGTCCCTAACACATTTACTGCCAATGTGTATTCAAAGCTTTTTTTTTATCTATTTGTTTATTTATTGTTAAGGGATAAGCGCACAGTAGGTTCTCTGACTTCTTACTCTTCTAGATCCTTTCAACTTTACAAACATTTTACTCTGTGTAATTACTATAGAAGTGCTCAAACTTTCAAGTCCAAGGGACTAAGGCAGCAGCCCAATCTAGTTATCTTGACTCACAATAGAATTTCAGATTAGGACATCTTCCTAGAGCCTTGAACATTGACATTTTTCCCCTTAATCTTACCTAACAAATTTATGTGAATTAAATCAAAATGAAAAAAAAAAAAAAAGAAACAAATGAAGTTGGTTTGGAAATATTATCACATTAAGCTATAGTCGTCACCTTTTTCCCTTGATTTTTCCATTCAGATCTAATTTGAGTGCCCCATAATATGCGTGCTGACTGGATCTAGTGTGTGTTTTTGCTGGCTGTGTATAATGTACATGTCTGTGATGTTTGCTGGCTGTGGGTAATGTGTGTGTACTGTTTTGTCAAACTGTAAAGGAGAAATAATTGCGACCTGCACTGCTGGAGATGCAGACCACAAGCTCCTTGTCCTACCCAGGACCACAAAGAGCAGCTCTGGCTCTTGCCCACGGCTCAGCTAAAGGAAATAAAAATGCCAACCTGGCTCCCAGAACTGCATGTCCCAGATGTCTATCAATACAAATTCCACATATATGTCCAACTTTACCAGATAGTATAAGTCACTTTGTCACTGTAAAATGGGAGGGTCTATGGTACCATCACCATGGTTGAATTGCTTTTTGCTAGTGGAGGCAGTGGCGGAATTACCGCGATCGCAGGGGTCGCAGCTGCGGTGTCCAGCCGGCCATATATTGCGGCCCTGGCCTGCAAGGTAAAATTGCTGGGGCCGCATTGAAGGGACCTATCGGGTGGCCCATGCTGTTAGGGCCACCCGATGGCAATGAATTACCAGGGAGACTGGGCTCCCTGTGATGATGTCAGCCGTTGGGAGGAAGTGACTGCACCGGTCACTCCTCCCAGCAACCACCGGGAGCTGCGCGGGAGGAAGGAAAGGAAGGGGTCAGAGTGGAAACTCTGACTCCCATCAGGCTGAGCCACCACCGGACTCCAGGGAAGTCATCCTCCTACATCTAAAAGATAGGAAACAGGATGGTGACTAAAACATTTTGTATATGTGTGTTTGTATCTATGTTTGTGAGTGTGTGTGTTTGTATGTATGTGTGTGTGTGCCTGTATGAGTGTGTCTATGTGTGTGGGTGTAGGGGGGGGGGGTACGTACGGGAGGAGGGGAGAGACCTATGGGAGGGTGGCAGGGAGTAGATATATGCGCGGCGGCCCAGGGCAATTTTCGCACCGGGGCCCCGTGGTTTCTAGTTACGCCTTTGTGCATATACATACTTAAACATCAGTGAATGGTCTGTAGTTATGAGTATATTATTGCAAGCCTTTGTAGAATATTCAAGGCAAACAAAGCGAAAAATCCCCAAAAAAGCAATAACGGGGGTCGAGAAAAACCTGTCCGGTTGTTTGCATCTTTCCTGACAAAAAAAAAAATTCTCAATCGTGAGGGCCAACCTAAGCTTAATATACTGACTACTTTAAGAATCAGATACATAAGTAGGTCTATGCTCAAAGACACTACTATACTAGTCCAGAGATCCAGATTTATATTAATCAAACCATTTGGTCCAAATTCTCTTGTATTTTTCGATATTACCATTGATAAAATATATATCTCCATTATTCCATGATAATTTATTTGACTTTTGATTTCCATAAAACTAGGAATCTCTTCTTTTTCCGATATCTAGAAATACAATTTTGTGGCCATCAAGATATGTATAGTCAGACAGAGTATTGATTTGGGTAGCCTGGGAAAATCAAGATGAAATAGCATATTTTCTGGAGAAAAAGTAGAAATGTTTCATTTCCATTGTTCGAAGAGCTGAGGAACGCCCAATTTGGTATTAATGAATCTGGTGCAAGTCCACCAGATATGCTTCTTTATTAAATCTCCAGCATAAAGTAGGAGAAGTCGACTGAAACTTAAGCAATTTGGTAGGAACCAAATGCCATTTATTAAGAAGTTTAGGAAAAGACTCTTGTATAGTTACAGTGTGTTGATTTTCTAATCAGCTCTAAGGATTTAAGCCAGGACTGCAAAGGAAAAGACCTGCCCAAGTCCTTTTCCCATTTTACGATGGTTCTTATCTTTGTATCCAGATTACCTCTATTAATAATATTCCTAACCTTTAATGATTTATTTGGTAACTCACATAAAGTATGGTGTAGAAAGGAGATTATTTCTTTATTTTTGGGGGTTGATTTTGCTTAAAAAATTTACTACCCTTAAGTATGAAAATATTTCTCTGTCTGACAATCCATATCTTGTCTGTATCGGAGGAAACGTATTATGCTCTGAGTATTTATTTTCCCTAACCATGAATTTGTAATTTACTGCAGTTTCTAAGTTTTGAATATTCATTATAATTTTTATCTATCCTAGTTTCACTATCAACATTTATTTTGATTCCAAGAGATTGAATTGATTGGTTGGTCCAGTTTAACCTGTGTTTCTGACTCAGAGCCTTCTTTTGGGTAGATGTAAAGTTACAGTGGATAACCTGTGTTTTCAGTGTTGCATAGGTCCACTGGTGCGGTCTCCGCCCCTGCCTTCATTGCTGATTATCTCAGCGAAGGAGGCAGGGTGGGGATGGAGCCAATCAACATTTCCTTATAGAGATGCATTGAATAAATAACATTCATCCGGGACACCCACTTCAGCTGGCAAACAAAGTTTTTCCATCCAGGCGACGTTCTAGGGCAGTTGAAAAATTGACATTGCAGCCCAGCTTTTTTGTTATTGTCGTCAGCAACCTTTTGTTTGTTCCTGACTAAAGAAAAAAAACAAAAATAGTTAGTGGCAAACATTAATCTTCTTCCTAGTTTAAAACTTAGATTCCCATACATACCTTCTGCCTTAAAGGAACACTATAGGGTCAGGAACACAAACATGGATCAATGTTAAAATCACCATTTAGGTGGTTTGACCCTTTTTAAACGGTAACACCGTGCAGGTCCGGCGGCACTGGCCCCACCCCTGATCCGCCTCCTTAGCTGACATAATAAGAAATTATCATTTCAGCCAATCCAATGCTTTCCCATTTTTTTCCATAGGGAAAACAATGGATTGGCTGAGATCGGCAAAGAGGCAAGATGGGGGCAGGGCCAAATACCAGCTTGGCCAAGCAGCACCTCCTCATTGAATCAATGCATCTCTGTGAGGAAAGTTCAATTTCTCCATGCACAGTGTGGGGATGCTAAACGGTAGTACTGCACAATGTGCAGCACTGCCCCAGGAAGCACCTCCAGTGGCCACTGGAGGTCTCCTTGGGAGGCAATCTCTGACAAGGCAGTGTTTACAGTAAAAATGCAGGGACTGACTATACTCACCAGAACAAATACATTAGACTGTAGTTGTTCTGGTGACTATAGTGTCGCTTTAATGTCGACACTATAGTGTCGCTGTAGAGTCACAACCTCAGATAAAAAGGGACTTTATCTTATAATCTCCAAAGTTTCCATATGCCCCTGTTAAATACAGTAGTGTTTATTTCTGTATTTGATTTTATTTGTCAGACCTCACAAGCTCATATTTGTTAAATATAGGAAATAAGTAAACATAATAGTAAAACGCCTGGGAGGTAACTGTTCCACTTTAAATGCTCAGGTCAGGGTCAGCACAGGTTAAGATCTCTCTGTCTCTGGGTAACTGAAAGGTAGAAATGCTACTGCTAGAGCCTTACGAATAGATGTTGGATCAGCGCTATATGTTCAATTTTAAGCTAAGTTAGGTGTAAGGCTGCAACCTATGAGTATGAGGTTCCCTCACACGCCCTCATAAAAGAATAGAAGACAAAAATTGGAACTAGGTCGCGCCACAGTAAACAGTAGAGTAATATAAGCAGTAGTGATGTACTCACATACAATGAACAAGGCAAAAATGTATTCAATAGTCCTAATACTTGGTGGACTGATAGAGGGTCAAGTTGACCTGCAGAGACTTGAATATGGTGTAGGTCTGGTACGATGCTGGGTCTTCAGATAGTTGAGTTGTCCTGACTCAGGTTTAGATATGTGAACATAAAAAGAAAAGGACTCCAATAGTGCAGACCGCAACTGACAAGTAAATCGAAGGAAGTAAAAATACACAGCAGGGAGGTAATCCACTCACCTATTACAGAGCTTAATCCAGTGGGCGAGACTGATCCCACCCGCCGCCTGGGGAGACCTAATGCGCATCTAGTAGAGAGCCACTAGAGGTGGAGTTAACCCTGCAAGGTAATTATTGCAGTTTATAAAAAACTGTAATAATTATACTTGCAGGGTTAAGGGTAGTGGGAGTTGGCACCCAGACCACTCCAATGGGCAACTCGAACTCTAGTCAGACATATCCTTATAATATTGTACCTGTTTTTGAGTATGTATCAGTCACGTGCTGTCTGGTCCCACTAAAGCTGATTGAGTTCCAGGCAAAGTTGTTGGTAGATAGATGAGAAGCCAGTGACAATGTTTAATAGTTAATTGGAACCGCTTCTTGCAAGCCTCTTGCTCGAATGGTGCAGAGATTTTATGTTCGCTCTGGCAGCTGAGTTGAGGCAGGACTCCAGAACAGTAGGCTGTGAATCAAATGGTCTTGTGCTTCTTAAGTCACAGCCAGCGTCCCTGAAGCTGACATGGCACGTGCTTGATATCTTGGGAAGTCCCAGTCTCCCATCTCATTGGGAGTTCTTTCACTGCTCTGGTGAGATGCTTCTAATGGACCTAATGCCTAGTGTTTCTTTAGTCTGCTTACCTGCAATGATGGCAGTTTTTGCCAAACAGCATTGAGTGGTGCCTGAGTCCACCACTGCTGAATTTTGGATCTGACTGCTTCTTTGCTGTAAGTTGGCGAGGCTGGATGTTATCCAAGGGTGTGCTTGTCACTAAACATGGAATTTCCAGTTTCCCACATTCATGGGAGTTCTTTCACTGCTCTGGTAAGATGTTTTAGATGGACTGACTGAATTCTTACTTTTTTGTAATAAATCTGCCTTAGACATATAAACCGATTTACTTGCAGATGGTGAGACTGAATGTTATCAAGGGGTTTGCATGTCGATAAACTGGGAACTACAAGTCTCTTCCTCTTCTTGGTTGTTCTCTCCCTTCTCTGGTGGGACGCTTTAGATGGACTGGCTGACTTTTTACTTCTCTGTAATAAGTTTTCTTCTGTGAGCAAGAGATCCTTGAAATGCTGAGGCAATAGAGCCCTCCACTAATATTATTGTCTTATTAAAGGAACACTATAGTCACCTAAATTACTTTTGCTTAATAATGCAGTTTTAGTGTATAGATCATTCCCCTGCAATTTCACTGCTCAATTCACTGTCATTTAGGAGTTAAATTACTTTGTTTCTGTTTATGCAGCCCTAGCCACACCTCCCCTGGCTATGATTGACAGCGCCTGCATGAAAAAAAAAAACTGGTTTCACTTTCGAACAGATGTAATTTACCTTAAATAATTGTATCTCAATCTCTAAATTGAACTTTAATCACATACAGGAGGCTCTTGCAGGGTCTAGAAAGCTATTAACATAATTAACTTAATTAAACAGAACTTGCAATAAAGAAAGCCTAAATAGGGCTCTCTTTACAGGAAGTGTTTATGGAAGGCTGTGCAAGTCACATGCAGGGAGGTGTGATTAGGGTTCATAAACAAAGGGATTTAACTCCTAAATGGCAGAGGATTGAGCAGTGAGGCTGCAGGGGCATGTTCTATACACCAAAACTGCTTCATTAAGCTAAAGTTTTCAGGTGACTATAGTGTCCCTTTAACGAGATCTTCTATTTTAAATTTTTTTAATTCTTTATTTTTTCTGTGCATGTGAATATGATTAACATATCATCTTGCAATGCCACAACAGCAGCAGCAAGCATATTATATTATAAAGAGAAGTTGACATGGCATGCGAGTAAACAGCACAATTTTATATTATATTATAATAAGCAGGCTAGGTATTGAAAGAGTGTGGTATGGTAAGTGACATGTTTTTAAACAAAGGTGTTAGATAGGTCCAAAAGTAGTTTCAGAACAAACTCGGATAATCTGCAGGTTATGCATATTACAGGCGTGAAGTAAAGGACAGAATCCTGCGATAACAGAGCTATATTTAGTATATCTGCCTAATTGGGATAGTTTCGTGTGAGGTTAGATAACAAGGTTAGCTAAACATGTGGCAGCGAGTGAACCTTAATAGTCAGGAGTATATGCATACTATACTAACTGACTGTGGGTACGCAATCGTAGTTTCGGGGCTTAATTGGAGACAGTAGTTTAACGTGGCTCGGTTGCATGTAATCCTCAGAGAAGACATGTTCGATTTTAACTATCATTAAAGGACCACTCTAGGCACCCAGACCACTTCAGCTTAATGAAGTGGTCTGGGTGCCAGGTCCTTCTAGGGTTAACCCATTTTTTTATAAACATAGCAGTTTCAGAGAAACTGCTATGTTTATGAATGGGTTAAGCCTTTCCTTATTTCTAGTGGCTGTCTCACTGACAGCCACTAGGGCGCTAGCGCTTCTCACTGTGATTTTCACAGTGAGAGCACGCAAGCGTCCATAGGAAAGCATTGTAAATGCTTTCCTAGTGACGGGCTGAATGCGCTGCAGCTCTTGCCGCGCGTGCGCATTCAGCCCAGGAGGAGGAGAGGAGGCAGAGAGCTCCCCGCCCAGCGCTGGAAAAAGGTACGTTTTAACCCCTTTCCAGAGCCGGGCGGGAGGGGATCCCTGAGGGTGGGGGCACCCTCAGGGCACTATAGTGCCAGGAAAACGAGTATGTTTTCCTGGCACTATAGTGGTCCTTTAACTGAGAATAACAGTGAAGTGTTGCTTAGGCACCTAAAGCCCTATTCAATAGCTGGTGTACAGGGTTATGGTGATGTGGACTAGATTTAACCTATTGTTAGTCCAGCAAGTTAGTTTAGAGGCCCTGGTTACTGGCCTGGAATAGATGTTCACGCGTTTACCCTCGGCACCCAGTGTCTCAGTGTAAGCACCACAGGCCAGATGAAGTGCCCCTCCTGCCCTGGGACCCCCAGGAGCCGGTACCAGCATTGCATGGGCTCTGTGTCCTTTCTGGGCCAAGTCCTTTCCCGGTATGGGGCTGCACAGGGCTGTTCTTTGCGGTGTGCATAGATGTTTCGCTTTCCTCCACAGGCTTGTGTGGTAAATAGGGGTCAGGCCCTATGTGGCTTCTTTCGCAGTCGGGCCAATCGCAGTTGAAGATATAATCTTGATCGTCACTTTGCCCGGTCGGGGCCTCTCTGGCAAAATCTTCTATTTTTGACATGAGAGTTGCTGTATCTTTTCCTATTTCCTTTAAGTGAAGCAGCATAGCACCCATGCTCCATACACTGCCGTAATTCTCCTCTTCTGGACATATAGCCCGATTTCTTTGCACAGTCTCTTTGTGACAAACTGCCTTTTGTCACTGGCTTTTGGAGGAGCCGGATTGCCAGCCTCCTGCCTTATGACTATGGCCCTGGGGTGTATAGCCCTTTAAAAACATATGGGCATATTGAGACTTTTGGGAACAATGTCCCTTTAAGACTGTTTCCCCAGACTGTGAAAATACTTTGTTTGTGTCTTTTGCTTATATCGTTCGGTAAATGGAGCTTACTGAACAAATTACCGAACAGGCAGACCACACACAAGTGGAGTGTGCAGCCAATTTACCTCCCAGGCTGTTGGTTAACCGTAGGTGAATTGTCGAACGCTGGGTGGACGCTGTTCGTACGGTCGAACATGTGGCGGCGGCCATCTTGTTTAGTCGAACGCGGTCAGTGGTGTTTTGCCGTTGAACTCATGGAACTGAAATCGACTTTTCGAACGCCACGTTATAATGGGCTATTTGCACGAACGGTGCCGTTCGTGCGTTGTTTTTTCTATGTGAAATAGACCGACCGCACGCACAGCCCAAATCTATGGAACTGTATTGGGCAGAAAATCCTGCGTGTGGTCGGGGCAAAGGAGGCTTCCACAAAATTTTAACCTCATGGCAAATTTATTCTGTTCGTGAGATTTGAGCGCTGTTCGCCTATATTGGGCGCTCATATCCGAGCTATCTGGGGAAATGTGGGGGTTCTGTTTAGTATAATAGGAATAATGTATTTTTATGTACTTTTACTGTAAGTGTAAAATGGAGATATTATCTGTACCTGGAGATAATTGAGTTTACTACGGTTACTTAAGCCAATTATCTCCAGGATAGAGGGGAGGGATTTTACTGTGCATGTGGGAGTGTTATTTTGTTAATTAGTATTCCCATTGGTTTGTGTCCCTTTTGTCCCAGTTTACCACCAGGTTCAGAGGCTGTGCCTTTGGCCTGAAAGCCTGTATAAAAGAAAGTCCTTTGGTGCTCATTAAACAGATCATCCTGTACCTTCATGAAGTTTCGGCTCATGTTTGGGGGATTGGAGAACTACACTCTGGTGATTGCTATAATCACTATACTCCCCAGGGTATAATCATTAAGCTCTGCTAAGAGCTTGTTCCTGCTCTCTGGAATTCAGAGAGGTCGACCTACTGAAAGCTGGACCCTGGTCTTGGGTCCAGAGTGGGTGGAGACGGCGAGACCCCAACCAAGCTGCAGCGGTTCGTGGGATCTGCAGTGGTTATGGTGTCAGGTGGAGTGCTTGGAGCCCTCGGAAAGCACTAGGAGCATGTGTCAGCGGAAGGTACTCGGTCGGGGTGCCAGGCGTTCCGTTACACTCTTCTACTATCGGATGAACTGACTGGCTTGAGAGCCATCTCCTGATCCTCAGGTTTGGTTGTCTGCAATGGAGCCAGCATTTCGCTATACAAAGCTGAGTGTTGCCCGTGTACACCACTGCTGAATTCTGATCTGATGGTGAGACTGAATGTTATTGAGTGGTTTGTATGTCGATAAACAGGGAACTCCCAGTTTCCCGTTGTCCTTAGGAGTTCTCTCCCTGCTTTGGTGGGACGTTTTATATGGACTGACTGACTTTTTCCTTCTCTGTAATAAGTCTGCCCTGGACCTATAGCCAGATTTTTTTGAACAGTCTTTTCTGCTATCGGATTGACTGGCTTGCTTGAGTGCCATCTGATCCACAGGCTTGGTTGTCTGCAATGGTGGAAGCTTTCGCTCATACAGTGCCATGTGTTGCCCGAGTCCACCACTGCTGGATTATGGCTCTGACGGCTTCTCTGTAAAAAGATGACAAGCCAGCATGACATTGAAGGATTTGTATGTCAATAAAAGGCCATATTTCTTCCATGTATCTTTTCCTCCTCTCCTCCTTGACCTCCTGAATTATCTTTGTAAAGATTCCTGAGGACTCCAAGCACTGCAGCAGATACCACAACCACCGAACCAGAGAAGCATACAAATGCTCTCAAGTATGTGAATGCTGTAAGCAGCTGAACAGGAAACGCATACAATCAGCTTACACTCCTGGCAATCAGCATACAATCCAATTCCCCCAATAACGAGACGACACTTCGTTTTGAGGTCAAGCAGAACTGACTGTACTGGCACATACAGCCTCTTTTATTCCCAGTCCACAAACTTAGTACTGCCCACAGGGTTTTACAGAACAACCAATAACACACGTACATTACAGAAAACACTCCCAGCAATTATACACAAAATCCTCCCCCCTGCCTGTGATCTAATTATGGCACACAATGGGTTAACATAATTATCACAAGCAGGAAAAATACAGTATCATAAAACACATCACAGGCACCCCAAAACATGCAACAACCCCATAAGTATATCCTCGGAACCTGGATGAACCACATATCCAAAATTCACCCAGATCCATTCAGTAGTTTGGAAGATACAGTTTAATGCAGATTCTGCAGAACATATACAGACTATATGAAAAACAATTACTGTATAATGTGTCCCCTGTTGTATAGTCCAAAACCACTGCACGTTGTCTCTGTGCACCAAATACCGTCGAGATGGCACCGTGTAGAAAAGTCCACACAGTGTCTGTGAGTTAAAATGGCTGCCATCCATTGTTCTCACCATGTGCTTCATCCATTGTTCTCACCATGTGCCTCTGATACAGGAAATGGTGGCCACCCAGTAACTCCACAGTATCTCCCCAGATGGTTCTTAAAGGGCCAGCAGCAGCACAACACAAATCCATTATGCCCAAATCATGTCTTTAAAGGGCAATACATCCCTGGGGCCATAGTCACATGGCAGGAGGCTGGCAATCAGTCTTCTCCAATGCCCAGTGGCGAGGTCGGTTTCGCCACAATCTTTATCCTCTCTTGGAAAATGGAGTGTTCAGTCTGTCCTGCAGCTGTCTTTTGATGTCCTGTTGTGGGGCCTTCTTTGTCCTTTTTCTTGGTATTGTGACCCTGCACACCAATTAACGTAAGAGTGTCTGCAAGCAGATTTGCCTTGATTTTTTTTAAATCAAGGGGTCTATCACAAACCAGAGATGGAATCAGATTCACTTCTAACAGCCAGGGCTTCAAGGTTCTCATCAACTAGTACATCAAAACCATACAACTCAAAACAGTTTCCTCTGTGAGCAAGAGATCCTTGAAATGCTGAGGCAATAGAGCCTTCCGCTGATATTATCGTCTTAAAGCGGCACTGTCCAGCCGATCTTACCTTTCCCCGATCGCTTCCACTTCTCTCCCTCTCTCAGGATCTGCTCTTCTTTTCTTCCTGTCTGCTCTAGTTTTCTTTAAAACATAAGACAAAGTAGGGACTACTTTTTCTTATGGAGGTTTCCTACGCTTGACCAGCTTTGACCCACTTCTCACGGTCAAAGGAATTTTCCCACAATTCTCACCTGATCTCGCGATGCCTCCTTTCACTATTCCCAAGCGTCCTGTCATATAGATAGACACCGATGCAACTACCAAATTCTGTCCTAACAGAATGAACAGTTTGTTCATTCCTGTTAGAATGGCATTTGGTAATTTTTGTTCGGATCGGAATTTCATTCGAATGACTGGCATGAGAGCCATGGGCGGCGGGTGAGGGCCCGACATGAAAATAGGGGAGGGGACGGTCCTATTATTTCCCCCCTCTCATGGGCGGGTCCCTAAATGGCAATGGGGGAGGACCTATTGTCCCGGCCCCCACCCATGAGCGGCGGGTGGGGGCTCTAGTGGCAATGGGGGGAGGGACAGAGCCTTCACCCCCATTGTCACTGAGGGCACCCACCCGCTGCTCATGGGTGGGGGCCAGGGGGGAGGACCTATGCCCCCACCCCCCCATTATCACTAGTGCCCCCACCTGCCACTAATGGGTGGGGGCTAGGGAGGGGGGGGACACAATAGGTCTCCCCCTGTTTTATCTTAGGGCCCTCACCCGCCGCTCATGGGTCGGGATGGTGGGGGGCGGACAATAGGTCCTAAGATCTATTTTTGACATGAGAATCACTGTATCTTTTCCTATTTCCTTTAAGTGACGCAGCATAGCACCTGGATTTGTGGAGCTCACATAGTTTGCATTTTCTTTGTTCACGCTGGTGTTGGTCAAATGCATGAATTGGTTTTTCATGTTCTCCCCTGTTGGTTTGTACTTAACCGTGGCAAACCTCGTCAGACCCTCTTCATACAGGTAAATAATTAGAGGGTTATATGACGTGACTAGTACATACAGGCGTAGGTCAAACCTATTGCCGTCAACAAGAAGTGGATTGCTTACATACCGTGATACATGCAGCTTTTCCCTTCTGTGTATCTGAGAGAGGGAATTAATAAACTTAATTCCGCTGCCTTGACAGGAAGACACAGGCAATCCAAGGACCCTGATCCTTGGAGATTAACAGAATTCCAGGTAATCCTCAGGAAGTACATAGCTCTGGGGCAGGAAGTTGCATGTCTGCTTCCCGTGTTTCTTCTGCAAGGTTTGAATGTGTGTTTCTTCTGCAAGATTTGAATGTTTTTACAGGGTAGATCCTTGCATCCATACTCAATAGAATTGGGGAAGTGGTTTATTTTTTGTTATTTGGAAAGGTTCACAAAGACAGGGTTTATGCGGGTCCCTGGCCACATCAAATTGAAATTGCTGCTGCTGGCTTCCACTTTCTGAAACCCATGAGCAGATAGCATTGTGCTGACCGGGCGTTTCCCGATACGAGCCATCTTGTATGCCAGGTGGTAGTGTTTTCCCACCTCACGCAGGCATACCTTTCCAGTTGCGCCTTCTGCTTGAAATGTCACCAATGGCGTTTTTTCTGAACCCCCAGTCCTTAGTATGCAGGGGTGGTCGCCTTGGTGTTCTTTCTCCTGGCGCTCAGAGAGTTCACCCTTCTTAGGCTGTTGTCTAGCCATGATTATATATTTAGCTGGTATCAATATCTGTGTAATACCAAAGAATGAATTTGCTGCTGCTCTCTTAGCCTCCTGTTCAGTTGGCTGCTGTGCAGTGCAATGACTAAGTGGAACAGTAGCACCACAGTGAAGTCAGAGGATCATTGGGAGGCCAAGCAAAGAGATTTACATAATTTTCCTAATGATGTTTCAGTAAAAAGTGGAGTCTCAATATCAGATTCCCATAAACTCGCATTAAATTTGATGGTGTCTTAAATATGTATGGCTTATTATATGCTCACCTTCTGCAATAATGATGACCTTTTTTGCTTCAAATCACTAACTGCTTGTGGTCTCACAGTGACCCCTTAATATTGATTATCCTTTTTTACACTAACTTTTTTGTCCTAAAAAAGGTTTTTTTTACTAGAAATTAACCTACTGATATTGAAATTCATATCAATTTATCTGTTTTTGGGTATGGATATATATCATAGATAGATAGATACTACCTTTTACAGGCAGACAAGTGAACAGAAATAGTTTTTAATTTTTTGCCAGTTTGTGAAAGCATGTACACATTGATCTTTACATGAAAAGGGCTGCCCTGCTTAACCTCCGGTTTGACAAGTCTTTCTAAGGACAGCACATTTTATGTGTTGCTCAACGTGGATTTCAAACATCTTGCTTTTTTTTTAGGTTTTATTTATTTTATTTTTTTGGGGTGTTCTCGTGTTTGTTTAAATTTTTTATCCTTCAGTATTGCCTTTCTTGCTCTTCAAGGAGCACAAGAAAAGTGCTAGCCTACTGACTGTTTCACCACATTGCGAGCCTGCTCTTTCTATGCTTCTGCAAAAAAGGGCTCTTTACATTAATTTATTTTCTCACTGACTGTCGCTCTACACATGAAATGTACTGCCCTGCATGACTTCAGCTGCAACAAGTCTTTGCAAAGGCATCACATTTCATGTGCAGCTTCAGTCAACTTCGCTTGAATAGTTGTTTTGTATTTTGGGGTGTTGATTTTTCATTGCAGTTTGTGTTTATTTGTGGTGTTGCAGTATTGAGAAGTGGAAAGTTGCTTATTGTGTTTCACCACGTTAAGGTTCTTTTCCATGATTAATTTATTTCTATTCCAAGCCATACTGTTGTTTTGCACTGTTGCTATTTTCAGGGTAAACGTTCTCCCTGCCAAGTAAATAGCTATTCCTTCTACAAAGTCTGTGATACAAATGTAATTTGGTAATCACATTATACCTTTCATATGCTTAGAGAATACAGCCTATAGTGTGTAATGTCTTCAATCTTATCTGCATTTAATATCTTACATAATGATTAGAAATGTAAGACCAAGGGCCTTTGCTACAACAGGAGATCCCCTCTATTGACTAAGTTAAAGATACTTATTTCATAAATAAGCTGACAGCTCAGGTAAGGGCACACTGAAAACCTTTGATAAAATATAGGACACTTGGATGGCCAGCAATGTGGCAGGGTAGGTTCAGTCCACTACTCTCCACTCGCCCCCACTTAGTTGCTGGTGTCGTCCTTCTGCCCTCGCTTTTAAGAATCTCTCCAGGGAAACCATATTTGTTGGAGTGGATGCCCCTTCGCACTGACGCCACCCCCCACAACCCTCTTTCACTTCTTATTCTCACTTGCTTTCTCTCTTTTGGTATTATTCTATCTCTAAGTGCACTCAGAGACAGAAGTATGTTGATTTATTATAGCAATTTCCAGTCTAACGGCAGCGATGTCTGCAGGGTTTTGGGCCTTTTACCAGACAAACACCTGCCCGTTTGATACCATTTTCACTCTTCGTTCTTCTAAATTTTATGTTCTCTCTCTTTTTATACTACACAAAAACACCCAAACAGCTTGACCTCTGTTAAATGGTGCATATACTATGTGCAGTGATAATTGTACTAGTCATTTGTACTGTATGCTACTCTTGAATATGATCGTACAGTATTGTATTCATTTTGAATGTATGACTTTTGTGTATACGCTTGAATCTTTGTCTTGACAAAAATAAAGAATTGAGGAAAAAAAAAAACACAAGACTAGGGTTATTTCTTTTTAACATTATCGAAACAGATACTAGTAAAGGATCACTACAGACACTCAGACCACTTCATCTCAATGCCCTGTTCTGACTGCAGTGGTCCTTTCAGTTTTAACCCTGCAATGTAAAACATGGTCTTTTAGTAACAATATAAAAATACAGTAGTAAGAATATGATTTTAAAAAAAAAGTGGTTTTAACCTTCACCAAGTGTTGTCTGGTGTATGGGGAAAGGGATATAATCTGCTGACGGAAAGCGTGTCCAGGGTGGGAAAATCCCTCCGTGATCTCAGTCAAGCCTTGGCAACTGGGTCTAAAGTGCTCCAGGGTCCCTGATGGCTACAAGGAAGCAGACTTGGCGAAGGTACTCTGCCGGAGTACTGGAGGTCCGTCACACATAGCACTGTGCTGCCTGTTACTAACAGCATTATTTACTAAGAAAATCTTTTGCCTAAAAAGTAGACACTGAGAAGCAGCTGTCAAACTATTCGTCACGGAAGGTTTACAATCTTGCGGAATACAGAGACACTCACTTTACTAGTATCCTAGCAACCACTGTACACACGTTCTCACGTAAGCACATCCATCATGTTAACACCTCCTCCACGTCTGGGTTCGGGTCTAAGCGGGCACAGAGACACCCACACATTAGAATTGTGCTTCTAAGAAAATGTTTCCCTTAAAAAGCAGACTGAGAAGCAGCTGTCGAGCTCTGTTCAATTGTACTACAATATTAAGATTGTGGTAATTTATAGATGTACGGAGTGCTCTCACTTTTTAACTATATATTGTCTTTTAGTAGATACAGCAAAGGCAGTGTGATCTTTCTGATCCAGTGCTGGAGGAGTGGGAGTTACAGTCCCAGAAGTCATGTGCCCTCACTGTTGTTCAGAGTGTTTTAAACTGGATTAGTGGTATTTACATTTGCAAAAGTCTTGGCTATACACTGTGGTTTATTGTGTTTCCAACCACAGCCAAATTGTAGGCACAGATCAGCTGGTACCGTAGCTCCCACTCAATGCTAGAACAGGAATAACTGGGTTCATTAAACTGTCCCTTCCGTGCACCAACATCAACTTCCTGCCGCTCCTCTTCAGTTCCTGGAGTTTCAGCTGCCAAGAGATGTCAGTGCTGTATAATTGCACATGCGCAGGAGTTCAACAGAGATCTATGGAGGATTTTGCGTGATCTTCCATATAAGGAACTAATTTCCATGCAGCAGTCCCTGGTAATGGCTGGAGGAAATGACAAGGCTTGACAGTGGTAGCACTGCCTAGTGCAGGGGTAGGCAACCTATTGCACTAGTGCCATGCACGGCACTCAAGGTGTCTTTGCACGGCACTCAAGGATCTGGCCTATCAGGAGTCCCAGTGAAACTTCAGATATCTGCTAATACGAAAAGGTGGTGAAGGACAATCGTCAATTTATGCATTGCAGCACATAGAGTAAGTGATCTCAGATCACTTCCTCCCAGTACTTGTGAATCAACACTGTAGTAGAGCAGCTCGCAGCTGCTGTTGTATCTCCTGTCCTTGACCTGTATCTGGCCAGCCTGGTCCCCACTGGAACCCAGGGAAGCCACCCACACTGCTTGATATACACAGAAATGCACAATAACCCTCCCCTCATACAAATAATACAAACAGCCCACAAATAAACATACATACAATCCGCACAAACGTAACCTGCTAACAATACACATACATGTACACAACCCCACATGCAGCCTCTCACATGCAATAACCCAAACAGCCCCCACACACTACCAAACACACAATGTGACATATCCATCCACACACACACAATTCCACAAGCAGCCCCCATACACAGCCCACATTCATATGTATCATAAACGATACCACAAACTACTCCTGAACATATACAATATAATCGCTCATATACGCACAAATACAACGATACAAAGCAATTACAGTAAAAATAACACAAGCAGAATACAGCAGCATACAAACCTATTTAAAAAAAATAGGACCGGCACACTACGGGACATCACAATCCTATATTGGCACAGTGCTGCTAAAAGGTTGCCTACCCCTGGCCTAGTGTAAAGCGTTGTCATGAGGTGGAAAAATACGAAGATAAAGTAGTCCCTAAATGAGGAAGTTTGATATGTTTTACTTCATATAGAAGGCCACATTAGTTCTGGGTCTATCGACCATATAGAGTAAATAGCAGAACTTGCTCAGTAGAACTGTTTTTGCGTGGTCATGAACCACTTGATAACAATGGGTACAGGTACGGCACATTGGGTCCTAACTAATTTGGAGTCCATATAAGCATACATTTAGAGGCATATCAGCTTAGAGATTGCTCACAAGATAAATATATATTTGAAAGCTACAAGTTAATGAAGTAACGACTTCACAGACAAAGTAAAACAAGTATTTATTAGTAAAAACAAACAAAAAAGGTTATTTGCTTGTATAAATAACAATATTTGATAAAATGCAGTGGAATATGGCACAATAAAATATTTCTAAAATGTGTTATCAGTACTGAAAACAGCAATACACATTGTCATAGAGCTTAACATATTTCAGTGCAGAGGATAGGAAATTATACATTTTGCCTCTTGAGCACATGTACAACAGACCATCTTCATTACGTTCATTGAATAAGACACAGAGTGCGCTGCTGGCCATGCCTTAATACTAAAAAGGTACGATGTACAAGTGAGTATTAGTCATTTAATTCTCTATATAGTTGTTAAATATTGTGCTTTTCTCCTTAACAAGGGTATATGGTAAAGGTAATTGAATTGTGCAGTCAGCCACAGCAGACACTAGGCAAATTCCAATTTCAGATGTTAAAGGGGGCTGGCAGACTTCCCCAATGGCAATGCGTCCGAACACTGAGAAGAAAAACAAAAATTGAGTATAGAATACACAAACTTATAATATAAAGAAAGTTGTTTTTTTGTTTTTTTACACACAGCACCTCTACATTTCCCTATTCTGCCCAGGATTGCTCCAGAGATATAATATACATAGTAAGAAGCATTAGTTAAAGGAGCACTATAGGGTCAGGAACACAAACATGTATTCCTGACCCTATAGGGTTAAAACCAACATCTAGCCACCCTGAGACCCCCCATGCCTCCCTAAATATAGAAATCTTACTTGTAGTCAAGTCTGGAGCTGCTGGCTCTGTCCTGGTTTCCTTTAGACCTGCCCACTGCCTGCTGAAATCAGCAGAAGTAGTAGCCTGATCCAATCACAATGCTTCCCCATAGGATTGGCTGCGACTGACAAAGAGGCAGATCAGGAGCAGAGCCCACATGATTCAAACAAAGCCCTGACCAATCAGCATCTCCTCATAGAGATGAATTAAATCAATGCATCTCTATGAGGAAAGTTCAGTGTCTGCATGCAAAGGGAGGAGACACTGAATGAATGGATGCATTTTAGGCAGCCATGACCCAGGAAAGACCTCTAACAGCCATCTGAGGAGTGGCCAGTGAAGTTATCACTAGGCTGTAATGTAAACACTGCATTTTCTCTGAAAAGACAGTGTTTTACAGAAAAAAGCCTGAAGGTAATGATTCTACTCACCAGAACAAATTCAATAAGCTGTAGTTGTTCTGGTGACTATAGTGTCCCTTTAAAAACACCATATAGCCCACCCCCTCATCCCCACTTTCTCCCTTAGATATAGTAAAATCGTACCTTTATATCAGTCTGCTGCTGCTTCTGCCTTCTTGGCTGAGATCATCAGAAGTGGTGTTCAAAGCCAATCACAATGCTTTCCCATAGGAAAGCATTGGATTGGCTGAGCTTGTCAAGGAGGCAAATCAGGGGCAGATCCAGCACAAGCTAAACACAGCTCTGGTCAATTGGCATCTCCTCAGAGCAGCTCTGAGGAAAGTTCAGTGTCTCCATACAGAGGGTGGAGACACTGAATGGCAGTGCTGCACACAAGGCAGCACTGCCCCAGGAAGCACATCTAGTAGCTATTTGAGAAGTGGCGGTATCCGTAGGCTGTAATGTAATCAATGCCTTTTCTCTGAAAAGACAATGTTTATAATAATTTCCTTTAGGCTTTTTGCAGTACTCACCAGAACAAATTCAATAAGCTATAGTTGTTCTGGTGACTATATTGTCTCTTTAATGGTCTTCATGTAAATATAGCTCTGCAATAATTACATTGGGCCAAGAACATAACTCTAGTGGCCATCAGCCAGCCAGCTCCTGGAGACACTTAGTCTTTAAGACCTTCAAATTTTAAATGGTTACACCAGGCAGCATGACCACTTCAGTAAATGGTCATAGAGCAAGCAGCCTGTCATATTGAATACATACTTAAGGGAACACTATAGGCACTCAGACCGCTTCATCTCATTGAAGTGATCTGGGTGCTATTTGACACATATTTTAACCCTGATGCTGAAAACATTGCTGTTCTGAGTTAATCTGCCTTTAGTGGCTGTTAACAGCGTGGTGTTTTATTGCCTATGTGCAGTAGTCTCACAATGCTTTCCTAAATTGCCTTTAAAATAAATTATTTACAATTAAGTAGAAAAATCCATGACTTTATTCAAACATATGACAGTCACAGGATCAGCATAGCCACATAAACTGTACACAAATAAAACATTGCCAACAAATCCATGTGCTTTATGATCCTGTGATCCTCATATGATTGGCTAAAATTTGATCTGTATAATTTCTCAAGACAACAGTGTTTTTTTATTACGATGGGTTTACTTTAAGAGATTATATATCTATATATAAAAGCATAGTGATATATATGTCATGCCAGGTCAATGGATGTTGCATTCCATTTCCTTGTTAATGGTACACTATAGTCGCCAAAATAACTAACTTAATGAAGCAGTTTTAATGTATAGATCATGCCTCTGAAGTTTAACTGCTCGATTTGCTGCCATTTGGTAGTTAAATGACTTTTGTTTCAGCTTATGTAACCCTAGCTACACCTCCAATGGATGTGACTGACACAGCTTGCATGAACACAAAATGGTTTAATTTTCAATGAGGTATTACTTAGTTTAAAAGTTTCTATCTCCTGCTCTGTAAGTTGAACTTTAATCACATACAGGAAGCTTCTGCAGGGTCTAGCAAGCTATTAGAGCAGGAGATAAGATTCTAAATAAAACAGAATTTAAAATAAAGGAAGTGTAAACATTAGATGACTCTTTACAGGATGTGTTTAGAAACGCTGTGTAAGTCTAGGGCTGCATAAACCAGTTAATCCTAAATGGCAGAGAATTGAGTAGTGAGACTGCAGGGGCATTATTTAAACACCAACACTGCTTCATTAAGCTAAAGTTGTTTTGGTGACTATAGCATCTCTTTAAAGTCTGGTATGTTCTATCTATAGAAAAGCTCATAGCAATTCTCCAGAACTTCCGTTAGCTATGAGACCACTGGTTCTATCCTCTCCAGCTTTACTTTATAATCGTAGAACTAATTGCTATTTTGGCTTTAATTTGCAATTTTCCTGTACATTCCAGTGTTCCCAACTGTTGGTCTGAAATCTGCAGTTTGCGTGTCGATTTCTGTTGATTAGTGGAATTTTAAATAACCCTGCTTGAGATTTATTAATTTAGCCTGGCCTTACCTCCCTCCGTACACGATGAAACAAATTAAAATAGATATATGCAGTATAATTTGCTCAATCTATCCATTTCAAAGCCAGGAAACCACTAGTAACGTTAACCTTATCCCTAATTAAACCCCATTTAAGGTATAATGAGAACAATTAAAGCTAACAGGAAATGTCAGTCTGCCATTGGAAAGGCAAGAAAGATGCTGTCATGTACATAAAGAGGTATCAATTCATGTGATGAAAACAAAATGATGCCTCTTTATGAATAAATGGTAATACCACACCTTGAGTTTGCGGTGCAGTTTTGGATGCCAGTTTTATCCAAAAAAGGATATTATAGAATTGGAAAAAGTGCAGAAGTGGGTGACAACATTTTTATTAGGGAATAGAAAATGTAATCATAAAAAAAGATTATCAAAGGTTAGAAAACTTGCTGTTTGTCTCAGAGAGGCTATGACAGCACTATACAAATATAATCAGGGCCAATACAAACTATTTGGCAACATGTTCTTCATCAGGAGTATGCAACACACAAGAGGGCTTACACTGAGCCAAATCAGATTTTATTTTATTTTGTGTATTGCTTATTGTATAATATGGCCCCCAGCAGCACCCAATTTAAGCATGTTCAGGTGAGTGCAACCACCCCCCCTCCCCCATGTTTCATTTATATATATATTTGGGAGTGTAGCCAACACCTTGGTTTTGCACCCCTCCCTGTTACAGGTGCCTCATCTCAGGTTCCTATTTAGTCTTGTACTGCAGAGAGCCCCAGATGGAATTTTTCCCCCAAGTAAGTGGGTTAATCTCATAAGAGCAGACATTAGACTGTGAGTAGGACCTGCCAAAGATGGGGTACATTGGCGTTGTGGCAAGCTTATGTATGATAATATAATGTAACAAAATCCCCATTATTTTTTGCCTAGATAGGTGTTTTTAGAAAAAAAACTTTAAAAAAAAACAACTAATAAAATCTGTCAACATTGAAGTTGCTGTTTAGAAGATAGGAGAGTGCGGTGGATCTTGTGTATTGTAGAATATGGCCCCCAGCAGCACCCCATTTAAGCATGTTCAGGTGAGTGCAACTACCCCCTCATGAGATAGATAGAGATAGAGATATATATATATTTTCCTTTTGAAAACAAAAAACTGAAATCCGATTTCTCCTTGCTGACTCAAAGAGAAATCTGATTGCCACCATGAAGTTCCCTTTTTGTAGCACAATGACACAGCCTAAAAAGAAGTTTGAACTTGACTATTTTTTTCAACCTAGATTACTATGTAAGATTTGGCAGAAGCATAATGCCAGATCTGAGCTAATTTCCATATGTCAAAATGTACATAAACAAATATCCCCTGCCACCCCCCATTTTAAGATGTTTCACCTGAGCTGTAATATGCACTTACTGGTGCCTGTGACTTGCAGAAGTTCATATGTGCATAAAGTAACATCGCAATATCATTCTGTCCCGCTTCAAGCGCTATTGAGAGAGCATTGCTCCCATCCTGAGGAAGAGAACAATGCAGGATGTTAGAATTTACAAAAGCAGACAGACACATACATTGCTAAATGTATAATTATTCATACAACTTACTATTATTGTTACTACACTATAACTTGGGGTGATTAGGTAGGTACTGGAAAACGGCTGTCCTTACAAATGTAGGAATTTTCCAACATGCTAACAAATCGACCTGTGCATCATTTTGGAAAACTGATCAGTTTGCGGTTACTGCTTTGCTATATATTCACCTTATATAAAACACGCTAGTTATACAGTTTATGGCCTTTATTATATAGATGAAGGCTAGCCATAATTAATTTCAACCAACAACACTGCATTCCACTGGAGCATTTGAATGTTTGTTTTCTGTTATATTTGAGCAATAGACAGGCATTTCACTTTGAAATAAACCCTAGCAGTGGTGGGATAAATTAGTGTTTCTCAGGTACCACCAACACTTCAGATTACAACAAAAAGGAAACAATGTGATTCAGAGGACTCAAGCTACTCACATTGTCCGTTATGTTTATGTCACATCCAGCTTGGGCTAACAGCAACTTCACAATCTCTGCTCTCCCATGTTCGCTGGCACACATCAAGGCTGTCGATCCCTCATCATCTTGCAGGTTGACATTGGCTCCACAGGCGAGTAGCGCCTGCACCATTTCCTGCCTTCCATGGCTCACGGCTAGCATCAGTGCAGTCTGACCAGCCTGGAACAAGAGGATTAGACATCAGATGCATGCAGTTCCACGACTGATCACAATATTTCTAGAATGTTTACTGCTCTGTCTGTAATGCTGACTAAATAAACAGTGGCGTTAGATTATGGATTTGATTTGTTTTCTTTATGCGCAGACAGGCCAGAAAAATAAAAGCTATATATTATATGCGATTATCTGTTTGCATAATTCTCATTTAGTTTATTAGGCAAAAGTGGTTTGAAATACAGACATATAAGTTTGATATAGCACCAGATCAAGACTATTAACATTTATACAGACAGAAAAAAAATACATATAAAGTAACAGAAAAATGTTTACGTGGTTAGGACACCAGAATAAAACACTCACTACATATCAATGGTATGAGTTTCTCACAAAAGTACTGCATCTGGACGTTTAGTTTCAGGGGTAAATTACAACAAAATATATATTTATTTGTCATTATATACATTTTTGTGTTCCAAACAGTCGAGCTGTAAGAAAAGCGGTGGTAATGCATTTTTGTGGTCAAAGAAATGCATCGACAGTAAAAGTTATTGGGAAACATTGTATTAAAAAGTGCTAAAAAACAAACAAAAAACCCACTAGATAATTACTACTTTTACGCAATTTACTCTATAAATAGGGAGGACTTTGTATACCATTTCAAACTGCACAAATACATTCACAGATGTGTAATGTTTGCTGGCCAAATATTAAATATAACTTGCAGGAAAAAAAGTTAAAAGCACTTTTAAAGTGTGCATTTTTATTCACCAGTTATCTCACGTCACAAAGGCTGAAATCAGTTGTTAGTTTTGGACAATTAAGAAGAAAATTGAGAGGAAAAAAATAAAGTTATATATGTCTCAAATCATTTTCTTAACACGCCATTCATGTTACATATTTACAAAGCTGAAAAAAGACATGCGTCTATCAAATTAAGCTTTTCTCACATATGTTTTTGCTGTTGATCCAAAAGAAGGCAGAAAACCCGGTCTGAAACACTTCCAATTTTGCATCAAACTAGAAAAAAAAAAAAATCTTTCTTGACCCCAAAATGGCAGTCAGAGATCTCCTTGAATCAAGAAGCTATCACCCCACTTGTTCGAATTTATATCCCCGTATATTATGTTTCTGCAAGTATTTATCCAATTGCGGTTTAAACATCTGTATGGACTCTGATAAAACAACCTCTTCAGGGAATTAAAATTGGATTCTTGGGCAGTAGTTCAAACACCCCTTCAATATTTACCACTCTAGTTATTTGATATGCCACTCAAGTTATCAACACATGGCGTATCAAATAAATTCTCTGAACCAACTAGCAAATCTCTAATTTAACCTTACAACTAGTAAATTGGCACTTTCCATCTTGGCGGTTTAGGTCTTAATTTTACAGCTCCATTGTCAAAACATTATTTTGGTGCTTCACCACGAAACCTAGAATGCGCCTGTTGTACAAAATTGGGACCGTACCTGGACCAAGGGATCTTGGGAGAGGTGGACAGACAACGCCCGGACACTGTTCAGAGATCCGGACGGTGTTTGGCCCACCCGCCCTGTTGCTATTGGTTTTATAGTGCTGTATTGTTTCTCTGTTCTTCTCATATTTGCCTTGCCAGCATAAGATTTTGAATGTCCACCCTAACTGGGCTTAGGGAGTTGTGGCTTGCTCTTGGCGGAAGACTCTTGAGAAGATCGTGGGAGAAGCAGTCTACTGGTTAGTCAGTAGATGACTATGCATTTTGACTTACAAATAAAGCTGTGGCCGTTGCCCTACCCCCAAAAAAATAAAAAAAATGGTGTGGTCTGTTTATTGAGGAAAAGGGTTGGGATAGTGTTTGGTCAGCAGTCATGTGAGCAAGTTTTTTTACTAGTGCATTTTTAGGTTACGTACATGCAGGATTCAAAGTGAGTGATTTGTGTACTGTAGTTGGTGGGTCCCACCAATAATGACATTAAATATATTTATAAAATGATCAGTTTGGAAAACCCCAGTTTATAAAAAGCCCATTCGAATGGGATTGATGAGCTGAAAATTCATTGCATGTACAATTTTAAAAAATGCATTTTCTACCAGAAGTATTCACCTGGCTGGCTTTGGCATTGACATTTCCCATGCTGAATAGGCGGCACACAATATTCATATCTTCTTCTTTTTCCACAGCTGCTAGAGCTGCTAGCATAATGGCTGTATAACCGGCCTTGTTCTGACGATCCACATTACAGACTCCTAAAATGAATAAAACCAAGCTTAGTCATCTGGGGTTAAATAACAAATATGGCCTCAAAGCTTGCAGACTCGTATGTACGTACCAGTGTCTAGCAGTAGCTGAACTATGCTGAAGTTTGAGTGCGACACACTGTAATGTAGAGCGGTGTTCCCATTTCCGTCTGTGAGATTTACCACGTGGCCGAGCAGATCTTTGGACATTTCACTGAAAGCCTCAAGGTAAACAGCCACTTTGCTAGTCACAGAGGATTTCTGGCTAGATGCCCTGAACCACTCTTGTTGGACCAGGTGGTAACTGGAGAGCTTGAAAAATAAAAAGAAACAAAGTCACAGATGTGAAGGCTGACAGTATAATATAAATATGATCACTATTACCCCCTCCCTCATTGCAAGCAGTCAAACCATTTTAGAACTGCTTGGCTTCCTACCTGGGTTTTGCCAGACACCACTCCCCACCTCAAACAGGGCACTCCTGGCATCATAACCATTACAGACTGCAGTAGTAATTTTGTGCTTGGAGTGTTCTTTTAATAAAACCACAAATACTGCATATATGTTATCATTGACCCGGTCATATGGTAAATGCAATGCACCTGTGGAACAACAACCTGAATCTTTGACATTTGGTTCTCCTGTTAGTGTGTCAAGGAAGTATTTTAAAAGGAACACTTCAAGTATCATAATCACTATAGGGCATTCAGGGAGAGGGGGCAGGGAGCAGTGCTGATTTAACCCATTACAACGGGGACACCACCACGCTTCTGGCACCATAGAACACTTCAAGCCCCACAACCGCTTCAGTGTGCTGTAGTGGCTTTTACGGATTTTCTCGATTGTCTCCAACAAATTTTGAGTTTGAATTTTCTAGCACTAGTTTCAAGGAATTTCGCTCACTATTCCATGTATATTAGAATACATGTATATTATACCAATATAGGAGCGTTTGCCCCAATTAAAATTTTGTTTACACTATGCGACGGTACTCACCATCACTGGGAACATAAGATGGACACTTCAATTAGATCCCTGGATGAGTCCTCTGTTTAAGTCACCCAGTGCCCATTGTAGATGCAGGGTGTGTGTAATGTATGTGTATAATGTTTGTTGTTGTTAAATGTTAGTGTGCTCTCCTGGCTTGCTAATGCTTGCAATTAACTAGGTGGATATGGCTGTGGAGCAGGTACAGGGTCACCGGTTTGTTGCAAGGATCTAGCAACCGCTGTATGCACTACCTGAATAGCAAGGATTGCTAATTTGCATATTCAGGTAGATTTGCATATTGCAGTTTCTGCAGGCAGGAGATATGTTTTGTGTTTAATATTGTCTTCCCCAGCCCTTTATAAAAATTTTTTTTTATGTTATTATAATTTCCTGTATATTTTGTGACATGTTTTGGTTATTTGAATTTTATGATCGTTACATAAACATTGCTGTGACAAACAGAATATGGGCTGGTCCTAAGTAAAATAACATATTGCATGTTAGTTCCACTTGGAACTGGATGTCCTGTGTGGATTTGTATGGATCCCAGTGACAGAGTCTTTGGACCTGTTGGCTGGCTGCAGGATCCCTCTGGCCTTGGGATAAAGCGAGAGAGCTAGGCCTGAAAGCTGCAAGTGTCGTTCTAAAGACGAGCTATAACATTGCAGGCGGATGTGGATACTTGCATCGAAGAAGGGCTGCAGCGAAATAGGCAGAGGGGACGATACCTGCCTGGAAGAAGGGCTGGTCGCTGGGAGAGCTCCTGAGAGACCCCAGTTAAGTTTCGGCGGAAGCGTTCCAGGGTTCCTGCACTGGCTAGGAAGCAGAGTGGGCATAGATACTCTGTTGGAGTACAGGAGCTCCGTCACACATTTTATTTTCTATTAATTTTCATTACTTTAAGATCATTTTTGTTTTTCATTATTTACATAATTTTTCTAATGCCCCAGTGCATTATCAAGATATCCCTTTTGTGATACCCCTGATGCTCTCAGGAAGTTAAAATAAATACAGCAACACATCTGGAGATTTTACACTATGCAGTCCGAGGTTTCTGCATGTTATGCACATTGCAGCCAATTATATCAATGCATGTTACTTACAATTTCTTTTGATTTCATTGCAGTAGGATCCTTTAAGTGAGCATCAACAGTAAGACATGCCTCTCGCATTTTTGCACTCAAGCCCAAAGTCCTGGAGGTAAAAAAAAAATAAATATCTTACTGTTATGGTATAGCAGTAACACAATTTTGACATAAACCAAAAGGAAGAAAAATCTGCATTCTAAGTATCTAAATATACTGGTTTGCTGCATGTATTTCATAACATTGGGATCTATGTATAAAGATGAACTCTGATGAAATGTTCTAAAAGTGAAGCAATACAATGTGCAGACTACATAACTTTTAGAACTTTGCTCTAGAAAAGCTAGTTATATCAAAGGTTAACTCCAAGCACTAATAATCACAATAGTGCTGTAGTGGTTATGGTGCCATGAGTGCCTAGTCAATCCATTTTAGAACGGTTTGAGTTATTACATGGTGTCTGCTGGGCACCACTCCTGCAGAGCTTAGCTAAATGGCTGAGAGTCCAATGGCAGCACCACGGCCTCCCCCTCCATGCCGCCCATGGAGCCAAAAAATAAATAAATAAAATGTCAAGGAAGAATACTGAGGCAGCTGTGAGGACCAGGTTCAGGTAAGTAAAGCTACCTTTAAATGCACCCTGAGGCCACTGGACCCGAAACTATGCAATTGTGGCAGGTCATCTTTAAATCTCTTTATGCTGTAAGTGCTAAAAGCCAGTCAGTAAAAGTGTGCCCGTCATTTAAACCTGGCAGAACATACCAGCTCCTAGAAGAAAACAAAAATGGTTTCCATTTACCTATTGTACACTCCAGACCAAAAAAAACTCCATCATACTATGTATCTTGGACCAAGCCACACATTAATTGTAAATGCTTGTCAATCCCTTTAGACCCTCTAGAGGGCACTCATGGGCTGAGAACTAGAGGATCAGATAACTTTTATCTTGCACGTACATTATACGTAAATCATGGTAAAAAAAAAAAAAAAAATTTCCTGTCAAACATGGCGACATTTACATTGAGGATAGACATTATGTTATACAAGCAGATGTGCACAAAATGATTATTGCCCTCAACACGGTCAGGCTGTTAGGATGACTGTATTTATTCCTGTTCGTTATTTGGATGACTAGCCTCAAAATTGTTTATCTAATTGTGTGTCATTCATGGTTTACACTGTTGGAGCTCTCGCACACAGCCCCTTCACTGTAATGGGCATCATTCCTTCCTGGTAATGGCTATGTCCCATTAACTGGTTCAAAATGACCTATTACACAAAAGTAGACTGTCTTAAGTATTTATTTTCTTCTTAAAGGGCACCTATCATGCCCCACACAACTTATGGTCATTGGAATGAGCAGAAGATTTTATCTATGCATTGTGCTAGCAGCTTTGCTAGCAAATGTCTAAATTAAGAGAAAAATGTATTTAAAAATTGTTTTTTTTTTCACCCAGTTGTCATTGAATGTTTTGGTGTTACGAGTCATTGACCAGCTAGGAAGAGCCAAAAAGGGCTCCCCACATGAAGTCATTTTGCTCTCTTTTCATAGCAAACAGCGCATATGCTGTGATTGTTATTATTAGTGCTGGCTAAGAAGTATAGGAATGCAGTGATGTCACTCTGTACCGACGCTCACAGAAAAGACTTGGAAAGGAGTCGTTGTGGAGCGGAGGACGGCCAAGAGATGGGTGTTACACAAAGAGTAGCACCCACATACAGTGTTGAAAAGGGAGAAAAGGGAGTAAAACTTTATATTTGACACTGAATACACCACGTATCTTTAGGATTAAAGGGATTTAGGGAGTGACTTCAGGCAAGGTGTGTTTTTTTTTTCCATAACAGGGTCTCTTTAAAGGGAGAAATCTGCCTTTTTTATAACAGCAGGTTTTTATTTCATGATGGAAGTCTTCACCTCTTGAGAGTAAAGCCAGGAGACCTGGAAATGCAGCGAGAGTGCAGGGGCATGATCTACACCTTAAAACCACTCCATTAAGCAAAATATGTTTTGGTGCATGTAGTGTCCCTTTACATGTTTATCTTCATTTGGACAAGAGCAAGGGTTAAAAATTGATGCATGTGGACATAAAATATTGTAAGCAATATACAAGAAATTTAATAGTTTTACAAATACATTTGATCAAATTTTAAACATCATTATTTAAATGGTAGTGAATTAGGGATAACCACACACGAGAAGGATTTGGGAATTGTTATAAACAACAAATTAGGCAGTAATATGCAATGTCAATCTGCAGTTGTTAAGGCCAGTAAGGTTTTGTCATGTATAAACAGGGGCAAAAATTCTTGGGAGGAAAATATAATTTTGCCTCTTTATAAATCGCGGGTAAGACCACACCTTGAATATGCTGTGCAATTTTGGGCACCTGTTCTAAAGAAATATATCATGGCACTAGAAAGAGTACAAAGATGAGCTCCAAAATTGATAAAAGGAGTGGAGCATTTTAGTTACAAATAAAGGATAAAAATGTTAAATCTCTTTAGTATGGAAAAACAGCGACTCAGAGGGGATATGATAACATTATACAAATATATTCGGGCCAGTACAAACAATTATATGGAAATCTATTCGTAAACAGGGCTATACATAGGATCCAAGGTCACGCATTTAGGCTGGAAGAAAGGAGATTTAATCTACGGCAAAGAAAAGGTTTTTTTTTTTTTACAGTAAGAGAAATAAGGATATGTAATTCTTTGCCTGAAGAGGTGGTTTTGTCAGAGTCCATACAGATGTTTAAACTGCAATTGGATACAAACATAACATACAGGGATATAATTTCTAATTAGTGGGGTAATAACTGCTTGATCCAAGGTGATATCTCACTGCCATTTTGGGGTCAAGAAGGATTTTTTTCCTAGGTTGTTGCAAAATTGGAAGCGCTTCAGACTGTGTTTTTTGCCTTCTTTTGAATCAACAGCAAAAACATATGTGAGGAAGGCTGAACGTCATGGACTCTTTTCAGCTACGTAACGACGTATATGTAACTAGGTAACTATTATTCAGTGAGTTTCTTTCGTGTTTGAATACAACCGCAAAAAAGGTAATTTAACCCCTTAAGGACCAAACTTCTGGAATAAAATGGAATCCTGACATGTCACACATCATGTGTCCTTAAGGGGTTAAAGGGATGCTAAAGGCATCAAAACCACTTTAGCTTAATAAACCAGTTTTGGTGTATAGATCATGCCTTGCAGTCTCATTGCTCAATTCTCTTCCATTTAGGAATTAAATCACTTGTGTTTCTTTCTATGCAGCCCTAGTCACAGCTCCCCTGGCGGTGACTTACAACCTCCATGAAAAAAATTGTTTCACTTTCAATTGGATGGAAACTTAAAAAGTTAAATCTACAGAACAGGACATAAAAAAACAGAAAAGAAAAGAAAAGAAAAAGGTCTATTCGCACACAGGAGGCTACTACAGCATTTAACAGTTGTTTAACAGAGCAGATTATTAGAAATTCTAAATGACAGACTGTACAATAAAGGAAGTTTAAACATTAGATCTCTATTTACAGGAAGTGTTTATGAAGGATTTGTAGGTCACACGCAGGAACGGGTGACTAGGGCTGCATAAAGAAAGTGGATTTAACTTCTAAATGGCTGATAAATGAGACTGCAGAGGCATGATCTACACACCAAAAACTGCTTCTTTAAGCTAAAGTTGCTTTGGTGGCTATGGTTTCCCTTTAAGTGAAATACCCATGGACTGGAAAAAAGCAGACGATCACAGCATGGCAGACCTACTTATATATTTACACAAAGCATTGTGCAAGGAGATCACACGTATCATATCAGGAATGATGAAATACAGCGCAAAAATCACAACATTAGAAAAATGTTACTACAATAACTGTATCCACTGAGTGAAAAATCTATACTTACTTTTCCTTTGCATCAACTTGAGCAAACTTTTCATCTTTGTTTTTCTTCTTTTTCTCCACTTTCCTCTTCTCTTCAGCTGCACATTCTTCCACGTCACTATCACTGTCGTCCATATTTACATTCATTTCCTCCTCTGATGTATCAACATAGTTTATCTCCTCACTATCGGAACTGTCTTCTGACACCTTATCAGAGGAGCTGTCCCCTTCGTTGTCACTCGATTCTTCACTTGACGTACTCTCATATCTAATTGGGGATCAGAAAACAAAGTCTTAGAAAAGATCTGCTGTTAAATAGGATTTGCTTTTAAAGGAAAAATAGAAGCAGATTATTATGTATTAAAAATAGGTTACAAACAATGGATTCTGCACAATAGTTTGATTTTTATTGGACAATATTACAAAACGACTGATAGTTTGTGTCTGAGAATCCAGTGGTGATTTAGCAGAATACATTGCTCAGTATTCACTTTTTTCCCAGAGCAGGAAATCCTATATTGGACGTACATGGAGCAGGCAGACCAACTGAAAATATCTGATCTAAGCAATTTATTTTTATAGGGTAGATAGGAAAAGTAATCTTAGAAGTTGCAGCTGCTAGACTCTAGGAGAGGTCGTTTTCCCAATGGAGATTAGCCATTCTCTTTTTAAGTTTTTTTTACACAAACTTACAATATTAAATATGTCACTCCTCGTGTATATGGAGACAAGTTATTTTTGCTTTTCATTTCAATAAGAGGCTGATTCACTGAACACTGCATTTTAATAAACTGAAAACTGCCGCAGTGTTCACTATAACCACGTGGAAGTATTTTGTAAAAAAAAAAAAAAAAAAGCCATCATTTGTGAAATGTTGTGATTAGATTTTCTATACACTCCAACGTGAGGTTTAGTAAATGAATCTGTGCATCTTTGTTAAATGTGAGCTATATTAAAAGAAGAAAACAACATTTTTATATGACTGAATTCAACCGATTTCCACAACTCACAAATGCAGAGCACGCTACAAAAAAAAGATTTATAAACACATTGGCAAAGAACTTGCTCGAAAAAAAGAGAATACCCAACAGCTGCATTTACCAGGAGAAATAATAGTGGATGCAAGTTACATAGCTGAAAAGAGACTTGCGTCCATCAAGTTCAGCCTTCCTCACATTTGTTTTTTGCGGTTGATCCAAAAGAAGGCAAAAAAACCCAGTTTGAAGCACAATTTTGCAACAAGCTAGGAAAAAAAATTCCTTCTTGACCCCAGAATGGCAGTCAGATTTATCCTTGGATCAAGCAGCTATTACCCTACATTGAAAGATTATATCCTTGAATTTTCTGTTTTTGCAAGTATGCATCTAGTAGCCGTTTGAACATCTGTATGGTCTCTGATAAAACCACTTCTTCAGACAGAGAATTCCACATCCTTATTGTTCTTACAGTAAAAAAACCTTTCCTTTGCCTTAGACGAAATTTTCTTTCTTCCAGTCTAAACACATGACCTCGTGTCCTATGTAAAGTCCGGTTTGTGAATAGATTTCCACACAATGGTTTGTATTGGCCCCGAATATATTTGTATAATGTTATCCTATCACCTCTCAGGCGACGTGTTTCTAAACTAAAGAGGTTTAAATATTTTAACCTTTCTTCATAGCTGATATGTTGTATTCCTTTTATTAATTTTGTAGCCTGCCTCTGCACTTTTTCTAGTGTCATAAGAGGCAAAATGATATTCTCATCCTGAGAATGAATGCCCTTTTTCATGCATGACAATACCTTACTGGCCTTAGTCGCTGATGATTGACATTGCACATTGTTGCATAGTTTGCAGTCTATAACAATTCCCAAGTTGTGGATGACTGATTCTTCATGCATGCTACATGTACAAATACATGCCATCGAAACCCAAGCACACGCAGGTATTCAGTAGTGCCATATTAATGCACCATTTAAGTAACACTGCAGGGGTTTAATTTATTTACATTCCTTGCCATGTGCGCACAGCAAGGCATGTAAACAACAACAAAAAAAAAAATATATGAACCTATGATTGTTTTTAAATGAATAACCCCTTCTAGACAAAAGGACATGTCATGATGCTTTAACGCATCTAGAATGGCATCCCAACATTTTGGTACGAGCAGGATTAAATCCCTGCTCACACCGGAGGAGTCCCAGGTTTCAGTCGGTACCAGAGGCTCCCCTCTCTCTTCACTGTGGTCATCTTTAGTGGCCCAGACTGACCGATGAGCTGTATGCTTCACGCTAAGTGCAGTCTTCTAAATAGGGGTTTAATTCCATGTTCCTGCAATGAGGTGTGAGCTCTGTTAGTTCAGCATTAGAGCAGGATGGTAAAGGGTTATCATGAACAAAAAATACATTATATCCTATTCATATGAGGCATTTAACAAATGGGACTGAATCTATTTTGGTTCTTTTTCTTTAGTTACCCTATGCGTGTAAAAATTATTACAAGCAAAAATGTGGAGAAAAAAAAAAAGGTTTTCCCTATCTTTAACATTTTATTCAGACTTACTATTGTGTTAGGTATACATATAGGATATTAATATAAAACTATTTATGTCCTTTAAAACCAAAATAAAACACGCATTGAGGCACTCAGAGAAAACCTTCTATTACACAAAAATTCTAGGTTTTGTTGTGGTTCAGAATGTGGACAATTGCTTCCATCGTTAATGGGACACTATATGTACCCATACAACTTAATCGCAATGAAGTGGTCTGCGTGCAGTGCTCGTTTTTTTTAATCCTGCCAGGTAAAACACTGCCATTCTATAGGAACCGCAATGTTCACACTACAGGGTTAAAAGATCTCTAGTGACAGACCGCAAGTCATAACAGAACATGGTAGAATTTGGTTGGTGCCTCCCAATGCTTCAGCCAAAGCGGCAGAGCAGCGGTAAGGAGAGCAGTGTTGGTAAGGCTAAAAGGTAAGTAATGCCTCGACAGGTCACAGGACATTATGGTGTTAGAAATACATGTTTGGGTATAAGTACTTCTAAGTTTTAGTTTGCCGTTAGCCATTTAAAGATGCAAAAATCTCACAAGTGACAGTTTTTGTAAACTATGGTTTGAGAAGGGGTAAAAACCAAACAAACAAAAACATGAACACACATACTCTCCGTTTAAGATTCCAACAAACTGCAGGCTTTTCTTCCCTCTGTTTGATGGACTTTGGGAGGATCCATCCTTGTTTTTCATGATAGACTTTAGTGTTCCTAAAACATGAATAAAAGAAAACTTGATCAATAGCGCGCTGTTATCTTGACAAGTGTTTTACAAAGATCTGATTAAAAAGGTACATAAATATGAGACCATTTAGAGACAAAATTTAGTGCACATTTTTAAAGCGGTTAGCCAACTATAATATTTCCTTACCTGATTTAGGTGCAACTAGGAACTAGTAGACTCACGGTTCACATACTGACTGTAGAAGGTACCATAATGTACTGATTTTTTTTAGGTCTAAGTATAGACCTTAAAAGTTAAAATAAAATAAGTGAGGCAGGTTGACATCAAAGGAAAATAAATTGTGGTAGTGGATGCTGTGTGATCAGTTCCCTCCACCCCTCTTCCCCCCCCCCAATTTTTTTTTAGAGGAACACTATAGGGTCAGGAACACAAACATATATTCCTGACCTTAAAGTGTTAAAACCACCATTTTACCCCTTAAAAAGGTATTTCCAGCACTGCTCGGGTCCACTGGTGCTGGCCCGATCTGCCTCCTTGCCGACATCATTAGAATTAAGTTATTTCGGCCAATCCAATAGGGAAATCATTGGAGGCGGGGCTGGTTCAAACACCAGCTGAACTAACCAGCACCTCCTCATTGTATCGAATCAATGCATCTCTATGAAGAAAGTTCTGTGTCTCCATGCAGCGCGTGGAGTGGCCCAGGAAGCACCTCTAGCAGCCATCTGAGGAGTGGCCACTGGAGCTATCCCTAGGCTGTTATGTAAACACTGCCTTTTCTCTGAAGAGACAGTGTTTACATAAACATTCCTGCAAGGCTGTTTACATAAACATACTCTCCAGAACAACTTTGCTAAGCTATAGTTGTTTTGGTGACTATAGTGTCCATTTAATACATACACTGTTCAGCCACAACATTACAACTGCTGACAGGTAAAGTGAATAACATTGATTATATTCTTACAATAGCAGCTGTCAAGGGTGATGGGATTAGGCAGAAAGCTAACAGTACGTTCAAAGAAGGACAACAGGTAAACCGGCATCCAGGTCATGGGCGGCTTAAGTTCATTGATGCATGTGGTGAGAGAAAGCAAGCCAGTCTGGTCCAATCATCAGAATTAATCACACAGAAGAGCTAGTGTAGCTCAAATTGCTGAAAATCTTTCTGTGGACCATGATAAAAAGGTGTCAGAATACACAGTGCATCCCAGTTTGTCTGGTTTGCAGCAGAGTGCCCATAAAGACCTGTCCAACGCAAAAACGCACCTAGGGATGTGATGGTCAGAACTGGACCATAGAGCAATGGATGACTGTTGCCTGGTCAAATGAATCAGGTTTTCTTTTATATCGGTGGATGACCAGGTGCGTGTGTCGTTTACATGGGAAAAAGATGGCAGTAGGATGCACTATGGGAAAAAGGCAGGCCGATGGTGGCAGTGTTATGCTCGGATAAAATTCTGCTGGGAAACCTAGGTCCTGGCATTCATGCGGTTGCAACAATCTCTAGGTAGGTGGAACGTGTCAAAGTAACAGACCACGTACACCCCTCCATGGCAATGGTGTTCTTTGATGACAGTGGCCTCTTTCTATAGCATTACGCATCCTGCCACACTGCAAACATTGTTCAGTAGTCGTTTGAGTAACATGGCAAAGAGTTCAAGTTGTAGCCTTGGCCTCCAAATGTTTAAGTTTCTACGAGGGAACGTCTGTTGTTCTATTACTTTAATTACATCCCAAAGAATGGCCATCCAATAAAAGTACTTTAACCCAGTAGAACCATTTCCTTTCCCAACAGTCGCACTCCAGAAAATATTAAAAATTAGACTGCTGAATTTGATTTCAAACAAATTGCAATTCACTTTTGGGCTTATAAGTTTCCATTGTTTAGTGCGTTTCAGAGTTCAACTCTTTAGCGTGTGTGAGGGGTAACTTATGAAGCTGTTGCTACAGCCCCTTACTAGCCAACCATCACATTAAAATGTTAAAGAAATAAAAGAGCCTACAACCCCCAAATTAGAATATGGGAGACACATACTCAAGGCTGCCCCACCATTCCTGTAAGTTAGCATGTCTACCACTGAACAACATAGGCCTCTCAATTTAATGAAAACTAGCAACTTCCTCAAGAAAATTCCAAGGAATTCCACTTGTTACACACGTGCCCCAATTAGGCTAAAAACAAATAAAAAATAAATACATGGGTGGCAGGTGTGAGCTAATATAATAATAGTCTAGGATGGATGTGTGGGTGGGGATTCCATCGTCCGTACCCCCACCCATGGGCCACTGGATATTAATCTAGTAATAGGGCAATATTTCTATCAACTGCAGCAGCAAATGCTACTGGGCAAATAGTTGAATTTATTTAATCTGGGGTAACCGATAAGCATCAGAGCCCAGATTTTAACCACTTTGGTTCAGCCAAATAATTGTTCCTGTAACAATCAGAAATTCATCAGAACCAAAACATTGGTCCACAAAACGATTGTCCTGGATAAAACATTCATCATTTACCCTCTAACAAATACAAGTGGATAAACAGTCTGCCCTCATTAAATGGTAAAAGTGAGGCCTGATCAGTACACAGAAGTTTTATAAGCTCCTAGGATCCTTCCATCAGGCCCTCTGCATAGAAATTGATTGGATACATCTAGCCAGCAAAGCACAATATAGCAAATGAGCAAAAACATGCCTCTGTTAAATGGATGAAGAGAGGGAGTGGCCAGGGCTGGGCTACCTTAAGGTGGTGCAGGCGACTCTCAGGCATACAGGATTTAGATGACCGGCTGGAGGGGGAGCATAGCTCTCATGTGAAGCTGCACACAGGGAGTGGGGGCTGTGAGATTGAGACACACTGGGAGGGGCTGTGGGGCTGTGGAGATTGAGACACATGGGAGGGGGCTGTGAGATTGAGAGACACACGGGAGGGGGGGGCTGTGAGATTGAGACACACGGGGAGGGGGGCTGTGAGATTGAGACACACGGGAGGGGGGAGGAGGGCCAGGAGATTGAGACACACGGGAGTGAGGGGGTCTGGGGAGATTGGAGACACAGGGGGAGGGGTCTGGGAGATTGGGAGACACAGGAGGGGGGTCTGGGGAGATTGAGACACCAAGGAGGGGGGGGGTCTCTGGGAGATTGAGACACAAGGGAGGGGGGCTGGGAGATTGAGACACAAGGAGGGGGGGCTGGGGAGATTGAGAGACACAAGGGAGGGGGGGAGATTGAGACACAAGGGGAGGGGGGCTGGGAGATTGGAGACACAAGAGGAGCTGGGGCTGGGAGATTGAGACACACGGAGGGGGGGGCTGGGAGATTGAGACACACAGGGGCCTGGGAGCGAGAGACACGGGAGGGGGCTGGGAGATTGAGACACACGGGAGGGAGGGGGCTGGGAAATTGAGACAATAGAAAAACAGGCACCTTTAAATGGATGAAGGGAGGTAGTGGCCAGGGTCACTTCCACACTACCATAAGGTTGGTACTGGCAGGCCTAGGGCACAGGATTTGGGGTGATCAGCAGGAGGAGCTGGTTCCCCCACCCCTGAAGACATGGCCCTGGGGCCTTGGGGGAAAGAGGGGCACACGGGGTCTGTGGGGAGAGGGGCACATGGGGGGTCTGGGGGAGGCATACCAAAGGGTCTGGGAGAAAGCCACACAAAGAGAAAGGGTCTTACACAAAGGGTCTGGGGGAGAAAGCGACACAAAGGGTCTGGGGGCAGAAAGTTTACCACAAAGGGTCAGAAAAGTACACAAAGGCCCGGGGAGAAAGCCAAATCTTTGGGAAAAGCTTACACAAAGGGTCTGGGGGGAGAAAGTCTGGGGTCTGGGGGAGAAAGTTTCCGCACACACAAAGCCACAATAAAGGTCTGGGGAAAGCCACAAAAGTCTAAAGAAAGTTTACACAAAGGGTCTGGGGGAGCAGAAAGCGACACAAAGGGTCTGGGGGCAGAAAGCGACACAAAGGGTCTGGGGGGAGAAAGCGACACAAAGGGTCTGGGGGGAGAAAGCGACACAAAGGGTCTGGGGGGAGAAAGCGACACAAAGGGTCTGGGGGGAGAAAGCGACACAAAGTAGTGTATTTTATTCATAATAAATTAAGTTTCATATATAAATATTTGATATGAAATGAAAGCCCTGTTTCTCCTGAACAAAATGATATATAATAAGTGTGGGTGCATATAATATGAAAGAGGTAAATTACAGGTGAACAGACATTTAGCGCAAATTCCAGTTTTTGTTTACATTTTGTTTTGATCAGAACGTGTACTATTGACTCTGTCCTGAGGTGGTTAAGGGGCACAGGTGAAGATGCAGTTTTTTGGGGGGATGGCAGGGGAGTGGGAAATTTGTTTTTTCTCAGCTACTTTAAAGTATTTGACTCACTCAGATTGTTCTATACATGTATTTTTCTCTCTTTTTTTTTGTCACACTTTTACCCATGTGTTCGGAATGTAGTGCAGAATAATACAGATTCAGGAAGGCATGCATTGCGTCCAGTATTTAGTAGTTGTTTTTTTATTTAGTAATGGGCTAAATGCAAAGCATACATTTTTTTTCCGTCTCCATTGATCAATATAGTGAAAAAGTTAACACGTAGCACAGGTTTATTCAGAATTGTTACTTTATGAGCAGCACATTTCTCATTGCACACACTAAATTTCTCCTGATTATTCAGAATTGGGGGTTTAGTCCATTAATATAAAAAAAGTTAAGAGAAAAATATATTTCAAGCACATAACAAATTAATACATCACTATATATTAATACTCTATTATCTATCTAATTGAAAAATGAATTAAAAAATTGTCAAAACATTTTTACAATGCACATCATCTTGTATACATTCAAAGACACCTTGCATGCAAATGTACACGTTATGTGTGTGTTATGATACAGATATGGTATGCTCATTGGCGTAACATGTTAACTGTATCTTGTGCTGCAGAACTGCTAGCAAATATAAATATTGTGAGAAAGACTGAGGTCTTTCTCCCAACTGTCAGTTTGTCAGCATACACTAGTCCTCTGCCTTCAGGTGGTCCTTCAGCTCTCCACACATAGCAACCACAATGCACCTCGATTTAAACTTTTAAATCCTCTGCAACCAAATACGTCAAAGGAAAATTTACAGGACCACTCCGGGTACCATAAAAACTTAATCTCAACTAAATCATTATGGTGCATGAGAGGTCCTAGGTGCTATCTTACCGTAAAGGTTTAGACCATTTACAAGCAGTTTAACCCCAAGGTGTTCCCAATGGCACACACTCTCCAAATTCCTTTTACCTCCTCCTCCAGCATCATCAGATTAAATAGGGAAGCCTTGCACTGGGCTTCTGCATGTTTCTCAAGGAAATGTCTTAAATGGAGGCCACTGATCAGGCCATTGATCAGTCCCCTGCTTATCACTAAAACCCAGTAAAGGGCTTCCGCATTGAAGATGGGGAAGGAGGAAGAGGTAGGATAGGCACTTTCGGAAGTACGTTGGAGTTCCGTTAAGTAATAATGGTCCTCTATTTTTTTAATATTAAAAAATAAAAATAATATTGCACAGCTTAGATGATCATATCACATATACTGCCCTCCAAGAGAGGTTTATGGGATAAGTAGTTTAACCTCCAGCAGTAGTTTATCTTCACAGAATTATTGGCTCCTAAAGCTGAAGAATTTGTCTTACTTTTTAAAAAACCTTTCTTTAACTCAATTAGAAAATGGGTCACGTCCTAAAAATTTACCTTTTATTAAATTTGTAGTGGTACAAATTATGGCTTTAAAATAGATCATGTAACCTGAAGGTAAATTCTGAAAACTAGAATGCGGTTTTAGTGTTCCAACAACATTTGAGACAAAAAACTGGGGTAAAAAGTCTGTTTTCACATATATTTTGTGACTTTACTTTGTAGCCTGCTCAAATGGGAAGCATGTGAAGGAATGTGTGATGGCCAAGACATTCACAGCTTACTTTATACATATACAGAAACTCCGAGAATGCAAAAATGTATTAAAGACATAGAAAGAGAATACTTGTAATTTAGCAGTGAGTTGTCTCAAAAGAAAATTGTTCATGATAATTTTACCAATTAAAGGACCACTATAGTGCCAGGAAAACAAAACTACTTCAGGGTCTTTAGGTTCCCCCCACCCTCAACGTCCCACTCCCGCTGGGCTGAAGGGGGAGGAAGGGGTTAATCACTTACCCTTCTCCAGTGCAAGGCTTCCATCGGCGCTGGGGAAATCTCCCTCTTCCGACGTCAGCACTGCTCAATGCTTTCCTATGGACGTCAACGTCTTCTCACTGTGATTTTCTTTGAGACAGCCACTAGAGGCTGGATTAACCCTATTGTAAACATAGCAGCTTCTCTGAAACTGCTATGTTTTCAGCTGCAGGGTTAACCCTAGATGGACCTGGCACCCAGACCACTTCATTGACCAGAAGTGGTCTGGGTGCCTATAGTGGTCCTTTAAAGTATCCAAGATACTAGTGGTACTGGCAGGGATAGCCAATGAAGTGTGAATTGTTAGCAATTCAAAGTGAATTTCAAATGTCATGCTTACTTAGTCCAAATAAAAACATGGCAGAACAACAAACCTGAAATTCATTTCACACTTTAGTGAATAACCATGTAAGGATTGCTTATGGACTTGCTACAAAGATAAATGTTTGTCTTAAAGGGACACTATAGTCATCAAAACAAATTTAGCCTAATGAAGCAGTTTTCGTGTATAGATCATGACCCTGCAGTCTCACTGCTCAATTCTCTGCCATGTAGGAGTTAAATCACTTTGTTTATGCAGCCCAGTCACAACTCCCTGCATGTGACTCACACAGCATTCCTAAACACTTCCTGTAAAGAGAGATCTAATATTTACACTTCCTTTATTGCACAGTGTTTAATTTAGACTTTATCTCCTGCACTTTTAATAGCCTTCTAGATCATGCAGGAGCTTCCTGTGTGTGATTAAAGTTAAATTTAGAGCAGGAGATACAAACATATAAGGCAAGTTCACATCTGATTGAAAAATGTACATTTTTTCACACGTGCGGTCACCAGGGGAGGTGTGGCTAGTGCTGTGTAAACGGCAGAGAATTAAACTGTGAGACTGCAGGGGCATTATTGATACCCCAAAACTACTTCATTCAACTAAAGTTGTTTTAATGACTATAGTGCCCCCTTTAATGCTACCACAAAGTAATTATCTTTCCATACACATTTTATTTTAAGAAATCTATTTGTGGACAAATTTGTTTTTGTCTTATTGAGTCAGATTATGGAGACTTAATAGACAGGCGGTGAGTGATAATAGGAATAGGGAGGAAAAAAACGGATATGATTTAAATGCAGAGATGAATAAATTAGTATAGAATACGGTAACTTACCAGCTTGACTCAAAGTGGTTAGATCCCTACTTCCCTCTGCAACATCTTCATTCTGACCCGTTATCTCGCTCTGAACTTCCACAGAATTCTGTATAATTACACACTGTTCATGCTTCACTTCAGAGGATGAGCTGAGAGCTCTGACCTTTCCTTCCACTGTAATTTTTCCCTCAGTCTTATCACACTTCTCCACATGCTTTATGATATCCTGGTTATTCTTAGCAACATCCACCTCGTCTCCTGCCAACAATGTCCTTTTACATTTGTTTTTTGAAATTATGTCAGTCCTTGGCTCACTTGCAGGTTCTATTACAGTGCTATTAAAATCGGAAATTAAAGTAGACAATGCTTCATTAGATCCCTCCAAATTAGCCTGAGTGCTCTTCTCTTCATATCCTAAAATGACATCTGGACCAACTGCAACTTCCCTTACTTCGGACACCGTGCTTCCGCCAATGCAAGATATTTCTAAGGAGCAATTAACTCCTGTATCAGTCATGTTTAAAGGTTCTCCTGATGCTTGGCTAAGAGTGAGGACTACAGCTTCAGAAGATGCTTCCAGTGTTTGAGGCTGAGCTGTAACTTCCTTGTCTGCAGTGTCTCGTTGTGTTCTAGAACAAACAGCCACCCTTAGCTCTTCCAGCTCAAATGCTGCATCTTTTAGATGTCCTTCTAACATGCTGATGACCCCTTTTTGGTGATCAATTGTGTACTGGAGTAGTTCAATCTCTTTTTCTGTCTCACAAGTCAGTCCCAACAAGGATTCCATTACCCAAACACCAACATCCTTCATTTCACTTTCAGATCCAACAGCAACTTCTCTGGATGCTTTATGGGACTTATAATAAAATACTGCATCATTCATGTCTTTCTCCTCTCCTACACCTACAGACTTCGAGCGCCTTTCCATCACTTTCGGGGGACTTGCAAATGCCTTGGTGGTTGCATTCTTATTACCTTTTGTCGTTCTTTCAGGAACACTTAGCTTTTCTGTAAGTCTTTTAAGCTCTGCAATCTTACTTGGTCTAGGCCTTCCATTCTCTGACTCGCTTTCCAGTTCAGAAGAAAGGTCTAGATTTTTTTCCGAGTCAATTTCATCTGAATTTTTTGCACTTGACTGCTCACCAAAACGGGTCTCCTGCTTCTTCTCCAGATCAGCTAGCAGTTCTTCCTTTTCTCTCTCCAGGGTAGAAATCTTCATTTCCAACACAGGAATAGCTTTTACTTGTTCTTCAAGATCTTTCAGTTGTCTCAAAGCAGTAGCCATCTGCTCGCGAACAAACTGCAGATGAGTTGAAGAAATGTTAGCTGCTGGTGTACTTCTTCCAGAGTTTGCCGGACTAATTCTTACACATCCTGAGAAACTGGGACTCAGTATACCAAGACCTTCTACACTTCTGCTTTGTTGCACAGATGAGGACAATTGAGACAAATTAGGTGAACTTGTACTAGCAACACTGAGCTTGGCAAGATTTGTAGGTGGCCCTGTTTTTACGTGCAAACCTGCAGAGGAAGTTTGTTGTTCTTTTTCAAGTCGTATGCTGGTCTCCACCAGTGTTTTCTCAACACGAGGATTCCTTATGATGGACTTGGGTGAAGGTGGGGGCAGCAGATTAATGATAGTTGTAGGAGAAACTGGGCCAGATTTTTGCATATTCAGATTATCTTTAATATCAGAGGAGCCAGACTGAGTCCTAACCCTTGAAAAAAATACAGAGCCTGATCTCCCATCCTCACTGGAGTTTAAAGATTCTGTAGAAGTCCATCCACCAGTCTGGCAAGACGGACTTCTCAGGGATGAACTAGACAGCCTTGGTACCCTTGGTTTGCGGTTCACGGATACCTTTTTTAATGTCTGACCACTCTGAATATCTTCAACATACTTCAAGAAATCCAAATCCAACTGGAAGCCATATGGAGTTTCCACAGAATAGGAGGTCTTTTCATCTTGGTCTCGATACAGAAATGGGCCACCTAAATCTATTAAGATAACACAAAACACTACATCAGTGAAAGCTTTGAGTACAAATATTTCACATATCTTTGGAAATATGAATTCTACCACTTGTTAGAGAATTTAAAGGGCAACAACTATGAATAATCATCAATTGATAAGTTGTAGCTATTAAAATATGGTATTTTTACATTTTGTAGTCCTTTCATTTTTTTTTTTTAAAATGAATTAGGGTTTTTAACCCTTGTTCCACCATTATCTTGATTATATTACAGATAATTTTAAAAGAATGCATATCAGGCTGCAGAGGTTTTGGATCAAGACAATTACAGCTTTGCAAATTAGAATATATCACAGCAAATCAAATGTTTACTTTTGTTCTCTATGGTAAACATCTACACATGTATTATTCAAGCATGCTTGATCCAGAATTACGGTCTATAATTACTGAATGGCAAAGAAATACAAAATAAGGCAAGACAACGAGAATGCACATGCCAATATTATATTTCACAGTATTTTTTTTTTTTAACTTGGCATCAATAAGTTGATAAAAATGTGCAGTTTATACTTTAGATTACCTGGTAGGTTCTGGTTGATATGCAAGGATTGTGCCATTTTCGTAAACAAAAAAGTAAAATATGGAAATAGGACTCAGATGTGTGTCACAGCAGTGAATGAAATAGTATTTGCTTGTCTGCAAAATAAAATAAAACATTGTCATTATAATATAGCCACAACTGAGGAAAAAAAAAAAGACATTTTAAAAAAATAAATATATACACACACACACACACACACACATAGATAGATAGCTTGGCACTCACCCTTTCTTCCCATACAAAAATAAAGATTATTGCCTTGGTGCAATCACGCATTGAAAATATATAAAACTGAAAAAAGAGATGCACTCTGCAGTCTTCAATAAGTGAAATGGTATTTAATCCATAAAAAGGTTTACGATGTTTCGACCCGAACGGGTCTTCCTCAATATCCAATACTCTGGCATCTTGTCTGCTGGACGAATACGGCTAATCATATATATATTATTTTTATATTTTTGTGCATTTAAAATTAATGTTTCTGTTCAACCAGCCAAAACTACATCAAAACCTGTAAAATACTGGTCCTCAATATTTAAACATTGTCTGGCAATTTTTAATCTATTGATGTCAACCTTAGTGTCTGAGAGTCTAGATACAGAAAAGATTTTCCGTTTTATTTTAGAAAGAAAACATTTTTGCAGAAGCATTAGGCTCATATTTTCAAAATCCATGCTGTTTGAATTGCTGCACTTGCACTCTTTCTAAACATCTAATGCCCACTCATGTTTTATTTTTGGATAATTGTGCGTCCAAATTTTGCAGATCTGTATAATCTTTAAGTTTGTCGATTAAAAATACAAAATTTATATGTAATATTTTTAGAAAACAATGCGTAGGCTTTTAAACACAATTTACCATTTTGGAAAAAGATTCTAGATTGATTCCTATTGCAGCTAGTACGATGTGCAAACTTGATTTTGGTCTAGAATTATTATATCTGCCATATATACAAGCACAGACGCTACATTTTCATACCAACAGCAGAGTTGAAAAAAAAAAATAGTATAAAAGAAAAAAACGTTATGCAAGGTGTATAGTGCAGACAGTTTCAAGAGTATCGGATCATAAATTGGCTATCGACAATACATAGACAAAGGACAATACAAATTAATTATTCATTACACAATGAGAACGATGACAGGCCACACTTCTGATTGGATGCAACAAACACTACAACATGTGCTTGGCAGTTTCAAGAAAAATTAAGGCTCAAAACAAAATGATTTGGTATATTCAAGGTTTGTAACTTTAAGACAGTGGAGTGCTGGGTTTTTGAACATTTTATTTACTAACAGTTGGCTTTCTAAACTAGACTTCTGCTATGTTATATGTCAAGAATAATGCAGTAAACTGTAAATGTGCATTAAATAAGTGGATATTTCATAAGTCTTCCCAAGATTGTAGAGATACAGGAGACATAGAATTTTACAGTGCTCTTTGTTTTAGCCAGCGTAAACAAAGGGACAGTGTGACCGCAGACCATCAAATAATATTATAAATATTGCATTAAATATTAAACTATTCAAAAAGATTTTTTTTCGCTTTTCGTTATAGCATCCCAATGAGATTCTTTAGATGAAATATACAAAAATTGAATTATTATGACACACAGACACTAAAAGTTATAATTTTCTTTTCTTTAGGATTCAAAACATGTTTTCATTGACTTTTTGTTTACTTTGTTACTTACCTCTAAGCAATGCTTCAGAACTGTAATAATAAATAATATCACATTTAACAGAGAAGCCTTAAAAGAGCCATCTAGTCACCATCATTTCTACACGTCCAGGTAGTAATTATGATGCCAAAAGGCTGCTAGCACTATCCCCAAACACAGTTTTTTTTGAGTGGGTTGACCCAACCTGGGGTCCAGGTTATTAATGTGGAAGTAGATGTTTGAGGCTAGACAGCACATGCATTGTGGAGCATGTTTAGGCCAAACTTTTCAAAAATGATTTTGACCAAAAGCTGGGGGACAGAACCCACAGCCTAATGGCACCATAACCACGACCTTGGTTTGTAGTAGTTATGGTGCTTAAATTGCCTCTTTAAGGGTATACGATGCAAAATACGGCTTGCATTAACCCCATTAGAAAGACTATTACTAGGAACGTTGCTGGGGTCTGCATGCCTTTAATTTTTAGCAAGTTCATAACAGCAGGAAGGATTGTGTAGGATAGAATTAGACCGTTAAATAGCAACATATTTTATAAGTCTCCTTTGAGTAGTAAACTCTCTCATGATGTCACTCTTGCTTTTCTAAACGGTTTCATATGTGCCATGGAATGAGATTGTTTGGATCAGAGCAGGATTAACCATAAGGATACCCTATGCCACTCAAGATTGAAGGTAAGAGGATTGTGATAGTTTAGAATTCAAGCAGCAGAGAGGAACAACTCAGCCCCCCACAAAAAGTGTGCAGCTTACTGCACTTCTGGTGTCATAATACATGCATAACACTATTTTTAGATCTTCCGTTCTTCACTCCCAGCCAGACACGCACGATCCTGATCCTCTTAGACATGCACACGCATGCTACCATTAGAGGCTGGCTTAGTCCTGCAATGTAAACATTATAGTTTCTCTAAAAGTGCTTTGTTTTCATTGCAGGACTAAGTGGGACAGCGACATTGCACCCAGACCACCTCAATGAGCTGAAGTGGTCTGGGTGCCTATAGTGTCCCTTTAACCTTAAAAACTCCCGTAGCCCTAAGACACAGGTGCACCCATCAAACAAACCCATACATTCTCCCATGAAGACACGCATAGTGGGAAAAGATACCTACCTTTAAAAGCATCATGCTGATGGTTTAGGTCAGACCTATCTCTAACCAGGAAGAACCCCCAAATGAAAAGCATCTCATTCTGGTCTATAAAGTTTATTTTTACCCATAAGTCCTTGTACAGCAGAGATCTAGGGAATAAACAGCTTATCCCCTACAAAGAGTAGCAGGATTGAAACTTATCTGCAAATTGATAGCAGCCATGTGGCTCAGCTCAGCCCAAGTGATAGGGTTAGCATGCTTACGCTGCATGCACGAAACTAATACAGGAAGAGATGCTGAGAGTTCTGTATTCCCGAGTAGCAGCACAGAGAAACGGATCTGTGAAGTGCAGTGATATTTAAGCCACTAGAGTGTTAAGAAACGGATCTGTGAAGTGCAGAAAGTTGCCTACCCCTTGTGTAGAGAGTCAGATGTTGGTCTACATTACCTCTGATGCTTTGCCAGCATTATGGGAGATGTAGTCCATAACACCTGGATTGCCAAAGGTCGACCTAACCCCTGATATATATACCTTCAACAACTTTGCAGTTCTGCGATGTTGTGCTGGTGCTTAGAGTGATCTTTTAATATTCTGACAATAGTAATCCATTGTATTTTGAGCGGTATCACAATTTGTACGTATATTTTACTTGATATGCTTAAAAAAACCCAAAAAAAACGCAGGAAAGGAAGAGAGCGAGAATTAAAAAAAAAAAAAAATAAATAAAAAAAGGAATCTCTACAATATTCCAGCCCTACACTAGCTTTTTTGTTTTGTGTTTTCTAAAGGAGGTTTGGGTATACCCTCTGCATGAACTGCACATTTAAATCACTTCAAAAATGAAGATGAATAAGAATCTCAAGTACAGGGGTAATATGTTCTATTCACATAGAAAGTAGACAATTACTGATCTTGGTCCTAACACGAGTGATTACCTTGAGTACGGGAGGCTGCGGACTGTTCACCCAGTTTCTCCAATTCCAGCTTGCACTTTAAACATTTTTTGCTTCGGTTTTCTTCTTATTAAGTTATGAATGCATTCCCACAAGCAGATCGTGTCATTTCATCACAGCCTACAAAACAAGAAAAAAAAAAAAAAAAAACAAGTTAGACGTGGAAGTGCCAGTAACACTTAACAAAAAGACAGGAAGTTTCTTATCTGCAGCATTTCAACCCTAGGGCACATTCCTTGTGTCTTTTCCAAGTTTTACATGGAGGGCAGCGCCTTCATAATGCCCAGGCTCCAAAGCAAAAGCTGAATTAATGGAGAAACTGTTTCTGCATCTCTATAGTTCGGATGCAGACAGAGCTTGCTACCAGCTAACAAAGGAAACCTGAAGGTCTCTCTGCATCCACATGGCCAGACAGAGTAAGAAAAAGGCAGTGGTGGTGGACAGCTGTGAATATAGACACTGGAAGATAACAGCTGAGGGAGACTGCAGCCCCTCTATTACAGTATAATCCCACAATGTGTAATAGAAAAGGAGAAAGGCTTTGGTAGCTTGTGTATTTAATTTTACGTTTGTGCGTATGTCTGTTCTATCCTAATATTCATATATCCAGTAATCATTTTTATTGTTAAAGGGACGCTCTAGTCACCAGAACAACTACAGCTTAATGTAACATAATAGTATGTCCCTGCAGGCATTTTCATGTAAGCACTGCCTTTTTAGAGAAAAGGCAGCGTTTACATTGCTTTCTAGGGACACCTCCAGTGGCCACGTCTCATATGGCCACTGGAGGTGCTTTCTGGGGCAGTGCTGCACAACGCTGCATGGAGATGCAGAATATTCCTCAGAGATGCATGATTCAATGCATCTCTGAGATGCTGATTGGCCAGAGCTTGGTTTGGCTCCATCTCCTTGGCTGAGATCATCAGAATTGACAAACTCAGCCAATTCTGATGACCTCAGCCAAGGAGGCGGGACAGAGGCAGAGCCAGGGAATAAAGGTTAGATTTAACCCTATTTAAGGAGAGATCGGCCACCTAAATAGTGTTTTATAACACTATAGGGTAGGGGTGCCCAAAAGGTAGATCCCCAGATGATTTAAACCTACAGCTTCCATGATGCTTTGCCATTCTCAATACATGCAAAACATCATAGGAGTTGTAGTTCTACAACATATGGGGATCTACCTTTTGGGAACCCTGGCTATAGGGTCAGGAGTACACGTTTGTATTCCTGACCCTATAGTGTTCCTTTAAAATGAACAATCCAACCACCAAATCACTGCATAGTACAATTGTGATGTTCTCCAAACTTTCAGGTTCAGCAGAACAGGCCCAAAATCGGGCTCCCCGTTTCTGTGTTTGTTCCCTAGTGTTCAGCTTTGTGGACACCAAGGAACCGTGCCAAGGGCACCGAGCCATTTATCAGAACAGCTCTCTGTGCAGGCTTTGCTCTTAAAGCAGTAGGCCAGCATGATTGACAGTCAGCCTGGTGTGTAAATTTTGGGTTGACATGCACTTTTGAGAGACACCCACAATAGCATTCCACACCTACCTATGTTGGGAGGTATGGTATTGGTTATGGTACAATAGTCCTATGTGTACAGTCACTCTGCTTTTAGCGGTTTGACAAAACTAAATTGTTCTAGAACCCCCAAAGCCTACCTCCTAAATGGGGGAAATCATATGAGGATGTTTTAAGGTTCTTTTTAAGTTTTTGGTTTCGATTTTAACCCATCAAGGACAAAAGGTTACACACACACACACACACATCACAATCTTGTCACTAGAGAACTTAACACCGCATGGAAAGTCCAATAGATGCGCTATGCAGCCCTGGAAAAGATTCTTAAGGCAACACAAACCACTAAAGTCATTAAAGGGTCAACCCAAGCCCATCATTAACACTGCATTATTTGCAAAGAATACAAAGTAAAAATAACTAAAAAAAGAGTGAGAATGGATAGTATTTGCAGCGATTTGTAAAAGTTACTGCAGTGTAATGGAGAGCTTGTACCAGCTACTGGAAACTTGCTTCACCCCATCACCCAATAGAAGAGAGATTATCACAATTTCCTGCTGTTCATATTTATGTATTGCTGGTATTTATAAAGCACCAACATGTTCTGCAGCGCTGTACAATTGCCCATGAGCTTACAATCTAAAGGTTAAAATGGGGAGATGAGACAAAAGGTAGCAGAGAGTTGGAGGGGGATGGCAAAGAGAATAAATAGTATAATAACATAGAAACATAGAATATGACGGCAGATAATAACCATTTGGCACATCTCGTCTGCCCAAAGTAACTGGTAACATGTGAAGCGAATGAGGAGGTAATCGACTGTGATACCAAACAGCTGGAAGAGCATCCTATGTAGTTAGCATAAACCAGAGTGGGTGGGAAGAGCAGAGAAGAAATTAAGTTGTTTTATTGCAAGTTGCAGATGGATTGTGGAATTCATGTGTACCCATACTTCCTATAAATATTCAATATTTATTTTTCACCTGACCTGAACGTAATCTATTTTTGTGTAACGGAGAGTGTTTTTGTGAAAAACAGCCAACATACCTAGCCTAAAAAATACAAACCTATTTCCTTCAAAAGTTAGTTTATCAGATGTTAGTAGACAGATCACATAATATATATATATATATTACAACACTACAGAGGTGCAAAGAGTTCTGAACATCTTTAATATGTCACTTCTCTCATTTTTCATCTTAATTCTTTCCAAAGACTTGAGAGGGAAAAAAGCAAAAAAAAACAAAAACAAAACACTCCTTTGCAAGGTTTGAAAGTTACAAATATAGTAAATAATTTGCTATGTGGGGCCTGACTATGACCAGTCGTCATAGTGAGTGTTGCGACCATGGTAGCCCAAATTTTATTTAAAAATTTTTTTAAATGGGGGGCGGAGCCTGACCATCATCCTGCATGGACACCAGTGTCAACGGCTCCCCACAAACCACAAATAATCCACCGAAAATCCATCCATCTTCGTCATCAACCAAACTCCAGAAGCCATAAGGAGCCCATTGATGCCATTCTTCCTGGCACCCAACCAGCCAAAGCGACGGCAAAAACTTGGGGCCTACCACACACTGCAGCTCCAAAGCCTGGAGGCACTGCTAGGCGGCACGGAGAGACCGGGAGGCAAGCCTACCCCAACAACGGCTGTAACAACAGCCCTCACGCTAGCGATGGGACCGCAAGCCGCAAGGAGGGAAGGTAGAGACATCGGCACCATGCTTCAGAGGTCCGGGCCGTCTAAACTGGCACCACCAGCTACTCCCACCTACCTTCCCGAACAAACAAGGCCTGAGGCCCCACTGGACACGCCGGAAGCTCCAACACCACAGCCCACAGCCTCCGCTGATCAGACACCAACCACCAGGTACGACCTGAAAATGCTACTGTCAGACTTTCATAAAATACTGACGGCAGAACTAGCGCCCATAAAAATCGACATGAAAACAATCAATCACTGACAAAGTGCAGGCTACAGAACAGGACATAACCCTCATACAAACCCAAATGCCACGCTCCAAGGCTCAGTACAACAGGTCTGCTCCCAGAACAGGACCATGTCCGCACAGCTGACAGCCATGGAAGAACGCCAACAGCGCACAAACATTAAAATCAGGGGTGTCCCTGCAGAAATCACGGCAGATGAACATCCACACTATGCCAGACGCCCAGTAGCATCCATCCTGCCCCACGCAACAGTGAAGAAACTGGCAATTAAGGGAATTTAGCGTCTGCCTGGCTCCGCTATGGCGCCTCCAAAGGCAAGCGGAGATGTCATACTCAGGTGACTAACAGTCCATGACAAAATTCAGATAATGTCAGCACTAAAAAAAAGAAACAAGACACCCCTGGCCTTTGAGGAAGCCTCACTCACGTTCTACCAGGACCTGACCAAAGCCACTCTCCTCTGGCGCAAAACCTTTAGCCCCATTACGACCAGCATGAGAACGGCAGGTATTGCCTACAGGTGGGTAACAAACGGATCCCTAACAGTGAACTGCAACGGTACCTCACACACACTCGCAACCACAGAAGAAGCATCTACATTCCTGGAGGCGCTGGGTCTGCCACCCTTAATGGCTGAACCACCAGCTGGGCCTGCCGCCGGAACATGGGACTCCGAGCATGTTGTACCCTTTGTACCGAGGAACAGATCATCCCAGACCACGGAACACCGGCACCAAAAGGGACCTGAGTCACCACATGACACATGAATTCTCAGAGGACTTACTCCTCCACCCAGGCACTGTCTTGGAGAACCAAAAACTAAAAGTTTTAAAAAGCTTTGTTTGACCTACAGTTTGGTAAAGGCTCAGCTGTGTAATTTGTACCACTGTTGCTCGACAACACTCTCAGCGCAGCTCCACAACATCAGCCACTGGTCAGAGAAACTTCACCCTACACAGACGCAACTCCCTCTCTCTCCCTCCCCTCCTCTGTTAGGAGCAACCAGACTCAAAGCACAGAGCGAGACCACAAGCTTGAGAAATCACACAGAACCACAGCAGGCCTCGCAATTTCTCATCCACACCTCACTCTGCCGGCACGACACTTGCCCCTCAGCTACCAAGCATGCCAACGAACCGCACTTAAGCGGCATTACCCCAACCGGTGCGCCGGCTCACCTTATCACCAGCACCCACCCCACAGGGAGTCCTTCTCACATAACCCAACGGGAACACAAGCACCTAACCTTTGCAAGAGACAGCAAAGAGTGCAAAGACCACACACTTGGAACAGAACCAACCCGACATAGAACATTAGGGCTTCAACTTATGGCACACATATAGTAATAGCCAAAGCATAACAGACCAAGGTGCTATGACACGCTCAGTTCGGAGCTCCAGACTTATACATGCCGCTTAAGCTCAACACTCTTGCCCTCTTCTTATAATTTTCTTATTTAAAAAAAGTGCACAGGATCCATGTAACGTTTTGTTCTTGATAATGCTCGTCATTGCTATTGTGGCATGACGGGCACAATTGTCGTAAATTGCACGAAAAATAAAGAATTTAAAAAAAAATAATTAAAAAATAACCACAAATATAGCACAGCCCATAACTTTTTGTTGGCTAACCAATGACATTAAAAGCTCACATGTGAAAGTTTCCCTTTAAAACCCTACCTTGACACAGAGAAGAATTTAGATCCCCCGGGCCCTAGGCCGGGTCCCAATTTGGGGCTCTGTACATCCTACACATAGGAGTCATGAATGGGGTCATGGTTCTAGGGCCTATGTATAACTCCTAGGATCTAGGTGGTCACTTAACGTTAAAGGACCACTATTGTGCCAGGAAAACACTCGTTTTCCTGGCACTATAGTGCCCTGAGGGTGCCCCCACCCTCAGGGACCCCCTCCCGCCCGGCTCTGGAAAGGGGAAAGGGGTTAAAACTTACCTTTTTCCAGCGCTGGGCGGGGAGCTCTCTGCCTTCTCTCCTCCTCCGATCCTACTCCTGGGCTGAATTTGCACGCGCGGCAAGAGCTGCGCGCTCATTCAGCCCGTCGCATAGGAAAGCATTTACAATGCTTTCCTATGGACGCTTGCGTGCTCTCACTGTGAAAATCACAGTGAGAAGCACGCAAGCGCCTCTAGTGGCTGTCAATGAGACAGCCACTAGAGGGAATGGGGGGAAGGCTTAACCCATTCATAAACACAATGTCTGAATACTAATACAGACTACAGGGCGCCACAAGCACTAAAGCATATATTATAACAATGTGGTATGGAATAATCCCAAATGAAGAGTGATCCGTGGAAAAAAGTCCACTTTATTGAAACAGTACTATCCAAAAGTGCAACATGCACAATATGGATAAAATAACAACATAAAATGACAATATCAATATACCAAGAACCCCTAATGGATAGCAGCTATAATCATACAAGGAAAAATAGTAAAGTGCCAAATGCTGGAATGCAAAAGTGTAGATACCAATAATTAAAAGACAGCATAAAGTGCACAAATACTATATGATGGAATACTTGTAGAAAAAAGAGACTGCTATACCAAAAACTGCAGGGATCTTTTTTCTACAAGTATTCCATCATATAGTATTTGTGCACTTTATGCTGTCTTTTAATTATTGGTATCTACACTTTTGCATTCCAGCATTTGGCACTTTACTATTTTTCCTTGTATGATTATAGCTGCTATCCATTAGGGGTTCTTGGTATATTGATATTGTCATTTTATGTTGTTATTTTATCCATATTGTGCATGTTGCACTTTTGGATAGTACTGTTTCAATAAAGTGGACTTTTTTCCACGGATCACTCTTCATTTGGGATTATTCCATACCACATTGTTATAATATATGCTTTAGTGCTTGTGGCGCCCTGTAGTCTGTATTAGTATTCAGACATTGTGTTTAGTTTTTCATAGAGGTTTAGAGTGACCTCCATACAGTGGCTTGCCTACATTAAAGTTGAGACCTATTACCACCTCCATCACCCTTCTATCTATCTTTTTTTTTTAACCCATTCATAAACATAGCAGTTTCTCTGAAACTGCTATGTTTATTAAAAAAATGGGTTAACCCTAGAAGGACCTGGCACCCAGACCACTTCATTAAGCTGAAGTGGTCTGGGTGCCTAGAGTGGTCCTTTAATCGTGCTCTGCCTTGATAATCACAATCACTCACAAGGTTATTTAAAGCGGCACGGTCATGCCGAACTTACCTTTCTCCTGTTTCCTCTTCTCTTCCTCTCTCAGAATCGTTTTTTTCTTCTGATCTAGTTTTCTTTAAAACATAAGTCAAAGTAGGGACTTACTTTGTCTTATGTATTTTTCCTACGTCTGTGTCAGGGTACCTGTTGGTGATGTATCCAGGGAGGACATCCTCTCTGCTTAGGGGCTCCCTTCCCCTAGCATTTCGGCATATTTCGGCCGTCTTCGCGCCGGCCGCGCTAGCTCCTCCCCCTTTTATGACGCGACGGCTAGCGTCGACGTCATGACGTCGGCATTTACATGAAGTGCCGGGAACCGCTATTCCGGACCTTTTGGGGGCGTGGTCCCTATTTAGGTAACAGGGTATTTAAAGGAAACCTTTACTACTGCTCATTGCCCTGTCGTGGTTCTAGCTTGCTAGTCACTCAGCGCGTTCTTTATCTAGTGTTTCCGGTTTTGACCCTTGCTTGCCTTTTGTCCTGTTGTCCTCTCCTCTCCTTTGACTCGGCTTGTATCTCGCTTACCTGTCCTCCGGCTCCCTTGACCTCGGCTTACCTTTTGACTATTCTTGCTTTGTCCTTACGCTAGTCCGGCCATTCTAAGGTCCGGTATACGTACCTCCTTCTGTGCGCACTCTGCGTATTGGATCCCTGTCAGTTTCCTGACATTACGACAGGGCCCATCCGCCCGGTGGGCGTTTCTAGAAGGGAGCCCCTAAGCAGAGAGGATGTCCTCCCTGGATACATCACCAACAGGTACCCTGACAGTACCCCCCCTTCTAGAAACGCCCACCGGGCGGATGGGACCTGGCTTAGAAGGAAAACGAACGTGGAAGGCCCGTAGCAGACGAGGAGCATGCACGTCTATACCAGGGACCCAAGACCTCTCTTCTGGACCATAACCTTTCCAGTCTATGAGGTATTGCAGCTTCCCCCTAGAAATACGAGAATCAAGGATGGACTTGATATATTCCTCCTGACCATCCACACGGACCGAGGATGGAGGAGCAGAGCGGGAGGAAAATCTGTTACAAACAAGAGGTTTCAATAACGACACATGAAAAGAGTTAGGGATGCGTAGAGTAGGAGGTAGATCCAGCAAATAAGAAACCGGGTTGATCCTCCTCAGTACCCTGTAAGGACCAATGTAACGAGGAGCAAACTTCAAGGAAGGAACTTTCAGGCGAATGTGTCTGGTACACAACCAGACCCTATCCTCAATCTAACGGAGCAGCCGAACGCACTAACCAAAAAATTGAGCAATATCTACGTTGTTTTGTTTCTGAACACCAGGATGACTGGGTCGGTCTGATTCCTTGGGCGGAGTTTGCTCACAACAACCTTGTTTGTGGTTCCACTCGTAATAGCCCCTTTTTCTTGAACTATGGCTTTAACCCTACTGTTCTTCCGTCGGTGTCTCCTTCCCAGGGTATACCGTCGGTTGATATTCATATAGCCAACCTGAGAAAGTTGTGGGATCAGACTCGACAAATTCTTGAACGTAGTTCCGCGGTGTTTAAGTCACATGCTGATAGGCGTAGACGTCCTGCTCCTATTTTTTCTCCGGGGATAGGGTCTGGTTGTGTACCAGACACATTCGCCTGAAAGTTCCTTCCTTGAAGTTTGCTCCTCGTTACATTGGTCCTTACAGGGTACTGAGGAGGATCAACCCGGTTTCTTATTTGCTGGATCTACCTCCTACTTTACGCATCCCTAACTCTTTTCATGTGTCTTTATTGAAACCTCTTGTTTGTAACAGATTTTCCTCCCGCTCTGCTCCTCCATCCTCGGTCCGTGTGGATGGTCAGGAGGAATATATCATCAAGTCCATCCTTGATTCTCGTATTTCTAGGGGGAAGCTGCAATACCTCATAGACTGGAAAGGTTATGGTCCAGAAGAGAGGTCTTGGGTTCCTGGTATAGACGTGCATGCTCCTCGTCTTCTACGGGCCTTCCACGTTCGTTTTCCTTCTAAGCCAGGTCCCATCCGCCCGGTGGGCGTTTCTAGAAGGGGGGGTACTGTCAGGGTACCTGTTGGTGATGTATCCAGGGAGGACATCCTCTCTGCTTAGGGGCTCCCTTCCCCTAGCATTTCGGCATATTCCGGCCGTTTTCGCGCCGGCCGCGCTAGCTCCTCCCCCTTTTATGACGCGACGGCTAGCGTCGACGTCATGACGTCGGCATTTGCATAAAGTGCCGGGAACCGCTATTCCGGACCTTTTGGGGGCGTGGTCTCTATTTAGGTAACAGGGTATTTAAAGGAAACCTTTACTACTGCTCATTGCCCTGTCGTGGTTCTAGCTTGCTAGTCACTCAGCGCGTTCTTTATCTTGTGTTTCCGGTTTTGACCCTTGCTTGCCTTTTGTCCTGTTGTCCTCTCCTCTCCTTTGACTCGGCTTGTATCTCGCTTACCTGTCCTCCGGCTCCCTTGACCTCGGCTTACCTTTTGACTATTCTTGCTTTGTCCTTACGTTAGTCCGGCCATTCTAAGGTCCGGTATACGTACCTCCTTCTGTGCGCACTCTGCGTATTGGATCCCTGTCAGTTTCCTGACAGTCTGATTTTCTCTGACCCAAGGAGGAGCTTAAGTCTGCTCCATTTCCTGTGTCAAAAAAGGATTTGCCCTCCTCATTAACACAGGAAATGGAGCTGACTTAAGCTCCTCATGTCAGAGAATGTCAGACGTAACCCCTAAAGACGCTTGGCTCACCTTTAGGGGTTACTCCTTTCCAGCACTGGATCTCTGCACCCTGCCCTTCCATTTGGTGAAAAGCCTCAAATGGAGAGAAGCACGTTTCTCAAGCCATTTTGTGAATTGGGAAACATTGAATGGCGTCAGCTGACTGCAGTCAGCCAATCAGCAGCGCACATGCCCACAGCATAATCTTCTGTTTTTAATCTTTTCGACAAATGGTAGAACAGAGGGCAGAGAAATCTGGTGCTGAAACACAGACTTTGGGGTTAAACTGTTCATGAAAGGTGAGCCAGCACCAACGACCTCGTCACCATAACAACTTCATTTGGATATAGATGTTATGGTGCCCGGAGTATTCCTTTAAGTGTTTATGGTGCAATTTTAACTTGTTAGGCAGAGCTAAGCTTATCCCAAAATAAATAAGAATCCAATCCACAGCATACACATTGCACTTAACATGTGGGTGCATGGAATTTGTTTAAAACATATTTAACTGCAAACTGTAAATAATTTTTTTGTCATACAATAAAATTATATTTTCTTTTGCAGACATTGAGCAATACATTCTTCTAATTCTTTGCTGCAAATATGCACATTTTGTGTGTCATGGGATAACATGTGCAAATAAAGGATTGAACAGTTAAAAGTAAATAAAACGTGAAATAAATAAATAAATAAATAAATAAAGGTTCTCACAGGAGATTGTTGCCCAAAAACATTTCAAGCAGCACCTTCTGCTTCCCTCTTAACGTCCAACGCTGTTATTTGGTTAATTATGTCGAAAGAGACAGGCAGACTTCTATTGCGTTTATATTTAAGTTTATTTTTCTTCATATTTTGCCCCAGGGGAAAATAGTGCACTGCACAGTTAACTCACTTTAAAGTTTGAGTAGGCCTATAATTTGTACAAATTCTTGGCAATTTACCTTATTTTTTTACCAGAGGGAAGTAACTAATCAACCCGTTGCTCTTGGCATATTGCTTGTCCGAAGTGTATGGTCACATGGACCTCCCTACTTTCTGCCCATTTAGGGGCACTACCAGTGATGCAGTTTTTGTCATTGTTGACACACCCTTTTAAGGCACCCTTGTCCAGATTTCTGCCAGGCTTAAGTGTGCAGGTATCAAAAAATCTTTTAAAAATTTACACTATTAGGGTACATGATTAATGCAGAAAATAAATCTCATTATTGTTTTTCTATACATTGTGATAGCAAATTAATACTTTTTAATGCAAGGCTCCGCATAATTTTTGCCACTCAAAATCCAGTCAATTAGGGGGGCGGAGCCTGGCAGCGCAACTGAATAGACGCCATTTTCATAGCTCCGAGCGCTGATCAGCCTAATCTCTAAAATATCACCTGCATCCGAGCCAAACCGCCTGCACAGAGGGCAGAGTTCGACGGAGCTAACCGCCCTGAATCTGCCGATGCCTTTTTTACACACCCCGGGCAAGAAATACCAGACCCGCGGCACCAAGGCCTACCGCGCCATCAAACACTCTCCGGCAGCATACGGAGGCCCACTAGACTGGGACGACGCCGACCTTCTACCTTGGCTAACAGGTAATATGGGGAGGAAAACCCCGAAACCGCCTGCTCCCATGCCCAAGACACAGCAAAACATAAGTCAAATGCTGCAATACATGGCGCCAGCGACAATTTCACCGGCGCAGGAGGCCTCACTTACCCGGGAGCCTTCATTCGCACGAGACAGCGACGAGACCGCGCATCAAAGCCTGAAACCGATACAAAGAGAACCACCCAGCCCAAAGGAGACAGAAGCTCCGGCTACAAAACGGGAGCTTAGAGAAATGCTCACCGGTCTCCAAAATAACCTTAGGGCAATGTGGGAGGCAGACCTGGCAGCTCTCACGACCGAAGTACAGGCCGTGAAAAGGCGCACACAGACAACTGAAAAGAATGTGACAGACCTGCAACAAGGCCTCAAAGAACTGAGCGATAAAGTACAAGGTATCCAGACTACACAAGTTGAAACAAACAAGCAGGTGCTCATCCTGGATGACAGGGGCAGAAGAAAGAACATAAAGGTGAGGGGAGTATCAGAAACTATACCCCTAGAAGAATTACCGCACTTCATTAGAAGGCTAGTGTCGGCACTACTATCAACAAGAGAGGCTAAATACCTCTCCTTTGATGGGGCATACCGAATATCCAAATCCCCAAGAGCCCCTGCAACCGCACCACGAGACATTATTCTCAGGTGTCAAACAATGTCCAACAAATTAAGCCTGCTAGCAGCGATAAAAGGGAAAACGCCATACGAATTTGAGAACTGTAAAATCTCGTTCTTCCAAGACCTAAGCAGGGCTACGCTACAGTGGCGGAAAACCATGCAGCCCCTCACGCAGATCTTGCAGAAAGCGGGCCTGACCTACAGATGGGCGACACCGCACACCCTATGGATCACTAAAGAAGGAAAGTTCTACAAAGCTACGGACCCAGCAGACATTCCCGCAATACTGGCAGCACTGGACTTACAACCACAACGGGGCCTCGAACACGCATCATCGGACACACAACCTCTACTGGACACTGACTCAGATACGTCCTCATCCGACATTAGAAGAGACAGGAGGCCAAAGACTTGAATTAATCAACACACCTGAGTACCTCAAGTTATAGGGACATTCGAGAGACTTTCCTAGCTATGCCATGACTTTTAATTTAATTTTTTTTTATTTATTTTTTTTTGTTTGTTTGTTGTTCTGTTTCTGTTTATGCAAATCAACACACAAATTCTTAGATGCGCACAGAGATTCAAGGGCACACACAGCGCCCACAGCACGCCCAGGGACTTTCTCCCCCCCCCCCTCCCTATGACACCCAACATGCCAGAGAGACACGACAAGGGGACAAGGGACCACACAAGGAAGAGGGCCACACACTAAAACTAGGGTCAAGAGCAACTATCACATAGGGCTGACAACACATAGGAACCAATGCGCCTCAGATCCATAAGCACCCAAGAGAAACAAACTCGCAAACCTCACTGGCATATATACTACGAGATGTCACACATAGCGGGAGTTTAACAACCCATACACTGACTAACTCGTTACAACCCAACAGACTACCACACTATTAAAAATGTGCAACATGATACCCAGCCAATGTCTTCATATGTGATATGTACACCTGTGCCAGACTAGATAGTAAAACTTATGTATCAAGACTTGAACGCAAAATGTATGTATGATACATGCTAACATGCACCAAAAATAAAGAATTATAAAAAAAAAAATCCAGTCAATTAATCCTCAGTATAGACCTTTTTCTCAAGAGCACAGATTTCTAAGTTAACGATTGAGTGACGGGGAGAGCAAGTGAGCCCTCCTACAGATACTGTCACATCCTTAATCCCCCCCATTATAGTCCCCAAGAAAGCTGCCCACGCGTGCACATTTTCAGCAGAAGAGGCCTTATTTCAGTGTCCTGTCTCATCGTCCCAGTTTTGTACCCTGGTGGCCAGTTCCCAACCAGCACAGTGCAAGCACTTAAAGGGACACTATAGTCACCAGAACAACTACAGCTTATTGTATTTGTCCTGGTGAGTAGAATCGTTCCCTTCAGGCTTTTTGCTGTAAACATGGTCTAGAGTCTAGGGTACAGCATCTAACAAATCCCCAGAAAAGCATTGATTTCCCCCTCGTTCAAATGTCATAGAAGGCGGAGACATAGCCAAGGGACTTCGGAATCTGTTGTTTAAAGGATTATTTAACCCTTTCATTGCCACAAGAGGGGGAGAGGGGTTTGGGGGCAGAGACACTATAGTGTTAGGAATACAGCTTTGTATGTTCCTTTAAATGTGGTGCAGAATATGCTGGGGCTGTATACATGCTAATAATTCTACATAATTCTTCTGATTTCCATTACTTAGGCTTTCTAAGTCTAATTCTTTTACTACTACTATCTAGAGACAGATTAGAGAGGAAAACAGAACTGTATATCAGTGTTTATTTAAATAACACATAAATACAAATTCTTGCCTTCTTGCTGAAACGGCAAAGGAGATGAATGGTTTTTTTTAAGTCTACAAAACAAACACAGCTTGGCGCTGAAGCAATAAAGATCCTGTTTTATAAGGAAGTTGGCCTCTCGTGACTGAAACCATGCCGATTCTCTTGAGCCATTCTGATGCCAAAAACCTGCAACAGCATGTATTCTCTCCATTAGTGAACCACTAACTTTGGAGACAATCACCTAACATGCCTCTATTCAGAAATCTCTTATCACACAGAGGCTTGCTTAATAATTCTGTATTTGAATGAATATGAAAAGTGTGTGCAATTCTACAGCTCATATTTCTTATTCAGTAGGAAAAAAAGGGAGTAAGGAAAACTCTACAAGTGAATGGACAACTCAGAGGCAGAGAATTGAGCAGTGCAACTTCAGGGGCATGATCTGTATACCAAAACCGTTTCATTAAGCTAAAGTTGTTTTGGTGAATATAGTGTCCCTTTAATATAAATAACTGCAAAAAAAATAAAAAAATATTCTTTTAGGAACAAAAAAGTATTCAAAGCTCAGCAAGGATTAGAGCAAAAACTCAAATTCCATCCTTTTGAGAACGCTTTACTCAACTTTCTAATCTGATGTAGCCTTTGATGCTTCTATTAACCTAATAAAATCAACAAAGAATAAATTTGCTTTTTGTTAAAGCTAAAAATGTATAATACAAATAGGGGGATTTCCTTTTTTAGGTAAAAAAAAAAAAAAAGCTAATTATATTCAAAATGTTTTACATTAAATTTGGATTCATTTTTATTGGTTTTTTAATTTTTATTATCTCTAGTGAAAGTCATATTAAATGACTAATCAGCTGATAATCTTTGAAGCCAGCACAAGCAGTAGTACAACTACCATGGGGGCTAGTGGTTAGGCTGCCCAGGCACAAAAAAATCAGGGAGGCATGCCATTGTGCGGCAGAACAACCTTCCGCAAGCTCAAGGGGCTCATCGTGTGGCCAATGCACGGCATGGTCATATTTGATCAGGGGCCCAGTCAGATACCAGAAAAGAGGGAACCAAAGAATCAGAGAGGAGGAAGACAGAGCCACGACCAGAGAGGAGGGAGAGCCTAGACCAGTCTCCCATCGGAACCCAGAGAAGCGGGGGTTGGTAACAAACAGGGGCAGACTGGTTGCGCTGTGTTTGCTTGAAACGTGTCTCTGGTGTCTCCATAAATGGGATACCAGGAGACAAAAATGCCAGAAAAAGTATTGTGCATGTGTTTGGAGCCTGCTTGTGGGATTGTGTGTGTAGAGTGAGCGGATTGTGGTGTGATATTGTGTTAATAGGTTGGTTTCAGTCTTGTTGTGTTTGTGGTGTAATGTAATGTATGTGTGTCTAGGTGCAGTAGAGAGTGTCTATATAGGGGGCATAGTGTGTACAGGGGATGTAGCCAGTGTGTGCATACGGGCTGTAGTGTGTGTGTGTGTAGAGGTTTTAGAGAGTGTATTTTTAGGGAATGGAGTATGTATTTGCTTACAAGGAATCTAGCATATGCATAGGGGAGTACAGAGTATGTATGTCAGAAATCTAGTGAGAGTGTGTGTGTGTGTGTGTGTGTGTGTGTGTGTATGTGTGTATATATATATATATATATCTATATATCTATCTCAATATATCAGAGTGTATATAGGGCTCTAGTGTGTGTATGATCCAAAGTTGGGCAAGGGATCTAGTGTATGTCTGGAATGGAATGTGTTTAGGGGTGCAGTATGTGTGTCAGGGGTTCTTTAGGATATATACATATATGTTTGAGTGCAGTGTGTGTGTGAGGGATGCACAGTATGTGAATGTGAATGTGAGGGGTGGTGTGTGTGTGAGATTATATATATTTGGAGGGAGCCAGGTTAACGTCATATATGTCATAAGCATATCCCCTCTCCCTTCTTACCTTATGCCTGGGAGGAGGGAACATGCAGTCTTCCCTGGTGGTCCTAGTTGTGAGCGAACTCTAGCCTGCAGGCAATGCTCCGGATCTCGCGAGAGGAACCCTGCTGAGCTGCAAGATAGCGCTCCTCCGGGTCCTCTCCGGTCTCCCTCCTCCCCCGCCGGCAGCCGTGTTTTACTGTCTGTGGGCGGTGAGGCAGATCTTTGATCTCCCGACCAGCCCGTCATGGAACACAGCAGGGCCGGTGCTCGTATAGCGCGGGCCCCTGCATGGGCCAACAGAGGAGATCCTGTGACCTCCTCTGCCGACCTTGGCCCACAGCCATCGCAGCCCAACAGGCATTTGCCCAGTGTGCCCCGATGGCCAGTCTGGGCCTGGTTACAAATCTGTAAATTGTGATCTTTGTGTGTTCGTGCTTCCGTGTGTATTTGCAAACATTCCAGCAAACAAATGCCGATTCTACATACAAATACATGCAAACACTAAACACAAGTACACCACAAGTTTCGCAGTTGTATATTTTGTACAAACATACAACAGTATTCAAATGCCAACACTACACACAAATACATTCAAACACACAAAACACACTTAAAATTCTTTCCCATTGCAATAAGAAGTGTTTATTCATAAAAAAATGTAATGGTCTTTATTAACAAATAATATAGGCTTTACATATGTTGAGTTAGCCTTACAACCAGAGGGACAGGGTGAAGGGCGCAATATTTTTTCTGCCCCGGGGAGACTAAATCTGGTTACACCACTGAGCACAAGACAAGCTTTACACAAGCAGTTTTGGGGAAAGTGCTAATTAGAATTCTGAGAAGAACTGACTTTAACCAGAACGTTCGAAGCGAGAGATGGGGGTCTGTTTAATATCTGTTGTCACCATAAATTGCTCCTGTTTCCTCAGGATATGCTAGCTTTGGGAAGTGGCCTTCCCTTTGGAGAAATCCACATTGTTTTTTAACTGGAACATGACTAGGGAATGCCAAGAACACGCAAACAGGCTTCCTGAAAGACTTGGGAGAGATGTGCAGCTTGCATTCCATATAACATTACTTCACTGTTGTGGCATATAGATCTTTCACTTACACTAGTTTTCATTTCATATTACTATCTACCGCTGACAATAGTCTTAAGTCATACACACAATGGGTAATAATAAAATGTTTATTTTTTTTATATTTTATATTTTACATTTTTTATTAGGTTTAAATAAGAAAGGCACTCAAAATTAACAACTGATCATGCAAGCGGCAAGTACCAACATCCAGACACGAAGGCAAGGTAGATCGCGCCATTAAAGATAACTGGAAGAGATTGTTTTTTTCTTCCCTCAATAGATAAACATTATTGAAGTGTTTACTGGTATTTTAGAGGCAAGTAAAAAATAATTTTAAAAAAATGCACTCACAACTTCCATCTCTTGATGTTTTGGACATGTTCATACATACTTGGTATGTATGTGTGCGCAAATATTCCTTCTTTACTGTAATTACTGCGCGTATGGCATTGCTGTGTCTGAACAGTCAGGCATTAAAAGTAAATTAAAAACAAAAAATGGCCTTAAGGACGGAGGCAGTTGTACAAGTTCTGAATCAAAACAAAATCTGGAATTGGAGCTATAAGTCTGTTCACCCTTAATTTAACTCTTAATATTACGTGCACGCACACTTATAAATTATTTTTTTCAGGAGAAATAGGGCTTTTACTTTACATCAAATATTTATATATGAAACAATTTAATATGAATAAAATCTTTTAAAAATTGTAAGTTGTGAAGAAATGTTATTTTCCACGTTATGCATGGCATTTTATGAATGTTAAAATACTGCTAGCTTTTACTTCAAGAAAGCACATTTAATTGATGTCCCACGAGTACAGTGATGCCCCCCTATGTACAAGTTTTATGGTGTTTTGGAACATTACAGTATAATATAGGGTCAGGCCCGTGAGATAGCTCAGTGGGCTAATGCATCATCAGCAGAATCTGTTGAACCCAGGTTCAAATCCTGGCAGGGTTGACTCAGCCCTTATCCTTCTGAGGTAGATAAAATGAAGGATACAATGAATTATAATTAAATTAGGTAATTAGGTAATAGTAACAACCCCTGGATGTTAGGTAACATCCCCAGGACATACTTAAAAAGCAGAGTGATCTGAATGCACCTTTCCTGGTTTAAATACTTTGTTATTATTATGAATATAGGGTTTGCTCATTTCAGTTTTACACATTGAAATTCACCAGACAGGAATGCAAATTACCCCCCATAATGGCATACCATTTGCAAACATAAATAGTTAACTCAGGGTATTCAAGATGAGTTATGCCCAGACTATTATTTATTTTTTTTGTAGCTACTTGGTCACAGACCCTGACCAAAGTTAGTGGTTCTATGCAACTGCAATAAATATGTTCAGCAATTGGTCTGTGTCAATAATATAAATGTGACGAGACCAATCTTGCCACATTGCACTGGAGAAGCCTGGTTGCTCGCCTGTTGCCTTTGGATTATGGCCCCATGTTAAAAGACTTCTTTTCCTTTGCAGAAAAGGCTTGTTCGTGTCTTTCTGCCCGGCGGTCAGTAGATTCAATCTACCGAACTAACGCACGAATGACTGGACCACCTGGGAACTGGAGTGTGTCGGCAATTAACCTCCCAGAAACTGCGGTTAACCGAAGCTTAATTGACGAATGCTGGGTGGCCGCCACTCGTATACCGAACACGAGGTCGCAGCCATTTTAAACACGCGAACGCATAGCGGTGTTCGAAGCCCAACTCATGGAACTGAAAACGGATACAGTTTGGCGTGAACACCGCTGAAGCCGCCGACCTCCCTTCTTGTTCGGTAGAAGTGCACGAACGGCCCTATATTCGGTAGTTTGTACCTGAATATACCATACCCCAGATAGGAATCCCGTGGAGCTCATTCGTATGAAAACTGACTTCGTGAACACTTTGGCTCCACGGCGATTGGACTGGGTGCATAGGATCTGAGCGCTATTCTGTACTTTGGTGCACTCAGATCCTAGCTATCTGGGGACATGTTGAATGTCTGTAAAATGTCATGTATTTTTATGTCTTTTGTTATTTTCATCTAAAATGGCATTTAGGCTCTGTCCTGGGAGATAATTGAATGACTTCACAATTATCTCCCTGAGCAGAGCAGAGGGTTCTGGGTAAGAAAAGGGGAATGGCTAAGTGTGTACCCTGTGATTGGTTACTACAATGTCCTTGTCACAGTCTTCCATCTGGTCCCCTATGGGAGTGTCCACCAGGTGGGAGACCTACATAAATACTGGGCAGGTAGCCCTCATTAAACAGACCACTGCTTGACCCTCAACACGGAGCTCTGTCTCGTTCTTGGGGGGGATTTACTGTATTCTGATAGAGACTGATTGCTAGGAGTGTAAGCCGCTTGGGTGCTTTTCCTATTTCGTTTGCTGGCAGCAATTCGTGAAGGTCAAGTTCGGGAGTTTGGCGTGCTATTTTGTGTGCAGTTCGGGAGTTTGGAGCATTCCCTTACCTGTGGAAAAGCCCCAGCTACAGCACGGAGAGACCTCCTAGTGCGCTTCATGAGCTACGGAGACAGAGCTGCGGTCCTCCAAGAAACCAGAACACAGACACCATACATATTCGAGGGCAGACAGCTCTCCTTCTACGCTGACCTATCGGAGCCAACCCTAGCCTGGCGCCGCACCTTAAAACCCTTCACAGCCCTCCTCCGCCTACATAAAATTACTTACTAGTGGAGACGACCCTGGGTGCTAGCAATCCACCACCGCGACACATCATATAAGGTCCACGACCTACAAAGTGCCAGAGATCTCCTACCGACCTTGGGGCTGCCACAAGAAACCCCCCCTCAACGCAGAACCGACCCAACCAGCGACAAGGCCAGCAATGAGCGACCCCTCGGCAGCAAATCAGTCCACATCCCGCATGGCAAGAAAAGGCCCATCAACGACACAGACGGGGACTTGAAATCCCGTGGGACTTATTACTAACTAACTTATAAACTCTCCATAGCCCCAAGACCCCACGGCCACACCATGCCCAATAACCGGGACTCTTTCCTTCTTCGCCCATGGAGATCACTCTCAGGTACCCACCGTGTAAAGGGGTACACTTTTATAGCAGGAGCACGCAGCTCTAGAACACACATATATGGTTCCAGATATGGTTCCCTAACCGACCTAGCAAGACAATGAGACCAACCCGTTAAAACCAGCCTAACAGCCCCTAGCAATGCCGATCGCACCGGCTATATGACCATACCTTTAGTCCCCCTAGGCTTCAAGGCCACTCCGACTCACACTACCCAAAATTTGATTCCCTCAGTTCATGGCCCTTGGCTAGCAAGCACCACGTGAATGCCACACAATGATATCTCAGCCTAACCATATGTCAATGTTACAAGACTTTTATAGGTTTCCTCTTCTTTGTAATGCTTACCTTCTATGCTATAACCATGACGTTAGTCAAAAATAAAGAATTAAAAATAAATACTGAGAGAAAAAAAAAAGGGGGGGAGGAGGGGGTATCCATCCAAACTAATATAATCATATTTGAATTGTTTAATAAGTAGTAATACAAAACAATAACTCAATTAAAACATACAATATTAAACAAATCAAGGTGTATCCATATATATTTTCTTTGAGGTGACTGTAAAATATAACTTCTGATAAAGTTCATAGAGGGGAATAAAATGATCTTCCACACATGTATCCGAATAATATTTTAGGCAATGCGTGAATTTGTTTGTTTTCAAAGATGCTATATAATGTTTCCTTAATCAAAGGGACAGTTGAAGATGTCCAATGTCTGGGAATAATAGAAGTGGCAGCAAATAATATATGTCATAATAATTCTGTCAACCAGCTTGATGTTATCAAGGAACCTTTTGAATAATGCGAAATTCGAAGCAAATGTGGAAATAAACAAGTCTAAATTTGGAATTATTGAATGAATATTTTTCCAAAATGTTAAGTTTAGGGCATTACCATAAAATACATGACAAAGCCAATCATACCACAATCAAGCCAGCATTTGTTAGAAATCACAGGATTCATTCTATGTAGCCTAGTAGGGTGCAAATACCAGCTATAAACAATTTCTAAAAGGTTTACCAGATGGCTAGAACATAGGGTTATACCTTTAAGAGTGATGGTAAATCTAAGCCGGTCTCCCAATTTAAATTGAAACCCCAAATCTTACATTGCAGGGAGCCCAGCACAGTCCATCCTGACTTCCCAGCTGCTCGGCTCTAAGTCTCGCAAGCCGCATGGAACATTGCCATGATAACCCAACCAAGGCGCTCGCAAGACTTAGTCTTGTGAGCGCCTCAGTCTACACAGACTTGACTGCGGTGTACAGGTAGCCGGGGGGCCCAAAGATGCACATACATATAGCGAATATATATATATATATATATACACATACACACACACACACATACATACATACATACATACACACACACACACACGTGGGGCCCAGGACTCCCCGAGCAGTCTAGGCACCCCAGGACCGCCAGGCCCATGACAACCATTATAGTTAAAGCGAAGGATTTAAAAAAAAAAAAAAAGAAAACTCCTTTAAATACCAATTCGAATTGCTTTCACCAAGGCTCAAGTTGGTTCATTGACACCTACAAGGGTATCCAAATTAAAATTCCCAATTATTCACACTTTTGTGAATAAGTGCGGTATAGAAGCAGTGGAAATGCAATGCTTTTGATTTAACTAAAAATTGCAAATTTACCACAAGCCTAAAAAAACTAAATAAAAAATAAAAACCACAACAACTAGAATTAGTAAATTTTTGTTCGCTACTTGAATCAGTCCTAACTAGGTTTGGATGGATTTGGACAGATAATATGGAAGATTCACTTCTGCATTATCAGACGAGTTGCATGGGGGCTGGGCTTTGGATGTCAAAGAATCTAAAATGGCTTTAATAAAACAAAGATGGCATCCAGATTAGACTCATAATAGACTTCGACAAGTTGTAATGGTTATAGCACTTTTGGTGCATCATGCTCCTGCAATCTCACTGCTCAATTCTCTGCTATTTAGGAGTTAAAACACTTTGTTTTAGCAGCCCTAGTCACACCTCCCAGCATGTGACTTACACACCCATCCTAAACACTTCCTGTTAAGAGTCATCTAATGTTTACACTCCATTTATTGCAAATTCTGTTTAATTTTGAATTTATCTCCTGCCTTGTTAATAGCTTGTTAAACACTGCAGGAGCCTCCTGTATGTAATTAATGGTCAATTTATAGAGCAGGAGATAAAATATTTTTAAGTAAGTTACATCTGGTTGAGAGTGAAACCATTTTTTTCATGCAGGCTGCGAGTCGTAGTCGGGGGTGTGTGGCTATGGCTGCATAAACAGAAACAAAGTGATTTAACTCCTAAATGGCAGATAACTAAACAGTGAGACTTCAGAGGCAAGATCTATACCAAATATCAAAAACTGCTTTGTTAAGCTAAAGTTGTTTTGGTGACTATAGTGTCCCTTTAATTTTCCTCACGGTTCAGATGATTACTAGATATCTATTTGAATGGTTGGTAGTGCTAACTCTAGCACTATAGTTATTTATGAAAATAAACAATTTATGGAAAGGGGGTCAAAATATGCAAATTGCCTTAAATATGGTTGGTCAGGATATATCTACGAATTTGAATTCATAGTATCGGTACATAACATGGCCCCAGCTGCACCGTTTTTGTCAGACTGTAGCATATGTAGAATTCATATTCAGGACACGTCAATGATTAGAGACCAGATTTCCCTCCAGCAGCTTTTACATTCTACAAACTGCATGGCAAAGACTGGTTAGAGAGGACCTTCTTGCCACCCATCAGCTCTTACTTGAGTGTGCAAAGTCTACTCTACAGACTTTTTTTTTTTTTTAAATAACAGAACAAAAGTATTTTCCCATATTTGCGTTTCTATCATTTTGTGGTGTTGGACAATGCTCAATGTTTCACTAGGTCATAGGTCACACAACTATCTGAATTAACTGGTATTATTCCCCACAAGGGGAAAAAAAAAAAAATAGGTCTCAATGATACAAACAAGTTTTATTGGAATAACTTGTCAATCAGCTTCTGTAATAAATAAGTAATGAATTAAAGCAGGATTCATCAGTTTGAAAAATAATTACCCCCTAATATGGTGAGGAAAAATTCCTCAGTTAGGTCATTATCTCAGCTTGGCTCTTTTAACCTGAATTTAGCAATTTGGTAGTCAATTAACCTAAAATTAATGTTTAGTTGAGGGGTAGGCAATCTTCAGCACTCCAAATGTTGTGGACTACATCTCTCATAATGCTCTTACCGCCATAATGTTGGCAAAGCATTAAAGGGAGATGTAGTCCACAACACCTAGAGTGCTGAAGGTTGCCTACCCCTAATTTAGGGAATAAACCCATTAATATTAGTCATACTCAACGCTGGAGAAATGGTGTCCCTTCTCGTTAAAAACAGCAATAAAATCAACATAACAACGCAATACCATGCCACCACCACATACCATGGCCCACCTCCGTGTGGGCCAAATTTAGAATAGTGCCTGAGAACTTATGCCTCTGCGTGGGCGGGGTTGTGGGCCAATTAGAATAGTGACCGAGAACACATGCTTCAGTGTAGTCTAGATTGCCAACCCCACTGGTGGACACGAGGCAAGAAAGGCAAACGCGGCCAGGAAGGATGAGCTTCATAGCAGGACAATAGTTGGACAAAGCTTTTCACCCAGATAAGCGAAACCTGGGCATAAACCATAGAGGAAGGAAACAGAGGAGGGTATAGGAACATGGCAAAAATAGCTACAAAATCGTGACCAACCTATAAACGACTAGTCACAGAACCAGCAGGTAATCCAGCACAAGGAACAGAGACACCGTAACAAGAGCATACCAGCAAGCCGCAACGCTGAAAAAAAACCCCAGTCATATACCAGACGAGCGTGCAGAGGCGTATCAGATAGGAAAACAACGCTGGGTCAGAACAGTCAAGTACACCATACGGAGAGTCACCAGAAATAGTCAAATACACGCAGCCGAGACACACATTCCCGCAATACAATTACACCCAGATATTAGCATGGTAAGTGACATACCATAATAAAGTAACACGTGTAAGAAACAAGCACCAATGATATACCTGGAAAGGGAAATGAGAAATCATAATGCACTGAGGAACATTCATCAGGTAAAACCAAACCATGACCAATAAGACAAAACCATGAATTAGTGGGCCACCAGGTGGCGGCAACATTAAAAACAACCTGCAAGGGGCGTGGCCTAACCTCGGACGAAGATGGACGCCTGATCCTAGCGCTCCGTTCCCCCCACGCGCTAAACCCCCTGCCATCCGCATCCCTCACGCCTCGAAACAGTCTGCCCTCATACCAGCAGCAACCCCAACACAGCTGGCACCCGCCCGGTACGAAAAACCAAGAATGGGCGGCAACAAGAAACGGAGGGACACGAACCCATCGGTGGCCTCCATATTCCGCACGCCATCAGACCAACGGAGACCAACCTCCTCACAGGCAGAAGAGGAATCTTGGTCGGAGGCTGAAAGTCTGGACACAGTGATGAACCCGGCGGCCCCCATAACCATCGCGGTACTGAGAGACATGCTGCACCAAGCCACCAACGACATTAAGGCCCATGTAGCCGCCGAGATGGAAAGACATGTGGCAGGCCTTAAAGAGGAAGTAGTAGGCCTCACCGCCCGCACAGACCAGGTAGAAAACCGGATTGCCTCCATATATGCCACCTCCACATCTCACACTCAAGACATAGCATACCTATATGGCCACATGGCTGCACTAGAAGATGGCCTAGAAGACCTAAACAACAGGTCCAGACGTAATAACATACGAATCCGCGGCCTACCCGAAACCGTCACCATGGAACAACTTGTCCCCACACTTCACAGCATTTTTAAAACATTGGCCCCTGACCTCACACCTCAAGAGATGGAATTAGACAGGGCCCACAGAGCCCTCCGCCCGCAAAATCTGGGCGCCTCCACCCCAAGGGATGTGATCACCCGCCTACACTTCTTCACAACTAAAGAGAAACTACTAACCATAGCACGGGACAAACCCCCACGCTATAAAGAAACCCGTCTAACTTTCTTCCAAGACTTAGCCCCCTCCACACTCAAAAAAAGAAGAGACCTCAAACCTCTGACACTTGCCCTCCAGCGACAAGGCATCAAATATACCTGGGGACACCCCTTCAAACTCATGATCAAGAAAGACGATCAAATGCACATCCTCACCTCAGTGTCGGACATGTCGCCCTTCGCAGAATCCCTAGGAATACAACTACTACAACTGGCCCCCTTCCACAAAAACCGTGAAGATGGGCGACCACAGGACGACCCTGAAGACTCTAGGCCGCCCAAGAAATTGAGAACACCTGTTAGCCCGGGAGAACCCCCTCGGCAACGCCGAGACAGCCGCCACTAATCCTAACGGGTCTGATCGCCTGCCACCTGGAATCCTTCACACCAACAACAGCAGGAGCTATCTAGGTGCAGTAAGCGGCCCCCATTCAACCAACAAAACACCCCATACCTTCTCCATCATATGCCATCCTGCCCCCCCCCACCCCCAACCTCAGGACGAAAACTCTTTCTTAACCCACGAACTGGCCCAGACCCTGGACATATCGGCCACTGGATACGTATAACTACCACACTTCACTTAAAACCCAAGCACTCGGGACATTCAGGAGGAGCCCTGAACAAAGCCCACCAACCGCTACAAGATCCCCTACTCAACTCCAGGCACAGATCCAGATCACCACCACACTGGAACAACAGAGCACGGACAATACACCTCTTCACACCTCGCCTGAAACCACATCCAACAGCAAGCCTGACGTGCTACCCAAGAACTATCCACTGCCTGATTTGGGGACTCTCTAGCTGATTACTGGACTTACAATCTAACCATCTCTTATTTTGCAGGTACCCCCCCAAAATGGCCCAGGACTAGCTAGCCAGTTCCCGCCCCGACCCCACAAGACGAACCCCCTTAGAACGCACTGTTACCAACCCCATCCCCCCCCCCGGAACCCAAGATGAACTCCACTAACCAACCCAACCAGACAGTATCACCTTCCCCAAAATTACCTGAATCCTCACATCCACACAGGATAGACCATGACAACACCATTAGCTATTTACAAATGTGTAAAAGGGGACATCCCACGACTAATCCGGGGGAAAACCCCCCAAACCTACCTACCCCCCCAACACAACGCAACACCACAATTCCATTTACACGGACTCCCACTGATCAGGACAGGACGACCCCCAGACACCCCCCCCGACCCAAGCAAGATAGACGGGTAAACCCACTCAATCCGGAGCCATCACTAGCATGAAACTGTTATATAGCTTAATGTTCACACAGAAGGTACACATGCGATAACGCCGGATCTGTGTACACATTTATAGCAGAAATGTTTTAAATGTTTTTAAATGCTGTTTTAAATGCTGTGTTTTTGTTACCATGCTTTCTACTATGTTTTCTACTATGTTACCTAATGTTTTCTACTACTTATAATAGACACCGACAACACGATCCTTGAATCAACATCCACAGGACCACAGATGAGGACAACATGAGACACACTCCAAACACCAATGGAGGGACCACGACTGGCACCTTACACCACAGACAGATACCACCGCACCGCCAAATCGTGAGTGCTGCACCACACCTAGCGCGGGGGGGGAGAGGAGTAACAGGAACGTGAAACTCTTCCTCCTCTTCCCCACCCCTGAACCCCGGGTTCCCCGGACGACACCAACCACACGACCAACCCAAGGTGTACAACACCGCCTCCCCCCACTTTACCTGGCAACTACCACATAAGACCAGGATAGACACTTTGCAACCCAAACCCCCAAGGGTTTTGTAAACCTCACCCATCCCCCTCTCCCACCACCCACCCCCCACCGGACCCCCCCCTAATAAGAGCGGACGGACGCCCCGTCACCCCCTCGACCCGAAGCCCACACCACACTAAAGAATGCCCACCAACGACCCACCACCACAAACACACAAGACCAGACCAGACACAATCTCCTGCATATCCATCAACTGCAAGGGACTTAACAATCCAGCCAAACGACACCGCACACTTCGCTGGGCCAATAGAACAAAAGCAGATATAATCCTCCTCCAGGAAACCCATTTCGACACGAAAAAACCCTTTCCCCTTATCAACAAAAACTACAGACAATGCTACCTAGCAAATTCGCCACACGGCAAACAAAACGGAGTAGCCATTATGGTTCACAAACACTGCCCGATCACAATCTTAAAAAGCCTCCCTGACCCCCAAGGGAGATATTTGACAGTCACGGGACACTTCGCCAATCACAAATACGCGATTACCACAGTCTATGCCCCAAATACACCCGAACCGACCTTTTGGACAGCACTACGCACACAACTAAAACTGTTCCCCTCACACCACATTATCTTAGGCGGGGACTTCAATGCAGTCTTAACCCCATCTATAGATAGGAAAAGCACGGAGGGAAACAAATCACGCAAACCACCTACCAGGAAAAATGACAATCTCCTCATGGAGTTCGCCACCCAGATAGGCCTCCAAGACATATGGAGACTCCAACACCACACAACCCCAGACTTCACCTTCTACTCGCACCCACACTCCTCTTACTCCAGGATAGACCTATTTTTAATATCCCCTTCCCTAGTACCTTATACACACTCCACCTCGATAGGTTCAATCACCTGGTCTGATCACGCCGAAATCTCTCTCAACATAGATAAGCCCCGCACAGCCAAAGCGTGGACCTGGCGGTTAAACCCCACACTCTTACATAACCCCCAGATCAGACAAACAATCCAACAGGAGCTCACAAACTATTTCGAGACCAATACGGGATCGGTCCCATCCACGAACACACTATGGGCAGCCCATAAAGCAACAATCAGAGGAACCATAATTAGCGCAGCCAGCGCCCACAGAAGACAAACTCTCCGGGAATTAGAAAAACACCTGACCTCCCTAAGGACAACAGAAGCCAAACACAAACGCACCCCATCTCAATCACTCCTCGACCAAATTAAATTGCACCAACACGCAATAAAGTCCTATATGGCCAAAGATTCCCAAAAAGCATTACAATGGACCAAACAACTATATTATGAGAAGTCCAACAAGGCAGACACCCTCCTTGCGCGTAGACTCCGACATAAAACTCTCCAAAAACACAGACGAAATCACATCGCCTGGAGGCAGAACCCATAAAGACCCTGACCGCATAGCCTCTATATTCGTTGACTACTTCTCCAAATTATACGACCATAAACCCAACCACACTTTCACATACCCAACGTTAGGACAAGAAATTCACGACTTCCTATCGGAGATCCCCCTCCCAGCACTAACAGATCAAGAACGAAACACCCTCGCGTCCCCAATCACTGAAGAGGAAATAGCCCTCACAATAAAGCACATTAAACCCAATAAATGCCCAGGACCTGACGGCTTCACAGGCCTCTATTATAAAACGTTCAGCGCCACATTGATACCCCATCTGACCGCACTCTGCAACTCTATTATGGAAGGCGACCAGGTACCACAAGAGATGCTCAAGGCCAACATATGCCTAATCCCCAAACCACACAAAACACACCTAGACCCTGGACATTACCGCCCGATATCTCTCCTCAACACAGACATCAAAATCCTCACGAAAACACTGGCCAACAGAATACAACGTCTCCTTCCAAAACTCGTACACCCAGACAAAGTAGGATTCATCCCCAACCGCCAAGCATGCGACAACACCAGACGCACGGTAGACCTAATATGGAGAGCCCAACATAGGAACATCCCCACCCTCCTACTCTCGATGGACGCGGAAAAAGCGTTTGACCGCTTACTCTGGCCCTTCCTATTTGCTGCCCTACGAAAATTCCACTTCCCCGACGCCATCATCACAGCCCTCACAACACTATATTCCAACCCCACGGCAACCCTCCTTCTCCCCAACACTGGCCCGCATGAATTCACAATAAAAAATGGAACCAGACAAGGCTGCCCGCTTTCCCCACTCCTGTTCGCCCTCTCCCTAGAACCCCTTCTTCAACTCATTCGCATATCCCCCGAAATCCTGGGCCTCAAAGTCCGACAGGAAGAATATAAGATCGCAGCGTACGCAGATGATATCCTACTGACACTCACGGACCCCACCAACTCCCTGCCCCCCCTACTCACACTCCTCCAAAAATATGCCGGCGTCTCCGGCTACAAACTTAACCTAGAAAAAACTGAAGCCCTTCCCCTCAACTTCCCGCAACAACTCCTAACCCAAATAAAATGCTCTCACCCATTCCGATACAAATCAACAAAGTATCCACTACCTAGGCACACACATCTCAGCGAACCTCTCCGAAATGTACTCACTCAACTATACCCCCCTAATCGAACGAGCCCAAATAGACCTACAAAGGTGGCAACCCATGCATATTTCCTGGCTAGGCAGGATCGCATCCATAAAAATGAACCTCCTGCCCAAATTCCTATATTTGTTCCGGACCCTACCCATCCCCATCTCTAGGCTGGACTTCAAAGCCCTCCAATCAAAAATAGATAAATTCATCTGGGCCGATAAAAGACCACGGATCAAACGGATAACAATGTACAAAACAGTTAAGACCGGAGGCCTGGGCCTCCCCAACCTCATCCAATATTACCAAGCAGCCCAACTAGCCCAAGTGCAACACCTCCACTCCCCCCCGGGGACAAAACTCTGGGTCGATCTGGAGCACGACCTCCTCGGCAGAGACCACCCCTCCCTCCTCTTCTGGCTCCCAAAAAAAGACAGACCGGCACTTCCCCCAACAACACCCGCCCTAACTACATCACTACAGGTCTGGGACAGAACCACCGCACGATACCCCCTCATAAACTCCCCCTCACCACTTACCCCAATCCTTAGAAATAAACAATTCCCCCCAGGCATGACACCACGCGACTACGCACATTATGAAGACAACGGACTAATCAGACTCAGAGATTTCTATAACAACCAACAACTAATCCCATTCCCAGAACTCCCATGTACCACGCCATTGAACACCTTCGACCACTTTAGATATCTACAATTACGCAGCTTCCTGACAGAACCTCAGACTAGGAAAACAGCAACCGCAAAACTCACTCGATTCGAAACAAACTGCCTACAAGCCCCCACACATAAAGGACAAATCTCCCTGATATACTCCGTACTAAACTCCAACTCCCCAGCGGACACACCCACATACACAAAAGCATGGGAAAGAGACATAGGCCCACCGGATGACCCAACAGACTGGGCAAGCATATGGGAAGCAACCGCCTCACTAACCATATGCGTGAACCACAAAGAACAGGCGTACAAAACCATGCTTAGATGGTACCTAACGCCTCTGAAACTCAAACAGATGGGCATAGCCCAAACAGACACGTGTTGGAAAAAATGCGGACAACAAGGTACATACATACACATGTGGTGGCACTGCCCTTGCAGCTCGCAACTCTGGACTGAGGTTGCTAACCTCACCTCCAGAATATTGCACGAAGACATACCCACGGACCCTTGGATGTGGCTACTCTCCAAACCCCTACCCAACCTAACAAGAGCACAAAACAAACTGGTAGCGAAAATAGCCCTCGCTACTAGACGCACCATAGCAGAGCAATGGGGCAACCACAACACACCCACACTGACGAAGATGATCCAAAAAACCAATGAAACCATGGAAATGGACAAACTCTCAGCCATTCTACATGACACGACAAAACACTTCCACAAAATCTGGGACCCTTGGGTTATGAGACACATTGTGGGAGTGTAAGACGGGGTCGGGGACGTCCGGCCGCTCTGTAACTTCCCTCCATCCCCCCCACTCTCCCCCCTCTCCCCTGTAGGCGCGATGCCTTATCCCCATACACAAACTACCCATAATACACCCACGATAGACTATACACACAATAACACCGCGAACCCAAAACCACAAGACACGACAACCACCCCTGACCACTGGAACAAGCCGCAGCTAACATCGCAAACGCAACTCAGACGCACCCAAGACGATGCAACTGACAACAGAGACCAAACGAAACACACTCAAGCAAACAACAATACGGTCCTGACATCTAACGGAGAACACACACCCAACACTCAGACTATAGTACAAAGAAAGGCTTGTGACACTCTCTATGGGGTGACACTCTAGCAGCAGGCAACCTTACTGCAGGCCTATAGCATGTAAAAACCACCGAATCAGAAACCAAACGAGAAACTACACTGCTCAAACGCTCACAAATCTGCACCAAACCCTGAAGGCTGACATAACCTCAAAACCAGAACTACCGCCCGAACAGCGACCTTCGCTGTGAGGTTGTAAACTCAATTGTATATATTATGAGTGCGGCAGCATCTCCTAGGTTGAGTCCCCTACAAGCGGCTCCACTATTTAACAACCTCTACTACACATTGGATCACTATAGTGGTTATGGTCAAACACAATTAATGAGCTACATCATAACTAGCTGCAAGACGAGACTACTTCGCCACTACCCAACACACCGTCAAAATATATATGTTTAGCCCGAACAGGCACCTTATTATACTGCTTTTACCATACACTGTACCATTACTCTATGTGCCATGTTACAGTATTACCATGTGATCGATAAGCCAGCTTGTAATTGCTGTTGTGGCATTGCAAGCATGTTTGATATACTATGCACAACAAAAATAAAGAATTACAAAAAAAAACAACCTGCAAAACAAACATACGAAAGGACAAAATCAGCCGAAATGAGGAGCTGATGTGTAACATGCGGACACATCATCCCTTCAAAAACTTTTAATCATCTCCACACAGGCAAGATGTACAAAATTCACCACAGGATCCATTGCCGTACAGAGTTTGCTGTGTATATACTTACAGGTCCTTGTAGACTGAATTATATTGGCAAGAAGGAAACGGCACACTGTGAGAAAATTAGGGGCCACAGGTCAAGTATCAGACTTGTCTATCGTGATGGTAAGTCTGACAAACCTGTTGCCAGACAATTTTGGAAGAATCAACACCAATTCCCTTGAGCATTTGATACACGACAATCCGCGGCACAATCGAAGGCAGCTGATCAAATGAGTATCCTCATTTAGTGTCCTATATAAGGCTTTATTTTACAAATGTATATTGTAGCTGCCCTGATGAAACTTCATAGCGGAGAAGAAACGTTGACATAGATGTACAATTAAATTGAAGATTTGAAAACTCCGAGTGCCGGTATTTCTTGAAAAACGCATAAGCATACATATATATTACACAAACACACATATACATACATACATACATACACACACTATATATATATATATATATATATATATATATATATATATATATATATATATATATATATATATATATGAGAGAGAGAGAGAGAGAGAAGAATGAGATAGCACTCTCAGGTCTATAGAAAAAATAAAACTTAACTTTTAATAAACTTATGCAAAAAAAAAAAAAAAAATCAACGTTTCAGTCTGTTAACCACAGACTTTCATTTTTAAGTCTGTGGTTAACAGACTGAAACGTTGATTTTTTTTCTATAGACCTGAGAGTGCTATGTCATTCTTCTTTCTGTATTTTGCTGGACTAGCACCGGGCATTTAAATTTATTTTGATATATGGAGTGCAAGATTTTTTCTTTTGAGATAGATAGAGATTATATATATACATACATACATACATACACACACACACACATATACATACACACACACACACACACACATTTTTCTTTTCTTTTTTTATAAAGTTGAGCGAAAACACAAAAAACATTTTAAAAAGTTTATAAAAAAATTATTCAAAAAAACAAATCCTGAAATATTAAATCGAGGCCCATATTTCCAGATTGTAAACTTGTTTGAGCAAGGCTCACTATATCTACGATTGCCATTGTAAAATTGTGACGTGCTGCATCATATCAGTATCAAGACTGAGGCCGAATTAATGGCAACAGCTCTACTTGGGAATTTATGTTTCAATGATGCACTGAGATTAGGGGCTCCAGCACTTCAGTGCATTATAATTTTTAATGCATGGTGTGACATTACCCACCATGCAGGCTGGTATTTGAAAACATGCCTCTCACGTAGAATAGAATAGTATAATACAAATTGACAGATGCACACAATTCCATACATCGAGATGTAACATAAAATGTTGACAGATAAACTTTTTTTTTTTCACACAAAGTTAGACGTGATTATTCTTCTAACACCATAATTGTAAATTATTAATTCAGTATTCTTGTACATGGCAGCAAAAAGAATTTTAGGAAACTGGTTTCATAAGATATAAGTGCTTCTATGGAATGCAAACTATTTAAAAAGGCTCTAAAAACCTGGAACAATGTAGCGGAAAAGCCTAGCCCATGCAGTTAAAGCTCTCATAATTTTTGATACCCTAAGGATATCTTATTTCACACAATCGCAGTGTAATGATGGAACGGGAGCCAGCAGACATCGCGCTCTCAAATCATACTAAAAAAAAAAAACACAATTTTAGTAAACATGCACCTAAAACAGTCGCAGAATCAGGCTTTCAGAGGAATGGTCTAGATTCAGAAATTGAAATCATGAAATCAAAAGAGAAACTGCTTTTTGATCAATAACTAACCAAGACCACCAAGTAATATGATCGCCCCAAAATCATAGAAACGGAAAATCATTTCACAAGAATGTTATAATGTTATATTAACGGACGTGTAGCTAACAGATGCATCTCCAGAAGATAACTAAACCTACCATGAGTGGCAGCCAGCAGGTTAATGCCATTTACAATTGCCTACAGCAGGAGTAGACAACCTTTGGTACTCCAGATGTTCTGGACTATCTCTCCCCTAATGCTTTGCCAACATTATGGCTGTAAGAGTATTGTGGGATATTTAATCCACAGCATCTGGAGTGCCAACGGTTGCCTGCCCAGTGTCTACTGGATAAGCTGAAAGAGTATAGCTAAAGGAGTGAAAGTTGGGGAAAACTTGCAGACAGTTTACAGAATCCACATGGAGCAGTTATTCTTTTTTTTTTTAATTCTTTATTTATTGCATTTTCGTTTATAAAAGGTTTGGGTGTGGGGTACAGAAGAGAAGAGAAGGATGGTGTAAGGGGATAGCATGTTACAATATACCCGTTACATTTAGTCAATCTGAAGTTGTTTTATGTCTGCAAGTCCCTGATCTCAGGGCAACCCCGTCTCGGCTAAAGTCCTCGTCGGGGGGGGGGGCCTCGTCCAAAAGGCTGTCAGTGGTAGTCAGTGTTATGGGGTGCGCCCGTTGTTGGTATAGGTGGTACCGGGCCTATGGTCCCCGTCATACGGACTGGGCCCTTCCCAAGATGCTGGTCCCGTATCGGGTTTATCATTGCGCCTTAACTCGCTGCTAGTCGCGGCTTCTTAGGTTCGTTTAGTGTGTGGTTAGGGAGGGCCCCTCCACTTTATCCCCTGATATGGGAGTGGGCGGGAGTACCCCGAGACCGTGCTGCTCAGTTGTCACAGTAGGTGTGCGTCTGTTATTCAGTGCGCTAGTGTCCTATGGTGCGTATGACAGGGTCTACACATGCTAGAGTAGTGGGGAAAGGATCTGAGTGAAGGGGGAGGGGTCGACAGGGCTGAAGGGTTATGCATATCTTAGTATGGTCGGGTATCCCGCCCTCTGTCAGCGCGTCCGCACCAGCCGAACCCCCGGCGCTTGTAGGTGGAGAGGTTCCAAGGCAAAGTGGTCTCGTTACTGAAAGGGAGGGTAGAGACTGTTGTGGTTGTGGTCTATAACCTCTGGGGGATTGATCATTGTGAGGTGGTACTTGATTGACCCCCGCCCGGGTTTCGCAGGTGGGCAGAACCCAATGCCGCGTGTCGTTTTTGACCGCCGTTGGATTGCCTCCCGGGGTCAGGATCCCCTCCCCCCCCTCTGCCGGCCGGGACAGGGAGTACCCCCGGACCACCGCTCCCTGAGAGTCTAATCAGGTCCATGGGTGTTCCTATGGGGCCGTCGCGGCCCACCTCTGATAGCTGATGTCCCATAAATTCCATGTCCGATGAAATGCCGTATATGAGTCATGCATCTGCGCCGTTAGTTCGTCTAAGTCTCGTGTTTCCTTTATTTTGCAAATGATGGTCTCGATTACGGGGATTCGTGAGTCTGCCCAGAGTTCCGCAATTGCTCTGCGTGCCGCTAAGGTTATTCTCCTGTTTCGTGAGCGTGTCCATGGGTTTATTGAGAAGCATGGTCCAAGGCTGTGCTGTTATGGGTTGATCCACCACCCGTTCGATCAAACTCTGCACCGCAGTCCAAATCTGCTGAATTTTAGGACACGTCCACCAGCAGTGGAGGTATGTGCCCCTTTCTCCACATAGCTTCCAGCACTCATCCGAGGCCTTCCTGCCCATTTGGTGTAGCCTGTGTGGTGTCAAGTACCAACGAAACAGCGTCTTAGAAGCTTGCTCTTTATGCGTTACGCATGTCGTTAGGGAATTTGTGGCGTCCCAAATCTTGGACTAATCGGCCGTGTCCTCTGGGGGGCCAATGTCTCTCTCCCACGCTGTGATATATGTAAGGTTCACTTGGGAAGCATGCGTGGTGAGCGTTGTGTATATGTCTGAGATCTGACCGCGGCGGAGCGGTGCATCAAAGCACTGCTTTTCAAACGTTGTAGGTGGCGAAGTCCCCGCCTGCCTGACCATTGGCTGTTGTGCGAAGTCTCGCAGTTGGATGTAGTGGAAGAAGTCTGCATCCGGTATTTCAGAGAATTTGACTATGTCCCCCTGTCGATAGAGGTGTAAAAGTCTAGAGACGTCTCTCTGGTCAAATGCAGCAAAGTGTTTAGCCACCATCCCTGGTGGGAACAATTTATTCCGATATATCGGTGTCACCGGTGAGAGGAAGAAAGGTCGTACTTCGCATGGTGTTTATCCCAAAGGGCCAAAGCGTGCGTGATTGCTGGAGAGGTAGGCGGTGGAAGGGGTCTGTATTTCTGTGGTACCCACATATAGGATGATGGGAGGTCCCATCCCATAACATCGTGTTCCAGATCCACCCATCGTTTGGTACCTGGTGGCAAGTGCCATTGTTGGATGTGGGCTAGCTGTGCTGCGAGGTAGTATTGCAACAGGTTAGGGAGCCCAAGGCCTCCCGAGAGCCTGGGGACATACATCGTGGATCTGCGGATTCTGGTTCTCCGAGACCTCCAGATGAATCTGTCAATGGCCGTCTGAAAGTGCCTGAGATCTTGTCTCTGTAGTGGGATTGGTAAAGTTTGGTAGAGGTAGAGGAACCTCGGTAGGAGGTTAATTTTTATTGTAGCTACTCTGCCCAGCCACGATATGCCCATCTTATCCCATCTTTGCAGATCTTGATGCGCCGTCTTTAGTAAGGGCTTGTAGATGATGTCGTAAAAGGCTCCCAGATGTGTGGTTAATTTGACGCCCAAGTATGTAAGGGAGGTGGTGGTGACGCGGAATGGGAATATATGAGTCAAAGGAGCAATTTGGGCTTGAGTCATCGCTATCGGCATCGCGATGGATTTTGACAGGTTGATTTTATATCCCGAGAGAGTGGAATATTCTGCGATTAAGGCGACCGTTGCCTGGAGGGATTGCATGGGATCCGTCAATGTGAGAAGCACGTCGTCCGCGTATGCCGCTGCCGTGTACATCTCCCTGCGTATTTGGACTCCGCGGATACCCGGGTGCTGTCAGATGGCCTGTAGGAGCGGTTCCAATGAGATCGCAAACAGGAGAGGGAAAGGGGACATCCCTGTCTGGTCCAGTTCGCGATGTTGAACGTCTGTGCTGCGGTGTTCGGCAGCAGGAGTCGCCCTGTGGGGTGGTCGTACAGTGCCGTGAGCACGTTTAGAAACCCGTCCAGGAATCCCTGATGTCTTAGCACACTGAACAGGTAGGGCCAGAGAAGGCGATCAAATGCCTTCTCTGCATCCAATGAGAGCGCCACCGCAGGGATGTTCCGATGTTGGGCGTACCAGATAGTATTGTAGGCCCTCCTCGTGTTGTCGGCCGCTTGTCTCTTGGGAATGAAGCCAACCTGGTCAGGATGAATCAAGTTTGGCAGGAAGGCGTTGAGGCAATTGGCTAGCACTTTCGTAATGATTTTCAGATCAGTATTGAGCAGTGAGATGGGGTGATAGTGTCCCGGTTCCAGAAGTTCCCTGCCTGGTTTGGGCAGGAGGCACACGTCGGCAGCCAGCATGTCCGGGGGGAGCGGTTGTCCCTGCAGGAGCGAATTAAACGTGTTACATAAATGTGGAGTGAGTGTTTCTTGGAATGTTTTGTAGTATAGAGTTGTGAAACCGTCCGGTCCCGGACTCTTTAAAGGTTTGAGAGTCTTGAGGATAAATGCCACCTCCCTCGCATCGACAGGAGCCTCTAGTACCTCTTTGGCCCTCAGTGAAAGGGCTGGCATGCCAAGGGATTCCAGAAACCTCGTGGTGGCGTCCAGCCATTCCGTCTGATTCGATTGAGGAAGCGGGTCATGGTTATAGAGGTTGGTGTAGTAGTGCAATAATTCCGCCGCTATTTGTTCCGGATCATGGGTATCTTCTCCAGTGCTCGAAATCCTTTTGGCTTCTTGGCGTTTCCTTAGACAATGTGCCAGAAGGGAGTCAGCTTTGTTGCCTTTCTCATAGAACCTCTGTTTCGTCCACATGAGGTGCTTGGCCACGTCGGTATTTGACAGTTGCGCTATCCGCTCCCGTATGGCCCTAATTTGGGGTAGGAGGTGGTCTGATTGGGTCTGCTTGTGGCGCAATTCTAGCACCGCCAGCGCTGTCGCTTTTGTACCGAGGCTATTGCTATGAGTTTCCCGCGGCCTTATGAGCTGCCCACACCGTCGCCGGGGCCATCTCTGCCGAGGTATTGAGTTCAAAGTATGTTTTGATTTCCTCATTCACGATGTGGATGGTGGCCTTGTCTCTGAGGATCCACGGATTGAGGCGCGACAGGCGCGGGATGCGGATGGTTAGAGATATCTCGGCATGGTCAGACCATACGATGTTACCAATGGTCGTCTGTTCTTTCCAGGGGTAATTGGTCTGCATCGTTAGAAAGCTATCAATCCTGGAGTAGGACCCGTGTGTGTGCGCGAGTAAAAGGTATAGTTCCTGGCCGACGGGTGGTGCGCCCTCCAGACATCTACGATAGCTGTGCTCTTGAGGAATGCTGCATAGAGTTTGTTGTTTCTTGTCGTCGTCGGTGTTCTGTCTTGTGGTGCCTTGCGGTCCGCGGCTGGGAATTGTGTCGCGTTGAAGTCGCCTCCAATGATGACATGTTTGGTGGTCAGGCTGGCGACATGTGCCCGTAAGGATTCCCAGAACCCGATATCCGGGGCGTTGGGAGTGTATGTTGAGCAGATGGCCAGTGTGGTGGTCCCCACCCGGCCCACGAGGAAGAGAAATCGTCCCCCAGGGTCTTTTATGGTTTGTATATCCACCAGGGGGCATGAATTTCGTAGGAGATGGCAACACCTTTCGACTTTGGTGTAGGGGAGTTGGCTAAGAAAAAGCGTTTGAAATGTCTATTGACTAATGGGAAGTATTTTTTGTGTGTGAAGTGGGTTTCCTGGAGAAGAATGATGTCTGAGCCGGTTCGGTTGGCCCATCTCAGCATCCCATGTCTTTTGCCTGACGTTTTCAAGCCTTTGACATTAAGGGAAGTCAGGCGTAACTGGAGATTCAGTCGTGATTTCAAGTGTAGGGGATCGGGATTGCGTGTCGTGCCTCTGCCCGCTGGGGGGAAGTGAGTCGGCGGTGTCCGCTATCGGCGGTCGCACCTCTGCCCTGTGTGGGTATGGTGACCACCTGAAGGATGGGGGCCCTCCCAGGACAACCTGGCCGGCGCGGACGCGACCGCTCTCGGCGGCGGTTCCCTTGGGAAGTGTGGGGGAAAACTGGACTTATCAGTCTGGCCAGTTACTAGTCGGGCGGGGAACACCTTCCCCTGTCCGGGTGCCCGAGTAGCAGTCCCGCAGGAGAAGAGTGAGTCACTGAGGGTGTTTGCAAGTCGTGGCACAGCCTGCCCGAGGCCGCCCGACGGCAAACTATGCAGGCTGAGCCTCATGAGGGGTTGAGGGATGGGGAGAAGGAGCAGGTCCCCACGTCAGGGGGCCCGAATTCTGGGGCTACCCCCCCGTGGGGCCTCGTCCTCCAGAGGGTCCGGCAAGAAGCCTCTGGTTGTGTTCTTTCAGGTTTAACCCTTTGGCTGTTAATAACTAGGTGAAGCGCTAACGTACCACAGAGCTAAAACTAAACTATTCTACAGTTGTGCGGTTTTTCTAACAGGACTGCACCTCACCCCTGCTAACATTAGCCTTGGTCTGGGAAGTGCAAGTGGTAAGGGTGGGTGTGGCGTTGTCACTACCTCCGTCGTTCACGAAACCTCCTGTGTGTGTTTTAGTGGGCTGCGGTCTCCCACTAGTCGCCCCGTGGCATCCCGTCGCCTTCCCCCCTCCCCTCCCAGCCTATCCCCCCTCCCGCAAGTCCAAACGTCCATGGTCCATTGCCTCCCGTCCCCCGTCCCCCTCTCCTCCCCCCCTTCCCGTGCCAGGCCCTGATGGCCTTGTAATACTGTCCCCGGGTGTTCCTCTGCGTCCTTCTTATAACGTGGCCCTGCGGGGCCTTTCAGCTGGCAGCTCCCGCCATCCCGGTACCTGTGAGGGGCCGCAGCCTCAGGATGCCCCAGGTCCAGACCGGAGGGAGCGCACCATGCCGGTAGGGAGGCCCAAGGTGCTTCCATCGATGGTGGCAGCCCGGATGCTCTCTTTTGATGTGCAGTGTTGCCGGCCAGGGAGTATTGCCCGATCGGAGGTTGGGGGAGGCGTGCTTGCCGGTCAGCCATCCAGGCTGTGCGGTGCTGTAGTCCCGTTGCGGCATCTTCGGTCTTGGTGCGTCCGAACGTCGTGAAGGTCGTGAACGGAGGGTGCGGTCGTCGGTGCTTTACATGGGTGTAACCTGTGACCGCCGGTGCCCTGCGCGCTGGTGTCGGCAGTCGCGGTCACCATTGGAGCTGCTGCTGGCGGCATTCTGTAGAGTGGAAGGGCCCTGCTGGTTGCGAGATGATTCTGGTAGCGGAGGGAGACCCAGTTGGTCAAGGAGGCCTGCAGTTTCCTCCGGTCTGGTTAAGGTGAGGAATTTGTTGTCACTCCGGATGAAGAGCTTAAATGGGTGGCCCCAGGCATACCGGAGGCCGTGCTGTGTAAGATGTTGAGTCAGTGGCCGGAGATCCCGGCGTCTCTTGAGGGTAGCTGGCGCCAGGTCTTGATAGAATTGGATCTGCGCTCTTTCCACCTCCAGGGGGTCTCCCTGGCCGCTTTCATTAGGCGATCCTTAATGTGGTAAAAATGCATCTGCACAATGACATCCCTGAGGGTAGTGGTTGCCGCAGATGGAGCCCTCAATGCTCTGTGTGCTCTATCCATGAGGAGCTCAGCTGCTGTGGCCTCTGGCAGGAGCTGTGTAAAAACATTTTGCAGAGTGTCTGGGAGTAACTCCACGGTAACTGCCTCCGGGATTCCCCGCACTCTAATGTTGTTTTGGCAGGTTCTATTACGGAGATCCTCATTTGCATCTTCTAGGGCGCGCAGCTGGTCACGGAGGTCTTTCAGTGCCCCCTCGTGTGTGTGCACGCTGTCTTGCACCTCCGCCATATTGTCCTCTACTTCTTGCGCGCGGGCTGTGAGGTCCGCCATATTCTCCATAATGGGGCTGAGGCGTTTGTCCAGCTCCTCTGCCACCGAGCTGCGAAATCCTCTCATGTCCCTGCGAGTGAGAGGGGCCTCTGCTCTATCCGTTAGGGCTTGGGAGCTCATTTCGGATTCTGTGTCCGACGGGGATAACTCCGGCGCTGGCGGTTGGGCCTTGTCGTGCATGCGCCTGAAAATTGGGGGCGACTGCAGATTGTCGTTTTTTTTTTTCCCCACCCATGTAGGGGGTGTGTGCGGGTGAGTGAGAGAGGGGTTTGAGGGGCTCAGTAGCTCGTGATTGCTTTGGATTCGGGCTAGGCCTCGGCAGAACTCAGGATTCAAGCTGCCATACTCGCGCGTGGTCAGGCTCCGCCTCCCTAGCAGTTATTCTTCTCAGTGCATAAAGATAGATATTCAAACTATAAAATACTTTACTTGCAAGCTGTTGGTTTTATTAGCAGCTATGCAAGTAAACATATACAATAGATATGGGGTTACAGCTGATATCTGAATGTTTGGCCTCAAAAGGGGCCTACCCCCAGCTCACTAGTACAAGCACTGACCAAGAAGAATTTCCAAACTTCTTTATGCAAAACCACATTAAAAAAAACGCTTTATCCTAGAGACAGAGCTGAACAAGAAAAGCAGAATAATGACAGTGTTCTCACTTTCAGATGAATTAGAATTTATATCCTATAACATTAAGTACTCATGTTATACAATATACTTATTGTTCTATGTAGCACACATCTGTATGGTTCTTTGTTTTGCCCCATAGCCTAAAACGGCCACCTTCCATCTTGCCAAGTGGCAGAACAGATGTTCGAATAATCAGCTCTTTCATGACATTAGAAGACTGAACAATCACCATGATATTTCTCAGATGTTGAATGCCTTCCAGTGGAAGGGAAAAAAATATTTTAGGACTACCATGTGAACCTTTCATACAGAGACCTCAACAAAAATGTCACAACTGACTTAATTGCCTTCAAATCTATAAAACATCTCAGAAAGCATTGGGGGGTAGGAGCAGAGAGGCAATGGTAGAATGGGGAGTTGAATTTATTTATTTATTTTTAACAGTTTGTGCCAGGTTTTTGAATTCTATATATTACTGGAGAACACAAGAACTTTCAAAATAAGAAATGCACTTCCGGACACATGACATGTGTGACATGTCATGATTCGCTTTTATTCCAGAAGTTTGGTCCTTAAGGGGTTAAACGTTGTAAATAAGAAAAAGGCCATTTCACACAAAAATAAGCATGGCAACACAAAGTAATTTGGATATTACAAAGATGAGCTTACTATTAATTTATGCATTGACATAAATAAAAGCTAAATAAAATATTTTTCCAAATACCATACTTTTCTTGGAGGTGCGACTGTTGACATGTCCAGCTATTGGGAATGGTTTCGGTATCTTGCTGTGGTAGAAGTGATGAGTACTCAGGTTTTGTTTGCAGGAAGGAAGGAATGGAGATATTTCTTACATATAGCGGAAGTGATATTGAGATGAGGGTCATCTGTTCTGATGGGTTATAATGATAGGACTTAAATGTAAGTTAAGGTGGGAAGCCAAGATTCTCCAAGAGACAGCCATGTGGGAGAGGTGCAGAGAGCAAGGATTTGGGTATCAAATGGAAGGATGTCAGACTCTTGGTGCTTAAATAAAGACAATGGAGAGGCGTTTAAAGAGAACCTGTCACAACTTACCTTACATATAGCTATCCCATTATAGAGCTACGCACTAAACAGAAATGAAGTTGTGGATTTTCCTAACAAGAATTCAATCCTAAAAGGAGAAACTTATTACGGAACCCACAACGAAACCTGTATGGACACTCCAGTTGTGTCCAGGGGCTTAACCCCTATGTAATGTTGCAAATAAAGAAAAGAGGCTCAAATGTTGGATAAACAAGTCCAACCATTAAGCCAAAGCTGGAAAAATAATAATGATATAATTGAAAATGAATAATTTATTAAATAACTATTCCGAATCTCTACTAAAGTAATAGTGTGCTACCCAAACCAAAAATGTGTTAACAGCCAAAAAAGAGCTACGCACTACACTTCTGTAACAACCACCTCCAGTCTTCCTGCACTCCGCCAAGCCTCTTTACCAATTTGCCCTGGTTGGGGACAATTCTCAAAGCAGGACAAACCTCTTCCATGACGTCGACACGCCAGTTTTGTTGCCCGGCTGACTGCTTCTGAAAAAAGTGACCATGGTGGAGTTACCATAGCAAAAGGACCACTTGTGGAAGGCGACTTCAGCTCTCCTCTATCAATGAATTCATTGGCATGGAGTCAATACCAAAGAATTGAGGGACAGGTGGGAGGGAAAAAAAAAAAAAAAAAAAATATATATATATATATATATATATATATATATATATATATATATATATTATTTATTTATTTATTTATATAGGTTTTTCTCTCCCAATCTTTACATTTGCTAGCAAAACTGCTAGCACAATGTATTGATGAATTGTGATGCTCTCTAAAAAGAGCAAAAGTCCTTTTTGGCATGATAGGTGCTCTTTAAAGAAAAGTATTGGTGTACAAGGGCTGTTGAACGGTGGAGAAGGAACTGACATGCAAGCCAAGCACGTGTTGCGGAGATAAAAGGAGGAGAACAGGAGCAGAAGTTGAGAAATGTGAATGAGAGCTGTGAAGGACGGGTTCTTCAGGAAGTGGGAAGGGATGGAGACGAACAAGTGAAGTTTTCAAAAAAAATTTATCTAGGAACCGTTAATATTGCAGATGACAGCACTGCTGGCAAAACAAACAAAATGTCAGTGGCAGAAATTAAAGTAGGAGAAGGTGGTCTATATTCTGCCTGTTTGAAAAATAAAACAATACAAAACCCCTCTTCAAAAGCTCTTTTAATTAGCCCTCAATTAGAATTAATTTCAAGAACACTTTGCACTATTCAGATGATTGGGTCATTGGTTTTAGTCCCCAGACCAAACTATACTGACATGATCGGTTCACTAGAAGCCCAACTATCTCAGAAAGCAATCAATATATCATTAATTACAATGGTAGATGCAACTGTTTAATTACATACATGAAAAGAACACTGGCACTATAACAACTTCACCTGAGTTATTATGGTGTGAGGAGGTCCGTTTGCAAACAGTTTAACCCCAAAGTTGTGAAAATGATGCCAGTCCACTGTGCCCCCTGGTTTCTGAGGCACCTAGTAGACTTTAAAGCTTTATGTTTCTATAACAGTTTCATCTTTAAGTTTTTCAAAATATATCATACATAGAAATACAGAATTCAAATATTCTAATCTCGTTCGTGTATTGCATTAGGACAGGTGTTGAAAAACTGCATTTAGTGTAGTTTACCCTACGATTAAAACTCTATACCCGGAAGCTTTTTTGTGTACAAGTTCATTATAAGGGTATTTCAATATTTACACAGCATGCACCCCCTATGAGGAATAGGAAGACAGGACAATGAAAGGAAATCCTAAGTAACCATCATATTCCATTGTGACTCATTTAGGATATTTCGAAATTAACTAAAATCGTCAAACACATGAGAAATTTTGGAAACCAGAACGAAAAAATAATTTGGAAAATCGCCATGTATCTGTAGCATTTAACTCCTTAAAGGCCAATTGCTTCACTTTACAATCTGGTCCCTATAGATCTTATATCAACAAGACATCTCCATGCATATAATCCTTAAAGATCAGATCGCCATTTGTCTTTGAAGAGGCTACTGCAAACTAAAAACAGTCCTAAGAAAACACTGTTTTTGGTTAGTGGTTGGTCAGTGCTAAGGGCCAAGTTCTCTCTTTTCTATAGGGCACAGGAAGCCAGTGTAACAACTGATAGAGGGGTGACCGGTGATAGGAGGGACAAATAAGCCTGGCAGAAGCATTCATTACAGACCGTAGACCTGTTGTGTTTGAAAGGTGCGGGGAAGGTTTTTAACCCCTTAAGGACCAAACGTCTGGAATAAAAGGGAGTCATGACATGTCCTTAAGGGGTTGAGGTGGAATTGGCAGAATTTTTGGATAGACTTGATATGAAGTGTAAAGTTGAGGACAGTATCAATGAAAACACTAATGATAGGCAGATGCACATACCATCAACATGCCGGGAGAGTAACAAAGGAGGATCATCATTATTATAATGAGGGAAGATAAGAAGCTCCAATTTCGATAGATTGAGTTTTAGAAAGTGGAAGGACATCTAATTGTTGATAGAACAGGCATTTTGATGCCTGCTGCAGCATGCTGTGTGTGCAGACATTAGACGTCCACCATGTACATATTGGACATGAGCAAGCCAGGAACACTCTTGTTTTGGGCTGACTGATGATGCTCCAATGCAAAAACAAAAGGATTCATACATTCTACAGGAATAGTTCTGCTGTATATATCAAGATTCATACATGATACAAATTAAGTTACGGCGCACACAAATACACCAATAATCTTATCAGGCTACTTAATTTGCCTAAGAAAACAAATATGGGGATTCAGTTCCACCATATGGCCATATTTATTCTATTGGATAGAAATGTCACTTTTATTATAATCTTCATTTAGCACATATTGATTGGCATCGGGAGTATATTCATCCAAGCACTAGCACTTTAATTGTTTAGTTTGGACACGGTTTTTAATTGCTTTTATCACCATTATTAGTCACCCAGACCACTTCAGCTCAATGAAGTGGTCTGGGTGCCAGGTCCCCAAGGTTTTAACCCTGCAGCTGTAAACATAGCAGTTTCAGAGAAACTGCTATGTTTACATTGTAGGGTTAATCGAGCCTCTAGTGGCTGTCTCCCTGACAGCCGCTAGAGGAGCTTCCATGACGCTCAATGCGAAAATCGGATTGAGCACGCAAAATGTCCATAGTAATACTTTCCTATGGGCGGTTTGAATGCGCATTCTGCTCCACTCGGGAGCGGACGTCGGAGGGGGAGGAGAGGTCACCAGCGCCAAGGGAGCCCGGCGCTGGATTAAGGTAAGTGCCTGAAGGGGTTTGTTTTCCTGGCACTATAGTGGTCCTTTAATGTTGTATATTCACAATGCACAATAGATTCATTTAATACACTTAAGCTTATTTAGCACTATTTGTCTCCCACATTCGGATTTAGTGTAGGACCCCACCAATATTGGGGTACTGTGAAGTAGTGGTGGGCATAACACAAAATGGCCATATGGTGGAACTGAATAACCCCATATTGGTTTTCTTAGATAGGCGAATTAAGTAGTCTGATAAGATTATTAGTGTATTTTTATAATTTAATTTGTATCATGTAATGATGCTCCAATGACACCTCTGACATCAAAGGGGTTAAGCTTTATAGCAAAATGCACTTACAAACATATACAGAATCCAATCACCACGACCACTTCGATTCACTAAAATGGTCATGATGCTTGGAGTAAACCTTTAAAGGACCACTATAGTGCCTGGAAAACATACTCGTCTTCCTGGCACTATAGTGCCCTGAGGGTGCCCCCACCCTCAGGGTCCCCCTCCCGCCGGGCTCTGGAGAGAGGAAAGGGGTTAAACTTACCTTTTTTCCAGCACTGGGCGGGGAGCTCTCCTCCTCCTCCTCTCCGATCCTCCTCTTCGACTGAATGCGCATGCACGGCAGGAGCTGCGCATGCACGGCAGGAGCTGCGCATGCACGGCAGGAGCTGCGCACGCATTCAGCCGGTCTCATACGAAAGCATTTACAATGCTTTCCTATGGACGCTTGCATCTTCTCACTGTGATTTTCAGGTTAATCCTAGAGGGACCTGGCACCCAGACCACTTCATTAAGCTGAAGTGGTCTGGGTGCCTAGAGTGGTCCTTTAAGGGTTTAAAAAAAAAATTATAAAGGAATATCCCCTTACACCTTCTCTATGTGTTCACATAATTCACCTATGAATGTACAGTTTGTGTAGAAAATCTGACTGTGACTGGACTGGACAGTGAAAATGGATACATAAGTAACCTCCCAGCCCTTGCTTTATTTCAATTAGGGATGCACCGAAATTTTCGGCCGAAAATTGGCCTATCCTGTTTCGACTGAAAACGGGTCAAATTTGCCATAAAATTTTAAAAATATATAAAAATAAATACATTTTATTTTTTAATATTTTTATTTTTGTAGTGCATAGTTTAACAGACATGCTTGCATTAACAATTCAGATGATTATATATCACAATGAATGATAGTAATGATAACATGAAAAGTCAAGAACACTATGGGACAGAGGAGGGGGGGTAAAGAACACTATGGGACAGGGATGGGGGTAAAGAACACTATGGACAGGGGAGGGGGGTGAAGAACACTCATGGGACAGGAGGGGGGTGAAGAACACTCATGGGACAGGGAGGGGTGAAGAACACTAAGGACAGGAGGGGGGTGAAGAACACCATGGGACAGGAGGGGGTGAAGAACACCATGGACAGGAGGGGGTGAAAACACTATGTGGGTCAGGGAGTGGGGGTGAAGAACACTGGATGAAGAACACCATGGACAGGAGGGGGTGAAAACACTGGGACAGGGGAGTGGGGTGAAGAACACTATGGGACAGGGGAGGGGGGTGAAGAACACTCATGGGACAGGAGGGGAAAGAACACTCATGGGACTGGGAGGGGGAAGAACACTATGGGACTGGGAAGGGGGGAAAGAACACAATGGGACTGGGGAGGGGGGGGAGAACACTATGGGACTGGGGAGGAGGGAGCAAAGAACACTAAACAAAGAGGGAGGACAGAGGAACATTAAGCAGGTGGACCACTAAAAGAGAAGGGAAGTTTTTCATATTAGATTAATTACATTAATTAAAAAGTCTAATACAATTATAGGGAGGGGAAAAAACAAAAACAATTTTTTAAATCATTTGGGGAAAAACTTAATTTTCGGTTTTTGGCCAAGGGCACCCAGAATTTTCATTTCTGTGCATCCCTAATTTCAATTGCTCACTAAATAGTCACAGTCATTAGAACCAGGTCAATGTACGTCAAACAGGCGCCAGCAGTGCATTTGATTGTATTTCCAATGAGGATTTAGCATGGAATCATTTAAGGCTGATGTATCATCATAAAACACATAATGGAACATCTTTTTAAAATAAAATTATATATATATATATATATATATATATAATTTTATTTTAAAAAGATGTTCCATTATGTGTTTTATGATGATACATCAGCCTTAAATGATTCCATGCTAAATCCTCATTGGAAATACAATCAAATTTTAAAATAAAATTATATATATATATATATATATATATATATATATATATATATATATATATATATATATATATATATATATATATATAATTTTATTTTAAAAAGATGTTCCATTATGTGTTTTATGATGATACATCAGCCTTAAATGATATATATATAAAAATAATCAGCTCTTTCATGACATTAAAAAACTGAATGATCACAATGATATTTATCAAATACCAAATGTCTTCCCGTGGATTCTAAAACATATTTTGTGACTACCATACGAACATTTCATACAGAAACGTGAGAAGGTGACAACAGTTGGTGCGATTATTCACAAATGGAAGAAACACAAAATAACTGTCAGTCTCCCTCGGTCTGGTGCTCCATGCAAGATCTCATCTTGTGGAGTTTCAATGATCATGATAATGGTGAGGAATCAGCCCAGAAATACACGAGAGCCTCATGTTAAGGATCTCAAGGCAGCTGGGACGATAGTCACCAAGAAAACAATTGATAACACACTACGCCATCAAGAACTGAAATCCTGCAGCGCCCGCAAGGTCCTCCTGCGCAAGAAAGCACATCTACAGGCCTGTCTGAAGTTTGCCAATGAACATCTGAATGCTTCAGAGGAGAACTGGGTGAAAGTGTTGTGGTCAGATGAGACCAAAAATCAAGATCTTTGGCATCAACTCAACTGGCCGTGTTTGGAGGAGGAGGAATGCTAACTATGACCCCAAGAACACCATCACCACCGTCAAACATGGAGGTGGAAACATTATGCTTTGGGGGTATTTTTCAGCTAAGGGGACTGGACAATAGCACCGCATCAAAAGGGACGATGGACGGGGCCCATGTACTGTCTGATTTTGGGTGTGAACCTCCTTCCCTCAGCCAGGGCATTGAAAATGGGTCGTGGATGGGTATTCCAGCAGGACAATGAATCAAAACACACAGTCAAGGAAACAAAGGAGTGGCTCAAGAAAAAGCACATTAAAGGTCCTGAAGTGGCCTAGCCAGTCTCCAGACCTTAATCCCATAGAAAATCTGTGGAGGGAGCTGAAGGTTGCCAAAGCTCAGCCTCGAAACCTTAATGACTTGGAGAGGATCTGCAAAGAGGAGTGGGACAATATCCCTCCTGAGATGTGTGCAAACCTGGTGGCCAACTACAAGAAATGTCTGTCCTCTGTGATTGCCAAAAAGGGTTTTGAAACCAAGTACTAAGACAAAGGGGTCAAATAGTTATTTCACTCATTGATATGCAAATCAATTTGTAACTTTGACATGCGTTTTTCTGGTTTTCTTTTTGTTATTCTGTCTCTCACTGGTAAAATACACCTACCATTAAAATTATAGACTGATCATTTGTCAGTGGGCAAATGTTCAAAATCAGCAGGGGGATCAAATATTTTTTCCCTCACTGTATAGTAAACCTTCCACACACTAAGAATGGTCAAAATCTAATTAGTAAAAAAAATTAAAAATAATTGTCAGGCAAAAATAGCAATAATCAGGATTTTCTCACCTAGTCCCACTATAGGATAGGTATGTAGCTCCAAGCTCACGGCATACAAAATCCACCACAAAGACCAAGATAAAAGCAGCATTCACATGGAGGTTCTAACGGCTGTCGCAGACCTCCCAGACAACTATTAGAGGTTTTCCTAATTGGACAGCGTTTTAATAACAGTTAAGTATTTTTGCAAAGGAAGACACGGACTTTCTCAATATGAAAGATAATCTCCTTATACTTATTTTTACATTGTTACCATTCTTTTCATGGGTCTACGAGTGTAAACCAACTGCTTCTACTTTGTTCAGTTGAATTGAGGCACTAATTTACAGTGAGTTTCAATATCCATTCTGAGGTCAAATCCTCACAGGAACCCCAAAGTAAGGTATTCTTTAATAAACGGGAGATTATTCCTCAATATTAGCAGATGAAATTGAAGAGGGGGTAGACGAAGTAAGGGTAGACCCTTACTCTTCCTCAGATACGTGATAACTTTAATGCTTTGGCATCAAATCCCCACCCTGTAAAGTACTCAAAAGTACACAGTCTAACTGCATTCAAGAGGGAGCCACTATAGTCCTATAACACACACACACACACACACACACGATTTAGCCCATAAAGTATTAAAAAGGTGTAATTCTACCAAATCTGGCTAATTATCTCTTGCCCATCTCTGATATAGATTAGATAATAATGTGTATATTTGGACTTGCCAGCATGGGCTTCCTACACGCCTACTTCACTTCATCGAACTCGGTGTGTAATAAGCTATAGTATAAATGTGCTTTGGTGTCCCAGTGCAGGATATCCTGTTATGAGCACAGGTGGACCACCCTATTGACTGCAGTTTTATTGATCTACATCTATTTATGGGAGGATATCCTGAAACAACAAGGCTGGATAGGCATGATAACAGATGTTGATAACATAATTTAAGATATCTTTAAGTGGCTGCATTATCTAACAGATAAACTAAACACTTGAACGATTGATATGATAATACACTTCATCTCAAATGAATATTATACATCAAGTTTTTATTTGGAAGCTCTGCAGTACCGTACTCAAATCTAATGTCCACCTTTTTATGAAAATAAAGTTTCCAATATTTGAACGTACATTAGATTCAATGGCACATTACATTTGGTGGAAAATTCAAAATTTTCTGGCGATTCCACACAGGCATATTTCGTTCCTGAAAGAGGGCTTAAGAAAGAATAGACTTAACATGTAACACTAAAAGTGAAATACCATCAATGTTACTATGGTATATTGCAATAAATAATTTTCATTGTAGCACAATGTTGTATAGTAGTATTGTCTTGTATAGATGTGCATTACATTTGCCAGCAAACACATTTTTCAACTTCCAGGTTTTAAAAATTGAGGTGCGCATTAGATTCGATGGCGCATTAGATTCGAGTAAATGCGATAAATCCAGTCACAATAGGGACTGTAATTACAAATATACAGTGTATATCAAAATTAAACCTTTATATAAAGCTTTAAACAATGCCATAAAACCAGATATCTCTACGTGCATTAAAGGGTCATATCAGGCTGGAATTGGCCTATACATTTTAATGCAGTATAGAGGAAAAAAAACAAAAACATTTAAAAATACTCAACTGAGTATAAAAAGTACAAAACATAAAAAGGGGATGAAAGGTAATTTTAGGCTTGCCCACGTCACATCTTTTTGTAACCTGTCTCTGATATTTATAGAGAAGCTATATAAATAAATAAGGAAGCTATAATCATTCTCTATGGGAAGTGCAAAGGGTGCTGGGAGTAGCAGTAATCTTTCTATTTATGAAGGCAATTTGCTAGACTATAAATCAGAAAAACATTTGATGTGCTTCTTGATTACATGTACAATTTTGTTATAGGGTTACTCCAATCATCATAACCCAGTGTAGTAGTTATGTTAGGCCTACCTTGGCCCCAATTTCCTGGTAACGGTTTGTAATACGAACACTTTTTGTTTAGTTCCTTGATGTCAAAAATTGCCAAACTGAGAAAAGAATTGACTTTGAGAATTCTTCTGATCCAGCTATTTTAGGCTAAATTTTGAAATTCCCTTTCAATACCCAGCAATTATCAATTTACTAAATACCCTTGTTAGGTGTCCCTTGGTTTAATGCCCAAACATTTAGAAGCAGTTTGAAAAGCAACCAAGGCTTTTTCCAGAGCTAGGGGCCTGTCCTTTCTATGATCACTATCATCACTAAAGAAAAGATATAATCAGAAAATTATAAAAACAGATCAGCAAATTGCTTCCGGGAGCTTTATTCTGTTTAAATGGACACAATAGGCAGGAACTAACAACAATTTTGAATGCATTACAAATATAGGAAAAACGTTTTAAAAACTACTTTGCTTTAAAGTTCCTAAACCTCCAACACTTGCACAGGAAGCAGGGATTCTACTCAATTGAGAGTCCATTCATTACACAGGATGACTTTTAGAATTTCTCTAAAAGCTAATATTAGTTGCTATCAGACTATTAACAGCCTAGTTCACAGTTGTGTTTATTATGCTGTTGGCTTCCGAGCCACTAACAGCATATGCACAAAACCACGGTTTGGGCTCTCTCCACAGTAGGTAAATAAACAGAAGGAGTTAGTTGGCAATGGATAAGGTAAATTCCTCCACTGACGTCAAAGAACCAGGAAAAAAATAAATAAAAAAATAAAAAAACAGTTATGTTGCTTTAATTTTCATAATGGTAGAATATTTCAGCTACATATATATTTAAAAAAGAAAATCATAAAATGTAAACCTATTGTTATGCTTGAAAAATATATACTGAAAACAAAATAAAAATCATAATTTTTTTATTATTTTTTTTTACACAATCAGACTCGTCATTCAAGTCCCAAGTAATAAAAGGATACATTAACCCATGAATGTTATTTTGTGGACTACCTCTAATTGGAAAATTATTTTGCTTTATACAAGCTTTTTCCACCAGTATTTTTCTTTTTGATTTATTTCAGCTGAGTTGCTGACAGTTAAGGCATTAAGGAGTGGTTTTAAAACAAAAATAAACTTTTTTTTGCAAATCTAAGAAATGGCTAGACAACTTCCTTTAGTAAAATCTGGAGAATTGGGATTGGGAAGATCAAAGAGAATACTGTGGTTAAATGTTCTAGTGTTTGCACTGCCTACAGCCAGGAAGAATCTGGAAATTCCACACAACGGTAGGAAATACAAGGAATCTTTAAACACTATACATATAGTCCAATATTCTTTTTAGATTGCATATCGGCATACGTTATTGCTAAATATACTAGGTCACACAGAATTCTGGGCATAAGGTTCATGTTATTCTGGATATATACAGAACAAAATTACACAAGCCAGCACTTCTGACGTGCTGTCAAGTGACCACCAATGTATTTACAGTGATTTGCAGAGCATAGATACAAAATGCTCCAATTTATATAACATCTATTTCTTTAGGTCTGGCTACTTGGCGCTCACGGTTGATCAGGTCTGTAAGTAAACCCTCATCTGATTATAGTACAAAAGTAGTTATACGCAATGCAATGTAACCATGTTACACCTGCCGGTAGTTGGATAGTTTCAAACTGTAATTCTTTAGTGCAGAGGTGCCCAAAAGGTAGATCTCCAAATGTTATAGAACTACTACTCCCATGATGCTTTGCATGCCTTTAGAATGACCAAGCATCATGGAGGCTGTAGTTTTAAAACATCCAGAGATCTAGCTTTTGGGCACTCCTGCACAAGAGAGAGGGAACTGACTACTAATCTATACATCGCAATTGTGGGGTTTGCAAGATTTTGAATGATTGTTAATACACATAATATTTGGATTTTCGATCATCTAAAGATGGCTCCCTTGCCGACTATATCCTTCGTTGGTTCCAGTCAAGTAAAACAAAGTCTTCGTATCTACTGTATTCTTCTACTGTGCTTTACACGTTCAATTATGCTTTAGTTATTTTAAAGGGGCATAAATGGACCCCATGCAACTTTGTGTTTGTAGGAGCACCAAATTCACTGCCTCCTTTTTTCATCTGCCTATTTTGGATGTCAGTGACTCAAGTGGAATCACTGACGTGCCTTAAAGGATCACTATAGTGTCAAGAAAACAAAGCAGTTTTCCTGACGCTATAGTGCCCTGAGGGTACCCCCACCCTCAGGGTCCCCCTCCCGTGGTGCTGATATGGGTTAAAACCCCTGCGCAGCTGGTGACCTCTCCTCCCCCGCCGACCGCTCCCTCTGCCGACGTCAGCGGAGTCGAATGTGCATGCGCGGCAAGTGACGCGCGTGCATTCAAAGTGTCCATAGGAAAGCATTTCTCAATGCTTTCCTATGGACGCTCAGCGTGATGGAGGCATAATATGGATTAACCCCAAATGTAAAATGTGCTTGCATCTGAAGGGTTAAAACCTGAGGGACCTGGCACCAAGACCACTTCATTGAGCTGAAGTGGTCTAGGTGACTATAGTGTCCCTTTAAGGCCTGCACTGTGTCCAAATTTCATACCTCCTAATGTTGGGATGTATGTAAAAGACCAGTTTGGATAATGTTATCTCCTTCCTATTGGTTATCAGATTCCACCAGCACACTTATTGGTTGTTAAATGTATATCAGTTGCTACAATAGTTCTTCGTTTAGAATCTTAAGCTAATTTACATAATCAACATGTCCATATTCTAAATATATGTTTAATACAGAGCTTCTAAAACTATGCATATATATATATAAATCACTAAACAAATGAAATGAATAAATAACTTTACTTTGAAAGTTAGTAAAGATAGAAGAACGGACAGATTGGTCTGTCATCACCGGAGTCATAAAAAGGCATTTGGAGTGGATTGAGGGATAAGTAATAGAAATGTCTGAAACATTCTTCAGCTTGCTAGTGCTATACATATATATCTTGACTGGTTATTATAATATATGTACAGAGCCTTTACTACGATTATGTTTTATGATAACATTTTAATTCTAAATTGTAACAATTAAAAATCCTGGAGGTGACAGTTTCCCTTTAAGTGTATCGAGATATCAATTGCAGAATCTTTAAAATGGTTCTGTCACCTCAAACTTCCGTTTATCCTACGTTTTCTTCTTCTGCTCCTTCAGTATCTGTTCTTTGTTTCGGATCTATTTCGCTTAAAAACACAAGACAAAGTAGGGACTGCTTTGTCTTACGTATTTTTCATACACTTGACAACCGTGACAAAGACGTGGGGCGTTCCTTATGCCTTAAACTCCACCATTTTTAAATAAATCACTTCACACAGGAAGTATTTTATCAAGCTGAAGTACTTCAGGGGACTAGAGAATTCTTTCAAAGATGGTTGACAGGATCGCCTTTGTATACAAAAAAAAAAATAAGACTGATTTGCAAACACGCGGTCCACAAAAAACAATGTAGTGTGTATGTTGTTTGCCGTGTTTTTGAGCAAATTGACACTAAAATGACTAAATGGAAAAAAGTGTATACTTCTAATAAATTAGTTCTAATTTCAAATGTGGAGTACTAAACTATTCCAATGAGACTGGTCATGTTTAGAGTCAAATATGTACATCCAAACCAGGTCCCATCATTTTCGAAACATAAAATTAACATCATAAGTACTTAGAGTGACATTTTATTTAGATATTTCAATGAACAAGATTTAGTTTGGTTTTCTACCTTGGAACTTACACTGTGAATGAAACCGTAAGCAATTATACACTATTTGTAATAAAATACCTCAAACTGTCAAAACCTTGACAGAATATATACAATACATCCCATACGTACAGCGCTACGGAACAATACATCCCATACGTACAGCGCTATATAAATAATAATAATAAATAGGTGCATACCGTACAAGTTGAAAACACTAATTCCCAGTGGTGTTCGAATTTAACTAGGATTTTTTTTCCCCGACGACTCCACTATGATTTATATGTAAATATAAAATGCACAATACACATCCTTTTTCTCTAGTTCTTGTACAATAAGCATACATAACCGCTAATCCATTAACTCCAATTGGCTTAAACCTCCACATATTCTAAAACAGCGGCTTACAATTCAGTTGGGTCAAACTGGGTCTTCTCTGGGTAGGAGAAGTGGTAAGTAGCTAAACATGTCCATAAAGTGACTCTACATCTTTCCCAGAACGTTTTCACTCTGCCGGGTTCTAATTCTTACTTCCATGGGCTGGATACACCATGATTATTCTAGAATCTTTCCTTTATTTCACTGTGGAAGATAGGAAGATATTTGAGGGACTTACCTAGGCAAGGTATGCCAGGTATGGTAATCCATACGAGGCAAAAGGTCTTTAGTAAGGGGGAAAAAAAAAAAATAAGAAGTTTGTACTTGCAAGATGTGAATAGTGAGCGTTCATTAGACATAAAACAGGCAGGCAGTTCGTTGCCTGTTGCATTTCGGAAATACAAATAATTTGTGAATTAATCAATCATCATATATGCCGCAGCGCTTTACAATTATAGAATTGGGATATTTGACAGCAATTTCTTGACGTAATAACAGACAAGATCTGAAGAAGACCCTGCTTAAATAAGCTTAGTGGCTATGATACCAAGAGACCCCTGGCACTGTCCCCAGTACCCCAGTATTGCAATGGTTTGCCTCTTACCCGTGTCTTGCCTGGTGCCGAGTCTACTCTGATGCTGCCTGAATAAAATTACCAGATTTTACTAATTTCATGACGTAAAGTCATGATTTTCTAAAGGACACGGAGGCGAGTATTATGCTTATTCTCTTTCTTTACTCCTCAGCAGCAAAAGAGATATTGTAAATATTCAACAAAATTTAAATAACATCATTTACCCCAAAGGGTTAACCACATATAACACATTAACCAATGAGAGTGTCCCTATCCTACTAATGTGCCATGTGACCTTGAGCCACTCTTTCTTTTGATGTTGTTGACGAACACTTCCTCAAACAGAAAAACGATGTAGTCAAAGTGCAGAACCGTGATTTCCAGAAACTTATAGCAACGGGCTCCGGATGCAACAGGCAACTTGCTGCTTGAACTTGTATGGGAAGCATTGAACCAGAATGACAACCCAATTAGGAGGCTGTAAGACAAAGAAATGAAATGGTAAAATACGTTCTTGGATCTTTTTTCCATATTATATTACGATCCTATCTACCAAAACCCAATTTGTCATTTCAGTACTAGTCATCAGGTGAAAGAACAAAATCACATTATTACACAACCCGTGCCCCATTACATGACAGTATATTCACAGGGCGGGTGCAACTTACCTGGATTTGGTGGGATAATACTTGCCTCCGTGTCCTTTATAAAATCATGACTTTACGTCATGAAATTAGTCAAATTTGATAAAAAATTTTAAAGGACACGGAGGCTCCTATTATGCTAGTTCAAAGCTGCGTGATCACTGAAGTGGAAAAATTAGAAATTGGTCGGAAATAAAATTCTCGGAACGTAGATTCTCTGGACCAATCAGCTGCATGGAGGAGGTCTTCTAGCCTACAACCTAGAGAAAAGGCTTTTGATGCCATAGCATCCCTTACTGAGTGTGCTCCGTACGTGGAGGTATCAATGCCCGCCGACTTCAGGATCCATTTAACCCATCGAGATATGGTAATAGTAGAAACCGGATGGTGAGATTGTCGGAGTGCCAGAAACAGATCTGGATACCGGGAATCACGAATCGAGCCGGTCCTTGCCTCATATTCCTTGAGGCAGACTACTGGACATAAGTTAACGTTATGTGGGAAGGCTGGGTAGAAGACTGATGTAATGGATGTCTTCGTACGTCTCGATATGTTGAAGGAGACGCCTTCTGGTGTAAACAAGCATGCCGTGAGGTCCAGTGCTTGGACATCTGAGACACGTTTACAGGAGATTAGACACAATAGCGTAACCAAGTTAGCAGTGAGCTGCTTGATCGAGAGTTCCTCATTTCTTGGCCAATTTTCAAAAAGTCGGAGAACTAGGCAAACATCCCACAAGGCTGCATATTTAGGTCTTGGTGGGCTTGCAAACTTGAAGCCACGTAGAAGTCGACACACCACTGGGTGCTTTCCTGCTTGGAGTCCATTCCAGCCTTGATGGCCTGCCGAAATCGCTGATCTATATAAGTTGACTGTACGATATGCCAGACCATAGTCGTAAAGCGAAGTCAGGAAACTCAGAACCTGATTCACATTTGCAGATATGGGATCCACGTGTTGTTCCATGCGTTCCAGGCATGTAGGTACAACTTCCTTGTTCCTGGGGCCCAAGCTCGTGCCAGGAGATCCAGAGTTGCCTGTGGGACATTTGGGATGTAGCAGGGTCCCCTGAGAGGAGCCATGCCAAGAGCTTGAGATGTCCCTGAAGTAAAAAGGGTTGTGAGTTCCCGTCGGAATCCTGTACAAGGTCGGTTGTCACCGGTAGTAATCTCGGAAGATCCATGGACATTTCCATGAGCGTAGGGAACCAGGGCTGACTCGGCCAAAAGGGGGTTATGAGGATCAAGGAGGTTCGGTGACGTCTGAGATGCAGTAGAGTTGCAGCAGAGTTCGTGCGATGAGGGAGAAAGGAGGGAAGGCGTAGTGGCGGGTTTTTGGCGACAGTTGAAGATAAGCGTCCATCACCAGAGCTTCCGGATCCAGCCTCCAGCTGAAAAATTATGGCAAATGTGTGTTCAAGCATGATGTGAAGAGATCGATGTCCAGGGGGCCCCAAAGTGATTGTAATTGGCTGAAGATGACAGGGTTCATCCGCCAGTCGCTGGCATCTCGTAGGTGTCTGGAATTCCAATCCGCCACTACGTTGGACATCCCCGGAATGTACTCTGCTTGTACCGAAATGTTGCGGTCCAGACAGAATTGCCAGAAATCTCTCACCAGTATTGTTGATCTCGTGCCCCCGAGGTAGTTGATATATCGGACCACTGATATATTGTCCATGCGTAATAGAATGAAGCAGTTGGTCGCTATACTTAGACTCCGTAGAGCAAACGATCCCGCTAGCAGTTCGAGGCAGTTGATATGTAGTTTCTGTTCCTCCATTTTCCTCCGGTGGAGATAGCTCCACAGCGCGCTCCCCAACCGAGCATGCTTGCATCGGATTCCACTACGATGTCTGGGGTGGTTCTGAAGATCGCTCGGCCGTTCCATGCTTCCATGTGTTGTAGCCACCACTTGAGTTTCTCTTTGGCGGTGCAGTCGAGAGTAACAGAGTGAGTATGAGTGCCCTGAGTGAAGGTATTTGGCTTTCAGTCATTGGAGTGCCCTGTAGTGCAGAGGCCCAGGGAATGTGGCTTGACGCTGAGAGGAGGCAGACAATCCTGGTCAGTTGTCGCAAGGTAAGAATGGGACGTGCCAACGTCCGCCTGATTTCCTTTTTGATGGATTTGACTTTGGCTGTTGGGAGTAGGAGTGCCCCGATCACAGCATCTATAGTGAATCCCATTGACTGAGAGGGTTTGGTGACCGACTTCTCCCAGATGATTAGAAACCCCAGGTTTTCTAGTAAAGTCCTCGTCCAGGAGAAATGTTCGTTGAGCAGATGAGGGTCTTGCGCCATTATGAGGATATCATCCAGGTATGAGTCGAACTCCTCTGCTGCGTAGGAGGGTGACCACTAATAAAAAAAAAAGATAACAGTGACCCAATATGTGCTAAATGCAAATGTGTAAGAAACTCTGACACCTTGGTGAGGTTCCCTTAACCCTCACCAACAAAAGAATTATGGACACGACAAGGTATAAGGTGGAGTATCTTACATGCACTTTTCAAGTAGTCCTTTGCTTAGGTACATTTCATACAGTATACTCTAAAAAGAATAAAATAGCAGAAAATAGTGCAATATTGCTTGTACTCTTAATTTTGCAAATTCAATAAGGTCTTGACAAATGCAAACTCACAAGGATGGAGCCACAAAATAAAAAGAATATTAAAAGACCTTACAAACTCTGTTGAGCAGTCTTAGTAGTCTAGGTAGCAACTACTAAGACTGCTCAACAGAGTTTGTACTAAGCAAAGGACTACTTGAAAAGTGCATGTAAGATACTCCACCTTATACCTTGAGGGTGACCACTGGTTTCATGAGCTTCGTGAAGCACCATGGTGCCAACGATAGGCATTTGAATCCCCATAAGGTCTCTTTCCATTGGAATTGTAGGAAGTTTTGGCACTCTTCGGCCATCGGAACCGTGAGGTACGCATCCTTCAAGTCTGTAAGCAGGAGATCTTGTAGAGAGTGGATACCTTCTATCTTGAGGTGGTGGTATGTGAGACATGTTTAGGGGTCGTAGGTTGATAACTGGACGGACGCTACCGCGAGAGATTGCTTAAGAAACCCGGTGTGAGAGGGTGGGCTTCTGCAATAGCGCCTTTGGAGGCCAAGGCTTGGACTTCTTGAGATATTAGGTATTGGTCGTTAGTGGGAAACACCATGCGGTTGAGGGGTTGTATTTGAACAGGGTAGTGTACAAAATCTATAGAGTATCCCTGAACAGTGTGACGGATCCATGCATCTGCAGTGAGCTTGCGCCATGCAGTGACAAAATGACACAGTCTGCCCTCCACCATAGTTAGTGAAGCCAGATGCCGAGGCATAGAACTTACCATAAGGTCGTCGGCCATAGGAAGAACCTCTGGGTCCCCGAGACTGCTATGGTCTGCCCCGGACTGGGAAGAACGGTGTGGTAGTTCAGGCTTACAACACCTGAACCCAGGACTGTATGGGGCCTCGGTAGCCCCTGTATGAGCATTATCAAGAGCCGTAAAAGGTGCCTACATATGTGCCTAGCTCTTTAACAAAATTATCTCCAAATAGGATGGATTTTGCCTGGGGTCCAGGCTCAGAAATAGCTAGGTTCACTAGCTTAGGTTCTATTTTTATCAAGATTGCCCTGCGCCTTTCTGTGGCTACCGCCATATTGGCGTTGCCCAGCAGACATACGGCTCGCTGGATCCACCCCCAAGTGCCTCTAAATCTACCGGTGTACCACCTGTTATTGTGCTTTCGACCATGTCGAACATTTTTGCAATTAGCCCTAGGACATCCAGGACCTTGTCCTGGCAATTCCGCCAGGCAAAATCCAGGCCCTTCTTGGCTTTCCAGCCTGATTTCCCCAAGAATTGGGCAATTTTGGGGTCTACATCAGGGGTGGCACATGCCATATCAGGAATAGTAGGGCGTGGGCATTCCGCCTGGAGTTTGCTCCGTGCCACCTTGTCGAGTGGTTTTCTAATACGAGCAGTGATATATTTCGCAACGTGCTCTAGGAGTCTGCAACGTCCATCTTTGGAGTCTGCTCCTGCTCCTGTCACGGAGCTGTGCTCAGGACGATAAAAGCTGGGATCATAAGAGTCCCCCTCATCGGACTCGCTCTGTGCCTCCTCTTGCTCCGACTCAGATTCGGAGGATTCAATGAGGGTTCTAGCCCTTTTCCAATTCCGCCCTGTCCGTCTAATGTTTTGGAGGCATTTTCGTCCAGGTGGTGGGACTATTTGATGGCTTTACGCCCACTAGGGGCTACCTGATTATCCTCTAGGGGGTTAGAAGTGGAGGATTTCAGTGCCTTGGTAATTGACAGTGAGATATTGTCTGATGTGGCCCCCATAGCAGTAAATATGGCCTGTGTCACGGACTTCGCCATAGCCACGTCCAGGAGGGAATGCAACTCGTCAGAGTCCATTTGCTCCTGTGGCCCTTCATTCGTTGTGGGAGTTTTGGATTCCGGAAGCGGTTTAGGGGTTACGGTGACGTTGGTGGCAGAGCCAGAAATATCAGTCATTTTATTTGATTGCATGGCCAGGAGGAAAGGATTAAATGACCAACAGATAAATATTTTTATCCTTAACTGGGCACTACTATCTGTGGAGTAGGAGTGTGACAGTTTAGCAGCTAGCCAATTAAGCCAACAGCTGGAGAGGCACAAGCTATTTAAGCAATACAGCTTTAAGAGGCACAAGCTGAACACTACTCAAAGTTGCATAACAAGGAAAAACTAGGCACAATTAGAGCAGTAGAGCAGGCTCACCAAGTGTTCCCACAGGAATAAGGTCCTGGGGAGCACCGGTGACCTGCCTAGTAACACAGATACGTTCCTGCCCCCAGGTGAGCGTATTGGCCATGTTAGGAAGAGTGCAGCAAAACCGCCAATCAAAATATGGCCGCCGCAATGCGCACTCGCAATGTGCGCATGCGCGAGCGGCACTTAGACGCGGCTAATGCCGGGAACCGCGGGAAACGGTACCCGGTGCGTGGAGGGAGCCTCGGGCTCAGGTCCCTTCAAGGCAGGCGCTAAAAACCTGGTCGGAAGACAATCAAACCGACCAGGTGACTGAGGGAAGGCAAGGGGGGAAAAAAACAGTAATAGAACAGTAATAAAAAAAAAAAAAAAAAAAAAAAAAAAAAAAAACACAACAACAATTTACCACAAAAAAAAAAAAAAAAAAGGACAAATAAGGCATAATGCAACAAGGTTAAATTAAAGGCAAATGTACCCAAACTAAACAGAGATAAACATAATTTTCCAAATATGTAGAGAGATGTAAAATTGTACTTAGCTGAGGAGGCAGCAGCAAAAGAAAGAGGAGTGGCTCAAGGTCACATGGGACATTAGTAGGATAGGGACACTCCTTGGTTAATGTGTTATATGTGGTTAACCCTTTGGGGTAAATTACGTTATTTAAATTTTGTTTAATATTTACAATATCTGTCTCTTTTGCTGCTGAGGAATAAAGAAAGAGAATAAGCATAATAGGAGCCTCCGTGTCCCTTAATAAAATCTGCCGCTCACATTGGTCATTCATTGGTTCAGAGAGTCAGATGAGAGCTCTAAGCCAATGAAGACACACTGTGTATGAAAATATGGATAGCATTGACATTAGGCAGCCCGGAACTCTTGCCCTTGGCTAGCCAAGGACTTAATAGTGACACTGCAGAAGGTGGAGTTGCACCTACGGCAGCAATTTAGAGAACTCTGTATGTGCCCCATTTCAACATGGATGTCTGATCATACAGAGTGGTTGTTGTTGGAGTAACTAACTTGACACAGACTATTCTTTAGAAGGTTTTTCTCTAATTGTATAATTCATATTTTTCCATATAGAATTTTATATTTGTCAATTAAAACTATTTGATGTTTAACATTAATTTTACATTTTTCTTTCAAGAAATGGTCTATTGGTCAAAAATTGACTATGTAATCTCCTTGATTCCACTTAAAACATACAATGCCAGTTGTTGCTTTTCGTGTAAAACCCACTTTTAGGCCACTACTCTGTTTGTCTGGTGAATTCTCTGCTGGTGGATACTTCCTCGAGCAGGGCAAATCTCCACAATGAGGTTTGCCAGCGTCAACCAGGGAATTACCATAGCAACCCCAGTGCATGTGCTGTAGTTATGTGTGGGCAGCAGATGGACTCGCCTTTGGGTGGTGTTTTCTACTGTCCCTTGTAAAATAATTATTGATTGAAAGTTGGGAGAAAACTATTTTAAATTAAAAGTGGATTATAGGGGACATGACAGGTGCCTTTTAATAAAATCAAGACTTGGTAAAATATAGAAATTTTCAAATCTGTGTTTAGCTAATAAACCATTGTTAGATTTTTCACAATTGAATATCTAACTAAAAGTTAGTTATGGTCTAAGATTTTTTTTTTATTGTTATGGATATCAAATGCAAAACTATTTTAGAGCAAAAAAAAAAAATGGCATAAAATATAAATCATCCAGTCTTCCACGATTTGTACATAGAATTGAGTGAGGTCTGGCTCACATAAAGGGTATTATTATTGTCATTTATATATAGCGCCAATAGATTCTATAGCGCTTTACAATATTATAAGAGGGGGGGATTTAACTATAAATAGGACAATTACAAGAACGATAGGATGAAGAGGACCCTGCTCAAACGAGCTTACAGTCTATGGGGTCCAACATTATGGGCAAGTTATGTCTGAGTGCACACATTATTACACAAATCTTCTGTGGAGGAAACTTTGATTCCTAGCCTGGAACATAACCGATCTCTATAAATTCCACCAACATAAAGATGACCAATAAAATGCTTCTCGTAATAAATCTCACTTTCACTTTAACAGTTGTTCTTGCAAAATGAATCAAGAGACCCCACGTCAATAATCAAAGTGTTCTAAGCCTAATTGCAGGGCGGGGCAAGGCTTTATAAGCCTTGACCCGCCCTGCGGAGCTCAGTCCGCGGCGTGCCCTCGAAGGGTAAACATGGATTATTTTTTTTTGGCGCTCGTTTTTTTTTTTTTTTTTTAATGGAGTGCGACTGGTATAATGGATTTTTATTTGGCCTTTTTGGGGGCTGAAGAAAGAAGATTTTAGAATAAAGAGGACGTCAAATGGTAAGTTTTTTTTGTTTTTTGTTTTTTACAGGTTAGTTATTTTATTCCCCCCTCACTATTTTTAGGGTGAGGGGGGTAGGTAGGGGATAGTTTTTTTTTGGGTGGGGGGGTGACTAGGGGCTTGGGACCCCTAGTCACCTTGATTGGGGGGGTGTTTCATTTAGGGCCCCCACCCACCGCTCAGGGGTGGGGGCCAGGGGGGAGGACAGTAGGTCCCCCCCCTTATTGTTTTATTAGGGCCCCCACCCACCGCGCAGGGGTGGGGGCCAGTAGGTTCCCCCCCATCTTTATTTAGGGCCCCCACGGGCATGGGGGGGGGGGTTTATTAGTTTTTGGGTTTTTTTTTACAGTGAGCAGCTATAAGCTGCTCACTGCTTACTACACATGCCCCTACTCGCGATATAGCGAGTAGGGGCATATTATTTACTAATACTAAGTAATTTTTACTTAGTATTAGTAAATTTGGCTGAAAGACCAATTTAGGTCTTTCAGCCTTTTAGTAGATAACTCCCTGATACCGTGGGAATTAGGGAGTTATCTACTAAGTGGCTGCAAGATGCAGCCGCGGCAATGAATAGGATCGGAGTTTCATTCATTAGAATGAAACTCCGATCCGAATAAAGTGCCGAATTGCGTTCTAAAACAAACGAACATACTGTTCTCATTCAGTTAGAACGCAATTCGGCAGTTTTGTGTAAAGTGACAGGAAGCATCGCGGGAACAGAGAGGGAAGGTAAGGATCATGGGAAAATTGATCTGACCAGCGGAAATGAAGCACACTTTGCTCCTCCGCTGGTCAGAGCTGGTCAAGCGGAGGAATCCTCCATAAGGCAAAGAGTCCCTACTTTGTCCCTACTTTGCAAAATTTTTATCATCATCACCAGGAAGGTAAACCCATTACAAAACAATACATGCACAACATTATACGATGACTATTATATTATAAAAACAAAATAAAAATTATATATACTGGAAATAAATGAAATACCAGACTACTTTTACACTGTGACTAAGACGTTTGTTTGGTCAGAACACGTAACAATTAGAATATATAAAACAATACTTACTAAAAAGGAACACTCCAAGCTCCATAACCACAACGGCACACATCAGTGGTTATGGTGCCAAGTGTCCTCTAGCAACTCCCCATTGTAAGTAGTCAATCAATTTTAAAGCAGTTTGGCTACATTCATCTGGAGAGGAGGATAGGGAACTGTGCACTCTAGGTACCATAACCACTACAGTGCACTGTAGTGGCTATGGTGCTTGGAGTGTTCATTTAATGTGGCATCAGTTGCAAGAAATAGTTATGAAAATATAACTTCTCCAAATGACATCCAAAAATACAGAAAAAATTATAAACACCTCAAAAAATTACTTATATGAAGTCACAGTTTCTCTTTACTATTTATGTGGATACTTTCCATAGAAAGGTTGACGTTCTCACAATATGATACCATTTATATGGATGGATTTTCAAACTGTAAATTGATTACCATGGACAACTTCAAAGTAAATTAATAGAAAACACTAAACATTGTGATTTAGCTATGTGGAGATCGGCAGGCTCTGATCAGTGTTTTTCTCTATTCTTGAACGGTATTTCATTTTCCCCCCTAAATGAATAATGCAGCCTTGAATTATAGTTAAATTATGGCCGCTTAGAGTCAAAATGCGGTTTCTTGAAAAACACAGGACTTTACATTCAGCCTTTTTTTAGACTAGGGCACTGTGACTTTAAAATAGCATGCAAGGTATTCTAACCTTTCAAATCAGATTAACTGTAATAAAACAGTGTACGATGTACAAAAAGCTATTGCTTTCCTGATCTGATAAAAGGGAAACAAAAGCCACAAATAAGATGAATTATTAAGCAACCTTCAACAAGAATTGGCAGACGCCATAGACTTTTGGCCGCAATGTTGTACTGAACAACAACATGGTCTCTCCAGAAACACTATCTAACTTGGAAAGCAATGGTTAGAAGAACAAGCAATCCACAACATAAAAGCATTCTAAAAATGTACTAAAATCAGATAACCAAAAGTCAAAACCCTAATGCCAACATTTGCACTTGCAAATAAATGCGATTATTATACTATATACTGGCACGTCAGAGCTGTGCAATTTGCAACACGTTTAAATGCAGAACGTAAAAGTAAAATTAAAAGCAAAAATCATAAAAAGCAGGATTGCAGCAAAATAAATAAAAAGGGAGAGATATAAAATAGTTTGAAATTTAACCGTCAATTGTAAAAACACTATTCTAAATGTAGAAGGAGCAAGACAATATATATTAAAGAGTTTGTTGCATGACATAAACATAAAATATGAACACAAAGATAAAAAAAAGAATTTTTTTTAGAAATTATTTTTTCTAAGAAGTTGAGCTATTAATGAACTTGAACATTTTAGAGAATAAGAAAATTTGTTTTCATAAAATAGATTCCTTGGCATGACATTCTCATTTATGTCAAAGCATCCCAATTGACAACATGACTTGTTAACTTAATGAATAGCCTTCACCTTTCAAGGTGGAAGTAAGAGACACAGATAAAATAAGTTGTTACAGGTATGAAAGGGATACAATGAACATTCCTCTGTACAGGACTTCCTTGTGTCTACTCCAAATATTTTTGAATTCCACAAGAATGAATGTTTAAGACTCAGAGAGTATCAGTTTACAGGATTCCGGCTGTTCAAATCATCTCTGAAATCTGTGGTGTGGGTTTCCGAATCAGAGAATTCCTACATATTAGTCAGTCTCGTGAAGGAACAATTTTTACGTCAATTAGCTCCTACTTGGGTTTAGAATTTTCAGAGCATAAAAACACAACATGACAGAGCCATCAGGTCAATCTGTTCCTTCAAGGGACTGTGCCAAAAATGACCTGGCCTGCTGCCTCGGTGAATTCAAATCAGTACAACAGATTATAATCTAATCATTTAAAAATGGGTGTAAATCTTAGATTTCACTCATTTAAACTTCCATGCTAATCACACACAAAAACATGGAAAAAAAAAAAAATGGATGTCAGACATCAGATTCCAATAAGGGCAATAAATAAATAAATTTAAAAAAAAACATTTTAAAAAAATAAAAGGAACACATTTTAGAATTCTAGAACAAGACAAGACATAACACCCCAATAATTACATAAAAAGCTACCCATTTGATCAATGTGATAGTCAAGCAACAACGATAGCTTTTAATTAACATCATTTTAGTATTTAAAAAACGGGGTTTATTCTGGCGAGGGTGGAAAGTGATTAAAGAGGGACACACAGTTATTTACACCAGGACTGCAGGACAATATTCCAACACCCACAATTCCCAGACAGCCCAGCTGGTCCCCGCATTAACACATATACCGGGGCACACACTAAGCTTAGTAAATACCATGTTTCTGGTTATCCTGTGTGAATTAGCCGATGATAAAATAAAGTTAACATGTTTATGTCCTAGAGAACCCAATAAATGGGATATAGGGAGAGCAGATGTAATTGTTGTAAGTGCAGACTAACGCCAAGGGAAACAATGCAGTATTTTAAATGTAAGAAGTACTGCCTTGAATGATAACAGTGCTAATAACACAGCTCACCTACCTGCTGCCTGCCCGGGTCAGCACAGCACTACACTGCCAGCACAGACACAGAGCCTGGGCGAGCAATTCCCCACCCACCATACAGAGGTGTAAACTTTCCCAATCTCTTCCAATCATAGAGTCAGCATGGGGAGTGACTTCAGTGCAAGCTCAGATTGTAATAGTGGGAAAACATGTGTGTCTGTCTGTGTGTGTTTGTGCTAGAACACTGAGTTCACACGTTTGTGGATATGGGCGCCTGTTTTGTTTTTTTGTTTTTTTTTTTAACACATATAGGGTCACATTACATTTATAAGCAAAACACTTTTAAAAGTTTTTTTTCATTTTTGAACAGAGTTCTGCCTTTGCTGTACTTTCAGGATATACACTTCTGAAAATAGGAACACATCTAAAAAGTACCCTGGGTGTACAAAATAGGGAGCGTTTTAACAGATATATCTCTCTGCATATACCTGATGTAATTGTATTTAGACGGACCATGCGAGTATTTATTTTTTGAACCTATCCCCCAACCTCCTTAATTTTCTGGGATTGTTCATTAGTATTTGATAACACTGTTTAAAAAAATGGATTTTGGGAGAAAGATGAATTCTGACTGGTCCATGCATTTTTTGTATTAGAGAAAGACAAATCCTAAAAGATCTGAGCATTTATTTTTTTTTGTGAATATTATGTTTATTTGTTTTTCAATTTTAAGGAACGTTGATACTCGAAGGTCTCCAATATAAAACATATTGGTTTTGATAACATTTATATATCCTGTTTGTAGCAGCATCTTATAGAAAATGTAGTTATTTGCTTGGGCTTGCAGGCCCACGGTGCTGGCGGACTTGCAGGTCCCTTATATCACATTTCATTTGGGCCTATGGTTTTTGTAGCTGTAATTTTATGTACATTGTCATTTTAAGTTCGCACTGCATACATGCTGAGACTCGCAGGTCTCTGTCCAATCATCTACTTTAGGCGACACACACAGGTCCCTTCGTTTTGGGTTGCACATCCTTCCTGAGGTTGGACTCAGAGGTCCCTTACATTTACGTTACGTACACAGTACAGGTGTTTTAGGTGTGTGCCTGTGTTGTGTGTTTTAGGTTCTGCGGTTCTGCGGTTCACGTTGAGTTGTTGTGAGCATTTATTTTTTAATACAGATCCACTAAAGTGTCAGGAATACCTTGCTGTGTTCATTTAAAGTCAAAGCAGCAAAACTGAAAAGAGAACTGGCTTGTGAAAAAATTCTAATTTGGTTATTTTGTCCTACATTTTTAAATCCTGGCAATTCTCTCTTTTGTGGACAACCATGTTTATGGTTTTGAAAAAAAAGCATAGATCTAGCTGTATTCCTATATCTATAGAAAATGCACAGTTCCAGCAGGATCTAACATTTACCCATTCAGTGTTTCTCTAGTCTGAATCATAGTAGTGCCTAAAGTTATACGGGAAGGAATGAAAAGGTAGGTGCAATTCTGAAAATCTAAACACTCCAAACTCTGAAACTGCTCCTTGCATAGCCTTTTTGAAAGTCCCTTGTTCCTCTCTTCCTGTCTACCTTCTCTTAGACGCTAGATAAATCACTTTTTATCCAATACCTGGTTTTTTTTTTCATATTGAGAGACAGGATAAGGTTAAAGTCAAATTCAACAGCTGTGCACTTTACAATTCAACAGAACACAAATAATTAGCAGTTCAAATAAGTAAGTGACAGGTAATCATAAACAATATAAGACACTGATATTGAAGATTAGATAAAGCAAGTTATTCTACCCTCTCTCTTTAAAAGAAAATGCTATCTATTTTTTCCAAGGGAGCTAGACATTATTGAGCACATACCTTATTTTTTATCAGGTGACAGTTGTTATTTAACATTTTATAATTTTTTTGTTTTTATCACCGTCATGGCAGGTTCTTCACAGTTTCTCCTCGTTAAAGAAACTAAATGGGGCAAATTTTTGTTTCTTTATTTTTGTTCAATTCAGATAAAAGCATACTACCAGACTGTATGCACATTAAGAGAGAACTCTTGGCATAAAAATACTTCCTGGTTTACATATGGTAACAGTGAGAAGCGACCTGAACTTGTGAATAGAGGATATTATGTTGAGTAAGGCAATCGCAAAACTCTGAAAAGCACCTCAAAATGAAATTGAATTACATGGAGAACATGACATTGAGAATACATGGAGATATTTCTAGCATTTTGACAATAAACTAAACCCCTCCCCCAAAAAATGTTACTTGCACACTATCTCAAATCCCCATGCACATTTAAATAACTAGAGGTTCTTTAGTATCACTCCGATGGCCAGAGTTGTAACTAGAAACCCCTGGGCCCTGGTGCAAGAATTGCCCTGGGTCCCCCCTGTGTCTAATTCGCTCCCCCAGCCCCTCCACATGTCTCATTCCCCCCAATGCTGCATGAGTTTCTCCCCCTCTCACTCATGTGTTTCATTCCCTCCCAAGCCCCTCCATGTGTCTTCCATACCCCCAGCCCCTCCATGTGTCTCTTCCATCTCCCTAGCCCCTACATGTGTCTCTCCCATTGCCCCACCAGCCCCTCCATGTGCCTCTCCCTCCCCTCACCAGCCCCTTCTTTTGTCTCACCCACCCTTCCACCAGCCCCTCTATGTGTCTCTCCCACCCTCCCACCAGTCCCTCCATGTGTCTCTCCCATCCCCCTTTACCTGCTCACTGAATTGCCAGGAGGCCGCGGTACCAGGTGTGACAGGAAGTGCTCTCTCAGTGAGCACTTCCTGTCAGACTGCAGGAGGGGAGCAGCACATTGCCCTCCTTCTGCCGGCCCCGGGCTGGTGCAACTATGCACCAGCTCTCAAATTATGTCAGTGTATGCATGGTCACAGGGGTTGGCAGTTATGATCCCTGCGACAGTGGTAGGTACGCCACAGCCGATAGCCATTAAAGTGTAAGTTCACCCGCCATGTAAAGACAAACATCTTAGATGAGTTCTACACTAAGAATTCACCTTGTTTCTTTTAGTTAAAATGCAATATCTCTAATGAGAGAGACATCGGTATTTTTTTTCTAAACCCCCTTACACTCTTATTAACCCGAAAAAGGGTAACAAGGCTGTGTAATACAAAAGCATTTATAAAAACCCCAAATTAGGCATTGTGATCAAATTCTGACAATTCCTGGGCAGCAGCAAAGAATATTATTATGAATTTTTTGGGCATTTGTACAGCATTAAGTTATTCTGCAGCTCTTTACAATATTAAAAAAAGGGGGAACTTTAACTTAATAAATTAAATTTGTAATTAAAATACAAAATGTTACAGGAACAATAGGTTGATGAGGACCCCGCTCAAACAAGCTTACAGTCTAGATAGTACTCATCTGCCGAAATACATAGATTAAAAACACAAGAAACATTACTTGTGTATTATTCCAGCTCCCTATGTTTATTAAAATGACTGGAGTTCTTTTGAGTAACACTCCTATGGCCATTAAAGTACGAAAACAGACGCTCTGAATATGCTTTGTGAAGGTACGTTTTATTTATAGGGAAACCGTGGGAACCGTGAAGCGGGAGGGGAGAGCTAGTAAAGTATACAGAAAATGAAAAAAAAAAATGGAAATAAAAAGTAAAAACGACTGAACATAAACACAATCAGCATAATGTGCCAGTTAGGTTCTCAAAACAACCACCTAGAATTTACCTAGAAAGAGATGCAAGTTCAAGTGAAATTGAAAGTGAAATGCAATTTCGATTTATGAGTCTGGTGTGGCTCCCTGAGGAATACACTGAGTGATTTTGTCTGGTTCTTATCAGTGGGGTGATTTATTAAACCCTTCCAAGACTAGAGAGATAAACCTCTCATCTTGGACTAAGTTTTGCTTAGTTCTGCGTATTGATCTACTGAGCCACATGTGCATCCAATACTCCTGGTTAGAAGTTATGAAAAGTCTGTTTGTGATGTGTGTGTGTGTGTGGTGTCTTTCCACTGCTGACACAAGCTGGATAGATCTTGAAAAGCAAAAACGTAACATTATTATTATTATTATTGCCATTTACATAGCGCCAACAGATTCCATAGCGCTTTACAATATTTTAAGAGGGGGGATTTAACTATAAATAGGACACTTACAAAAAACTTACAGGAACGATAGGTTGAAGAGGGCCCTGCTCAAATGAGCTTACATACATCAGAGAGCCACGAGGCATTCTTAGAGCAGCAGTAATGGAGTTATAACCCACTCTGTGCGGCGACGTAAGAACAAGGGAGGTCTATGCACCATAAACTTTGCTTTTATGCAGTATTTTTGTCGAGAACGTTTGACATTTCTACACAATACCCACAGATTGTCTCTGGTAGCTGAGTGAATCACACAGATCACATGTCAAAAAGAGTCGAAGTTACAGTTGAATTTTTTTGTGTGTATCAAACTCTCAAGTTCTGTGCAACTAAGCATACCCAAAGATTACTCATCAATGGAAGCTTCTACCGTGTGATATGTGGGAATGGGCAAAGTGGTGAAATATGAGCATTTCTCTAATCTGACCTCAGATTTAGAAGTTAAGTGAGGTTAGGGGAACAATACATTAATGAATTTGCATTATAGCAAAATGTAGTGATTCTGGCTCAGTTAGCATATCCCAGCAGTCTGATAACTGTAAACATAGATTTTTCTGAGAAAAGGCAGTATTTTCATTTGTCCCTAAGGACACCTCAAGTGACTGTCACCCAAACAGCCATTAGAGGCGCATCTGAAGACATGATTATATGTGCAATTTATAACTTTAATAACAATTTTCAGAAAATTTTAAAAGTGTCAGTATCTCTGGGGGAGAGGCTGATTGTCACAGAGTAGTGACTGCTGTGCATGCACAGTAGCCTCCCCAATGCTTCCCTATGCAGATGGTGCACAACAGTGATATATATAATTCCAGGAGCTGCCAAGGAAGAATGATCTGAAGAGTCCGGAAAACAGCATATCATTCTTATTTAGCGTGCAGCTATAGATCCTTTACTCTGAGGTGGGATCACTGGTCGTCAGGGTAAACTTGACAGTGGCAACTACACTAGAGGTTTAACAGAAATTACTGCTCAACAGCATGTATTCCAACACACTGCTTTGTTTTACACACTACAATGCAATATGGAGAACCTAAAAAATAGAGGGTGCAATATAAATATAATCAAGCTTCAAAAACCACACCAAGCACCATAACCACTACAGTCGGTAGTTCCTCAGCTGACACTCTCAATCGATTAGCCATCTCTGCACTGCAGGACTTCACCCAGGAAAGCTAACGGAAGTTCCTGATTCACAACAAAGTTCCTGATTTCACAGCTCTCCGGAAACCTGGCAGACCACGAGTAAGGAGTCAAACCTCTCAAAAACGGTTTGACTACTTGCAACGTCGGGGCACCAGGGCACTCCTGACACCATAACTACTACAGTGAGCTATATGACAGTGTCCCATTATCGGTGGATCCTGCGCTAAATTTGACATGGTAGACCAGCATCCTAACTGCAATACTTAATGATTAAACTGTTACCATAGACTCTCCTCAAATTTAGGCTTTGCTGTGGTTACCTCCAAATGGGCACATAAAGTGGAAGGGCAGAGTGCTGAACCCAAAAAGGAATCTGATCTGGATTCCAAATATACCAATGGAAAAAAAGCTTCCGAGCACTCCAGAAGGGATATTCAGACTTTAATTGACATCGACACACAAGATGATAACGTTTCAAATTTGATAAAGACCACATAGTGTGGTTGAAAAATTTGCATTTTCTGTGTCAATTCTAATTAAACTCTGCATATCCATTTGGAGTGCTCGGATCCTTTTTTTCTATTGGCATATTTGCAAGGGACGTGCCTATCTTGGCAGGCTTCTATGATGGGTACCTATGAATAGAATTATCTGAGTAGTGGCGCGTACACATAAATCTTGATTTAATAAGCTTTCCATATAATTCAATACTGTTAGAAACATTTTCCAAATAATTATCTTATAATAAAAAAATCATATGAAATTTTAATAGGGTCCTCTGTAGATAAATCATTCATAAATCAATTAATTTGGGAAGTTTTGTAGCAGATTTAAATCGTCTGGAAAGCTTAAAACAAGCCAAATGGTCTCAATTTAATAAGCTTCCCAAATTATTCAACACTGTTATAAAAACTTTCCAAATTAATTTACTTAATTAAAAAATATATATCTACAAAAATTCCCATAGTGACTTTGGTAGATAAATCATTTGGACAGCTTTTCCAACAGTATTGAATTATTTTGGAAAGCTTATTAAATTTATGTCATTGTTGGAACTAGGGTGACAAACACATAACTAAATACATCACCGACTGAATGGACTAAATTACTTGATGATAGCAGAAGTTTTATTTTGAATAAAAGTAAATATAGTTAAAAGGACACTATAGTCACCAGAACAACTACAGCTTAATCTAGTTGTTCTGGTGTGTATAGTCAGTCCCTGAAGGCCTTTTAATGTAAACACTGTTGTTTAGATTACTGCCTAGGTCTGGAACACCTCTAGATGCAATCACTCAGACGCGCACTTAAGGTGCTTCCTGGGACACTGCTGCACACTGTGCAGCACTGACCTTCAGCGTCTCCAAGCTCTGCATGGGAGCACTGATAGTTCCGCATAGAGTTGCATTGATTTCTATGAGGAAATGCTGACTGGCGCAGCACAGCACTTTGCATGCACATTAACCTCCCAATGCTTTCCTATTGGAAAGCATTGGTTTGGCTGAGATTATCAATTTTGATTGAGGGTGATGCTAGGGTGGTGAGACCCACACAGCGCTTGCAGAAAAGTGAATAATCTTACCTTTTAATCTTCTGACAGGGGGGCCAGGAACGTAAATATCGCTATTATAACTATAGTGTCAGGAATATATGTTTCTATTCCTAACATTATAGTGTTCCTTTAATTTGCATAGTTTAAATTCATATTTCATAATAACAACTATACCCTTATATTACACAGAATCCTAAAATTAATATTGGGATATATAGTGTTTTACTACTTCTATCCTTGCATGCATTGAATTAAAAATCTCACTTTGGACTTTGCTCTCAATAAATCCTTCATGCTACGGATATATTTGCGCCAAAGCAAATAATTTGTTTTATTTCACAATCAGTTTGCTTGAAATTATTGATAAAGCCTTACATGTTACTGAGAAAACGGAAAATACACTGAATGTGTTTAATGACCTCCTGCAATATTTAGATTACCAGGTTCGGACATCTAGACAATGATTAAAAGATAATTGAAAGTAAACTAAAACTGACAATTTTAACATTTCTGAAAATGGTTATTAAAGTTATATATTGTACATATTGTTGTGTACAGTACATATTGAACTTTGCCTATATTATACAGACAATTATACATTTAATTTAATATATTTTTATTAAATAATTGTTATTTTACTCAAACCGCCACCTTTTATCAATTACATTGTTAATAGCCCCTTCCTAGTCTTTAATTTTATACATCCAAGAATTCTTGGTTCGGAATCTGCAGACACCCAAACATATAACCGTAGAGTAGATCTCAAAGCACCATAACCACTACATTCTGTAGTGGTTATGGTACTATGAGTGTTCTTTCGGCCTTCCAGGGTAAGTAGACCTACAAGGTTTAACTCAGTGGAGATAATGGCAGCTGGTTACAGGAGCTTCCATCTCCAGAGGAGGCGAAGGTAGTCACCTAGCGTGATCCAGGTAATTTGCCAAACAATTCTCAAACTGCTTGACAACTTACCATAGGAGGAACCAGGGCACTTCTGGCAACATAACCACTACATAGGGCTGTAGTGGTTATGGAACTTGGAGTATTCCTTTAGAAGTGCATCTGTATGAATGTATGATACATTGTTCCTGCCTTAGAACTATCTGGAATATCCAAATACACCACTAGGCTAAAGGTTTCCATTTCATTTTACAAAGTTTCAGTCCCATCTGAAATAAATGACGAACTTCCTACACACATACTGAATTTGACGCAGTGATTTACACTTATCTCTGTATGAGACTGTAGGCAAAGGTCCCCGGTTGTCAATTAAAGCTCTTCTAAAAACGCTGAGGTTGCAATAACCAGAATCGTGTCCAAAAAGACTCTTACCTTAGTGTAATGTATCAGACTGTCATATAATGCTCCTTTAGCTCGGGTAGACACAAAATCTGGAAGTGTCCTCTGTCTGTTTGTGAGATGAACATTTCCTCTTTTGTTTTTAATTGTATTTAATCAGTTATGTAAATAATGAAATATATGTTGTTGTTTTTTTATCGTCATTAGCTAGTTTTCAAAAATAGCACAGATCAACCAAGAAATCAAACCTTTTTATACATTAATAAACCAATACACAATAATAAGAGTAGGAATATTAAGAAGTTTTTATGGCTTAGAATAGTTAATGAGATCATGTCTGATGGGAGGATATAAGATATGTCCCATTTTTCTAAAATATGTTTTGCTTGTCATCAATAATCTAATAGTCAAAGAGAAAAACAACTATGGACCAGTTTAATCAGTGCTATTCCTACTTACAAGGAAATCAGTAAGATCAGTACATATAGTTTGGCATAGTTTGATTCACATGTGTTAATACAAGTAAAGGGTCACCAGAGCATAGTTATCCATTGGAAGGCCATGGAGACGGCCACTTCTACCTATCTTCTTCATTTTATCCTTTCTGAATAGAAACATAGAAACATAGAATGTGACGGCAGATAAGAACCATTCGGCCCATCTAGTCTGCCCAATTTTCTAAATATTTGAATTAGTTCCTGTCTTATCTAGCCTTTGCCTTTCCCACGCATGCTTAAACTCCCTCACTCTGTTAACCTCTACCACTTCAGCTGGTAGAATATAGCACCTTGGATTCCATTGATGTGATTGGGTAATCGAAAAGGCGCATTTACATCACAAGCACTAGCAGACTTGATGGGATAAAGAAGAAAGTGCTCTTATTAATTTAATTTAATTTAGCTAGCATCCTATGGTAACCTCATCCTGCCCTGTCACCCTTTCCTTTTAGGTCCTCATTCTGGTGGATGGCATACCTGCCCTCCTAATGTTTGTGTATTTGATCTGCATGGTATTTTCAAACCCATACTGCATGGTGAGTTAAAGCCTAGCACCAACAACAGTGCCCAGTCATCCCAGCAAGTCACCAAGGTCACGTAAGGTAGAATTTAGTTGTTTTTTTGTAGTTGGGCAGTAAAACTTTAAATGTAATGAAGGAAACATGCTATCAGTTGGTTGAGAAAGAGACACAAAGGGGGCTGGGGGAAGAGACACACAAAGGGGCTAGGGGGGAGAGACCCACATAGGTGCACATGCTTATTCAGACCCGAAACAATACTCACCCTGCTAAGCTGCCGCCGGTGATCATGGGGATACCTCACACAAGCCCATCCGACAGTGAATCACCCGGACCAAGGAGTGTGGCCTATCTGAGCTTGAGCTGTGGTGAGACATCCGCTCTCCCAGTTCTCCGACGGACGCATTGCTGTTCTCCCCCCTCTGGACCGGCGGGGGTTATCCCGGTCCCCACTGGCGACCAGCACTACCCATTACTGCCTTCCAGCACCCGCACTGACGGAGGTCTTGCACAGGGCCGGACACCCTAAGATGGAGGACACGCTACCACCGCATGCGCAACAACTTACCATGCTCATGTAGAGCACTTGTGAGAAAATACTGCAGCACCTGGCTGGGACTTTTGAAATATTCTGGGCCAAGTTAGCAGCTCACCTTGAATTGTCTGAGGCTCCGTTTGAGGCGAGAAAGCGGAGACAGGAGAGGCAGGAGAAGAGCTGGCCCTCCCTGGGCGCTCCTTCCACAAAAGCGTTGATGTCTCCTAATCTGGGTCTACCCTGGCTGATGGCCAACAGGGATATACTCCCAGAGCATCGTCCAATGACGCGGAAGATCCATCACTGCAGGCGGTGACAGTCCATCGGGATCCACCGACGTCCCCTGCAAAGGAAGAACTCAGCCTCTTATTCAAGCACCCAAGTTCGTGGTCCAAGGATGCAGGCCTTCATAGCGGCCTGGGGCAGTGGGGAGCTCTGGCTCGGACTCTGCCTCATAATGCCGCTCAACCCCCTCAGCCTACCACAAAACCAAGGCATCGGCTGACACTTTACACCTAAAACCCTTGGATAGTTGGTTGCCTGACGTACATGCTAGATTACTTTCCTTCCCATGGCATGCCTGTCTGCACCTACAGTGCTCCACGTTTTTAGGCTTGCATCGAGCATCACTATTTCTTTAATTTGCTTATTTACATTGTATATTTGATGTGTCACCACTTTTCTGTTATGTTTTCTGAGGAATGTTGTGGGAAGCAGCCTCTTATAGTACACAAGCCATACGCTGGCTGTTGTGTCACTGCCTAACAGAGGTACATATAATCAGTCTTAGCACCTATCAGCCTCTCCAAGGGCCAAAAAGAGACAACGTACAAGCTTTATACAGAAGCTCATGCTACCTAACTCATCTTGGGGAACAGGTGTCTGCCTTATGTACAGTGTTATCATTCACTAGCACTGTCCCTGATTACAAATGTAATTTTCTGCAGTATCCCGCTGTTTCTTTATCCCACCAACAATCTCCTAAACAGAATAAAGACTTGCTCTGGTAAGAGGGAATTTTTTAACAGACTTTTAATGATTTTTGTTACTGTGTCTCAAAGCTTTCAAACCTATTTATTCAGTTCTTCTGCTACAAATGGAAAAACATATATAAAAACATTGCAGTCAGGCACAATTACAGGAACAGGAGTATATCGAAGTCCAACATAGCCATGGTCTGGTACACTATACAGGAATAGGATACTCGTGATCAACATTGCCAGGTATGGTCGACAGGGTTACACTAGAGAAAGCAAGGTCAATAACTAAGGTGGATCAAATTATGGGAATCATCAGGAACAAGGACAATTATAACATACTTATGGGCTGTGAGACCACGAAAGGACACTGAACAGTTGCTAAAGCTAGGCATATATAGGGCTTGAGCATTTACTTAATAACCATGCCCCTAAAACATAAGGGGGTGTTGCAATGACATAATGACGTTGGTGTGACATCATCACATCATACAAAGGAGAAAGAGATATATAGTCTAGCATCAGAAACACTGGCTGAGGTGTCTGAGGTTGTTTTCAGACACAGACCCCCGGAACTGTGGCCAAACTAACGTCGGAGTGTCAACTAAGGTAGGATTCCTTACACATACGAGGAATTAGAAATAATCCATAACAGCATATCTAAGCAAGTGTTACAATACCTCAAATCTATAACATCATTAGAATGTACCTGCATCCCACATAGATAGATAAATAGATGGAGAGATAGATAGAGAGATAGATAGATTATTTGACACTTACAGCTAACAGTTTCCTGTCAGACCGGGTAGTGGATACAGAAGATCCTCTACCACGGCCCACTCGGTGTGAGCAGCACTTCCATTCAGCATCTCCATACTCTGCATGGGTGCGCTGTACGCTCCCTATATAGATGCTTTGATTCAATGCATCTCTATGAGGAAATGCTAATTGGCACAGGTCTTCGTTTTTCTGCACATAGCCTCCCAATGCTTTTCTATGGGAAAGCAATGGATTGGCTGAGATCATCAAGATTGATGATCTCAGCCATGGAGGCGTGGCCAGCTGTGGCAAGTCCAGAGAGTTGGTCCAGTCACTTAAATATTTATTTCAGCATTATGGTCTTAGGAATACATGTTTAAATTTCTAACATTATAGTGTTCCTTTAAAACTGAAATTCCCTTTGAATTATCACTTTAGTGAATAATCCTGTTTGGATTTCATTTTTATCTTGCTTTTCTGGATCAGCAGCACTAATGCTAATGGATATTTCATACTTTGAACATAATATATACGGGCCTTTTTTTTTCCCACAAACTTTATTATGCTACTATGTTACTTTGAATGCAACATTAACAAATACTTTTCGCACTCTACCCATAGTATAATTTCATTAGAAGCAGAGCCTCTCAAACAGCTGGGTTATGTTGGGCAGAAGGGCAGTGACATTTTCTCAAAGCACTCAGCGTTTCTAGCCTGTGGGAGTTGTGTAGGAGGAGATTGAAATTCCACTAGAAAAGGGGCAGAATCATCATATCCCAACAAATATGTACCCTGCAAGAGTTGAATAATTTTGTTAGTTACACTGAAAAAAAAAATAAAAAAAATTCCATCTTCAGTTTATACTTCATTTGTGGATAAGTTCAGTCCGTTCCTCTTTCGACATTAGCGTCATTAGAAATATATAGTTTATTCCTAATGGTATAAATACTTTTTTTTAAGACAGCATGTTAACGTAATAAATGTTTGCCAATATATCTGTTTATTAGATGGGTTGTTTCTGTATAAATTCATACGGCTTACATGAACTTGCCAGCTCGTCTTTTGTTAACTACGTCTATTTCAATGTGGTTTCTATGTAGGTACTGTCTGTTCTTGGATACAAAAGCGTAATCTGTGTGTTTCAAGTGTAAAGAGACTGTAGGATGAAAATAAGCAGTGACATGTTCAAGGGATCGGAGCCTCACAAGATCAGTATATGGTGGTGGTGGTGACATGCATGAGAGGCTTTGTCATTCTAAAAACAGCAATTCTCTATGGAAGTGTTATATTAAAAGTTAAATTCCAGCTAGGGCAATTATTTACAAATACATAGATGACATTTTTTAAAAATCAAACCCATGCAATAACTTTTATTTATTATTTGTTCCAGAAGCATGTGTTTTGCGTTGATCATCATGAGCTCAGTTTCACGTTCCTCGTTATGTATCCAAAATGTATAAGGATATGGCTTTGCTGACTCACCATTGAGTGTTTTCGCACTGCCACACTGATGCAGGCTACCACGAAGACGTTCAGTGCTGGGAGGGTGGTCTTTGAGTGGTGAGAAAATCCTCTGTTTATGTTAAACAGCTTGAACACAGTTTGACAAATACCAGAAGGCCGGCACCTATAAGGTTCTTAACCATAACCACAACAATAAGCTGCAGTGGTTATAGTGCCCCTTTGGGAATATTATTATTATTATTATTATTATTATTGCCATTTATATAGCGCCAACGGATTCCGTAGCGCTTTACAATATTTTGAGAGGGGGGGTGTAACAATAAATAGGACAATTACAAGAAAACTTACAGGAACAATAGGTTGAAGAGGACCCTGCTCAAACGAGCTTACAGACTATTGGAGGTGGGGTATTTGAAACATTAGGACAATAAATATCAAGTAGGAGTGAAGCAGAGCTGGAGGAGAGAGCAAAGCACTGTCCCATAGGAGAGAGCAGGAGACAGGTATGTAAGGTAGAGATTACTCTGGGAGGCCATAAGCTTTCCTGAAGAGATGGGTTTTAAGGCCCTTCTTAAATGATTGAAGACTAGGGGAGAGTCTGATGGCAGTAGGCAAGCTATTCCATAGGAGAGGAGCCGCCCGCGAGAGGTCCTGCAAGCGCGAGTTGGCCGTACGGGTGCGAGCAGCGGTCAGGAGGTGGTCACGGGCAGAGCGGAGGGTACGTGGAGGGGCATATTTATGGATCAGTGAAGAGATATAAGCGGGGCTAGAACTGTTCAGTGCTTTAAATGTATGGGTTAGCACTTTGAATTGACTCCTATAGCATACAGGGAGCCAATGTAAGGACCGGCAGAGGGGTGAGGTGTGAGAGGACCGACTAGAGAGGAAAATCAGTCTAGCTGCAGCATTCATTACAGACTGTAGCGGGGCAATACGGCTTTTGGGGAGACCAATCAGGAGAGGGTTACAGTAATCCATGCGGGAAATTACTAGAGCATGGACAAGCTCCTTGGTAGCATCTTGCGTAAGAAAGGGGCGAATGCGGGCTATGTTTTTGAGTTGGAACCTACAGGACTTGGCAACAAACTGGATGTGAGACTCAAAGGTGAGACCAGAGTCAAGTATGATGCCAAGACAGCGCGCTTGCAGGGATGGACTTATGTGGATATCACTGACTTGAAGGGAGAGCGAGAGAGGAGGATCAGTATTAGGAGGAGGAAAGACAAGGAGTTCAGTTTTAGAGAGGTTAAGTTTCAGAAAGCGTGAAGACATCCAGTCAGAGATGGAAGAAAGGCAAGCAGTGACACGTTGCAGGACAGCAGGGGAGAGGTCCGGGGAGGAGAGGTATATCTGAGTGTCATCAGCGTACAGGTGGTAGTGGAATCCAAAAGAGGCAATCAGTTTACCAAGAGAGGCGGTATAAAGAGAAAATAGAAGGGGACCAAGGACAGACCCTTGGGGAACTCCAACCGAGACAGGACGAGTGGAGGAGGTATCCTTGGAAAAGGAGACACTGAATGAGCGTTGGGAGAGATAGGAGGAAAACCAAGAGAGGACCGAGTCACAGAGACCGAGCGATTGAAGAGTTTGAAGGAGGAGAGCATGATCAACGGTGTCAAAGGCAGCAGAGAGGTCAAGGAGAATTAATATGGAGTAATGACCTTTGGATTTAGCAGAGATTAGGTCATTAGTCAATTTGATAAGAGCAGTCTCAGTAGAGTGGAGAGGGCGGAAGCCAGACTGAAGAGGGTCAAGGAGAGAGTTTGAATTAAGGAAGCGGGACACACGGGTAAAGACAAGCCTTTCCAAAAGCTTTGATGAGAAAGGGAGCAGGGATATGGGACGATAGTTAGAAGGGGAGGATGGGTCAAGAGATGGTTTTTTCAGGATAGGTATTACAGTGGAATATAATCAGAAACATATAAAGATTGGAAAAGCAAACATGGTGTTTATACTAGTACAGTGAATAAACAGGAAAAATCACAAAAAGGTTGTGATGAAACACGCTTATAAAAATCTGCAGCACAAAAACATCACATTTACAGTACTAGAATACATACATAGACAGATCATCTTACACTGAAACATGTTAACATGCATATATAAACACACCCTAGCAAGCATACAGACACAGACATATACTAGCACATATCGATAGACACACACAGATACCATGCTAGTGAACATTCAGAGACATATGTACACACTAGCACAGACAAAAATGCAACACATATTTGGAAACATACATGCACACATGGGCACAAATAGACACACAGACATACAAAGGCATAGAGTCAGTAAAGAAATGATAAGTAATACAATTGCATTCAAATTATTTATCAAGTTGGTTAGTTTGGTTGATCTAGAACAGGGGTACCAAAAAGGGGCAGTCTAATAGCATGCAAAGCATCATGGAAGTTGTAATTCTACAACATATGCAAAATTTGCAAATTCATTTTTCTTTAGTATATAGTATAGTATATAGTATAGTATTAGGAATAAACAACTACTGTACTTTTTCAAATCATGAAATACTCTGAGCAGTAAAACAACGTCATAGAAATTAACTTATTATCAAGCGGTTTAACCCCAAAGGTTGCCTCCAGCGCTGGACCTCCAGAATCCTCAATGGCATCCGACTTCTGAAATTGACTTTAAGGAAGCATGCAGTGCCTATTGGCTGGAGCGATCAGCTAACAGTCTAAGCCAAGCATGTCAAACTCACAGCCCGCCGGCTACATGTGGCCCACAATGAATATCTTTGCGACCAGGCGAGCTGTGAGTTTGACATGCTTACTAAGGCAGAGTAGGCACCTGCTCTCCCAACATTGCAGGTGCCTACTTTGCTAAAATTTACCTGGCCAGGAGGAGAGGACGCTGGCAGCAGCGAGGGAGCGCAGTCTGTTCTTCCTGCTCCTCACTGCTCCAGTCCAGTGGGGATCTTCTCTCCCTCTGTAGTGATACCGGGTGTCTGTAGTGACGTCATTCTGGCCCCGCATCACTAAACTGCACGCGTGAGGGAGCACTGAGGAGCAGGTAGGAGACCTCCCGAGAGAAGATCCTCACTGGATCCCAGGGAGAGGCCCCACACCAGCTCCCAAAGGTAGGGAACAATAAATAAAATGATGTGAGTGTGTGCAAAAATGTGTAAATGTGTGTGTGTCTGTCAGTGGGTGTGTGTGTGTTTGTGTGTGTGTCTGTCAGTCAGTAAGTGTGTGTCTGTCAGTGAGTGAGTGAGTGTGTGTGTCTGTCAGTCAGTGACTGTGTGTCTGTCAGAGAGTGAGTGTGTGTGTCTGTCAGTGAATGTGTCTGTTAATGAGTGAGTGTGTGTCTGTCAGTGAGTGTGTGTTGATCAGTGTTGCGATGGCCGCGGCTGGACAGTTGAGTACCTAGAGGTGCATGGAGGCACGTAACGCCATGTAACATTCCAAGGTGACATCAACGTGCTCCACCTTCACAGGGTTTCAGGGAGTAGCCGGAGGATCCGCTTTGGTACAGTGTGCAGATGGCGCCATTGTGGGTATACCAGAGGCTGGACTCCGGAGTCGCATACTGTCAGCGGCAATGTGAGTGAAGTCGGCTTGTTGGCTAATATTGTTTTTTTTTTTTTTTTTAAAACAAGGGCCGGGTTTTAGAAAAGGGGGGTTCTGGGATTTAGTAAAGGGGGGACTGATATTTAGTAGAGGGAGGTGCGGGGATTTAGTATAGAGGGTGGTGCTGGGATTTAGTATAGAGGGGGGACTGGATTTAGTATAGAGGGTGGGACTGGGGTTTAGTAGAGGGTGATGCATTTTTTTTATACTGTAGTTTTCAAAACAAACCTACGTTTCAATGAAAATGTAAGTTTTGGGGTTTTTTTGCGGCCCACATAAACTTAAACCTTGTTTATTTGGCCCATCCTAGCCTTTGAGTTTGACATGCTTTCTCTAAGCCAATCAGCAGCCACATTCATAAAGAAAGGTATGTACTTAAACAAGCTTACAATTTATAAAGTTACAGCAATTATCGTAATAAAGGCTGAAAATAATCAACTTGAACTTTTTACATATTCCTGTATATGCTTTACACCAAAAAAGGCAAACCCCCCCACCAAAAACTATATTTACAATTGTGTCACAAAAAGCAGGAAAAAAATCCTTCCTGACATCAAAGTGGCAACCGGAATACAGCTTGGGTCCCCGAGCCGTTAATAAAATCCATTTAAATTTTATAGCACTGAACGTCCCAGTTTTGCAGCCATTTCTTTATTATCACCTTAAATACCATTTTTGACATCCAAACAAACAAAAGAAACAAACAAAAACAAACAAATAAGAAATCTTTTTTATACTATTCAGAAAAGTAAAGTATCAATTTATTTTGAAAGTCATTATGTAGAGGTAACACATTTTAATGACAAAATATATAACTTTATTGATGTTTTTTTAAGGTATCAGAACAAAACTCCAAATACGATTATAGAATATTTTCATTGTTTTATTTGTCACATACACACATACACACACACATCAAAAATCCCAAACACAAGGTGTTACGTCTGGTACGTTAATTGTGACAATGGAAAATCCTATGCCGAAGATGAAGTCCTAGATGAAGACATGTTGATTGTGGCTCTTCATTGTTGGTTACTTGTGTAGGATGAAATATGGGTATAATGTGGCAGTTAACTCCAAGTGGGTAGTATCCAAATAACTTTTTTCCTCCCCTTTTCCTACCCCTTTCCCGCGCCAGCTCCTGAGGGGACCCGGCTCACTCCCCTCCTATTAACACAAAGGACCCGATAAATTTGGCCTGAACCACTCCCTCACAAGACAAACACCGCACAACCCGGATTTGGTCTTGACAGGGACCAAGGGCACCACGCACACAATGTAACCAACCCAGTCCACACAGGCGATTATGAACTAAAACAAGACTGTGTAGGGAGAGCCACACTCGATGCGCACAGCTAGCCGGATGCCCAAAAGGGAGCTCGCCCCGCACGCACTGGTCCCGTGGGGCGACCGGGGGTTCCCGGGGGGCGGGGAGCTCACATGACACCACCAGGCCCTGACACCTGACAGTCCCAGAGAGACCCAGAAGATCTGGACGTGGCCCTGACTCGGCCACCCGGGAAAGTGGCCGGCACGTGGACCCCCTACCCTCGACCATGACCTGGGGGATGCAGACGACCAGGGGGCGCCCCTCTCTCTTCTGGAGGGCGCGGGGACGCTAAAACACCCAGGCCCGCATGAATATCCCCCCCTAGAGGGGGGAACTCGGCCCGCACCTTAAACCAAGGAGCCCCGTCCCAACTGCGCTATGATGCGCATACTCACCTATCTACCACCTCACCCACAACCTTCCCCACATGGGGTCCGAGACTGGGGGGCGGGGGCTCGGGATGGGGAGTGGGGAATGGGAGTAACGGCGCCTCTATTGGCCCTCGGGGGGTTACCCCTGCCGTCCGGTGAGAACCCGGCCGCCAACTGAGCACTAACAACAGGCTCGCACCTCAGCAGGGGGGCGATTTGGGAAGGGGAATACCAAAAGGGGTCATTAGCGTAACACTGTTATGGAAAGGAATGTTTGCACTGTTACTTCTTGTCAAACCACAAAACTAAATAAAGAATGTCAAAAAGTATCCAAATAAGTGAAGTAGTGCATAAAAACCCTCATTAGCCACAATGTAATTTTTATTTTTCATTTATTAGCTCACACAACAAGTGAAAACAGAGGGATAGTTATGAGTTCAGTTTGGTCAATTTTTCTCACTTTGTTGGTTGGTTGTTGGTCACATTGGTTGGTTTTGTGGGAGGGATGTTTGCAATGTTCACTGTTTTGATAATACTACTTTAATAATATCCCCTACAGTTTATTTAATCTTAAGCATGAATGCCTGCCAAGATTGTATGAAGAGTTCACAAACAACCTCAGATGTTTTACAGGAACAGACATGTTGCAGGAAAGACAAAATGGTTGACATGAGCCAAGCTGAAACTCTAGCCACATTTATTTCCAGGTATAAACAAGTGGACTTCTTCTGGCAAAAATTCTTCACCGAGTGGAACCATATGTAAAATCCCATCAGTCATCGGTCAGTGTGCCAGAACCTCAATTAATCCTTTTAGTACGTAAACGTCAAAACTAAACACAATTTCTTTTTCGATCGATTGATTGTAACTGTTCATATTTTGGTCCCTGCGGAAGTTTCTATGAAACGAAACACGTAGGACCGGGAGTTTGTTATTGTTTTCATATTTTATATACTTTCTATCTATTTGAAGTAAATAAATCAATTTATACCTACCGACCTGGTTCCTGATTGCAATCGGGAGTGCTAACAGCATACAGAGCATGCAGGATCCTGACCTCCCTCATAGGGAAGGCAACTTTAAGGCGCTTTGATACTTGGATTCTGTGAGTTCCATAATTAGTGGGGGCATTGCTCTTCACTATAAACACTGTTGCACTATTATTTGTTATATTTTTTTCCTTTAGGTATATTTTCTATATTGTGTCACATTTGTATGAGATCACCAACAGGGTAGAGACCTTGGGAAGCTAAACTTTAAAGCTAAGTACCGTAAATACTCGAGTATAAGACGAGTTTTTCGGCACATTTTTTGTGCTGAAAAACCCCCACTCGTCTTGTACTCGAGTCACTGTCCGTATTATGGCAACTTACATTGCCATAATACAGACCAGGACCGCCGGGCTCATTACAAGCCTGGCGTTCCTGTTGGGGGCTGGCAGCGAGCTGTTACTTACCTTTCCTGCAGCTCCTGTCAGCTCCCTTCTCCTGCGTTCCGGTCAGCTCCCTTCTCCTCCACTGTAAGTCTCGCGAGAGCTGTGGCGTCTGAGCATTGCCAGTGGAGGAGAAGGGAGCTGACCGGCATGGAAGAGAAGGGAGCTGACAGGAGCTGCAGAAAAGGTAAGTTACAGCTTGTTGCCAGCCCCCCTCCTACACAGCCCATGCCACTAGACCACCAGGGAATGAGAGCCCCCCTCTATGGCCAGCTAACAAGCAGGGAGGTGGGACAAAAATAAATAAATAAAGATTTAAATAATATTAAAATAAAATAAAAATATTAATAATATAAAAAATATATATATTAAAATAATAATAATTAAAAAATAAAATAAAAATGCCGACCCCCCACCAAGGCTCTGCATCACATTCACAAACACACTCTGCATCACATACACACACACTGCATTCATACACACACACACACTGAATTATATATACACACACACACACACTGAATTATATATACACACACACACACACACTGCATTCTATACACACACACTGCATTCATTATATATACACACTGTAAATAAATATTCAATTAATATACGTTTTTTGGGATCTAATTTTATTTAGAAATTTCCCACCTAGAATTTTACCCCCAAAAACTGGGAAAACTTATTGACTCGAGTATATCGAGTCAATAAGTTTTCCCAGTTTTTGGGGGTAAAATTCTTATACTCGAGTATATACGGTAGCTTTATCCTTATTATACACTTGTGTGGCGTGAAGAGATAATGGGTTATTTATTTATTTCTTCACCTTTTATCCCTGCCTACAGGGGTCTGGTCACCTAAACGTTGACTAAGGTACTAGTACACATTCGTATTACGTTATAGTGTTCTTTTAAGTGATAGAACACAGAGAAGATTATTAGCACTGATATAAATTCCGATTCTTTATGGTGATTTCTTAGGAACAAACTGCATTATTAACCAGTAAGAAATACTCCGCACTGCCCTAGACAAACCGAATCTATAAAATATAAAGAGTAGCTGCAACTTTTTTATTTTATCTGTGCAGAGTTTAACAAGCAGATTTGCACTACCACAACAGCTGGTGCAAACAGAATTCTAGACTTTTTAAAACAATAGTATGGCATTATTAACATTGCACTTTTTTTTTTTTAAACAGGGTTGACGATAACAGTTGCATGGCTTCAGTTTAAACTACCCATTTTTATAAAAAAAAAAAAAGAACACTATAGGGTCAGGAACACTAACATGTATTCCTGACCCTATAGTGTTAAAACCACCATCTAGCCCCCCTGGGCCCCTCATTCCTCCATAAATATAGCAAAATCTTACTTGTATTCAAGCCTGAAGCTGTAGCTTTGCATGCTGTTTGCCTCAGAATAGCAAGCTGTCTGCTGACATAATCAGAAGTGGTGGCCTGATCCAATCACAGTGCTTCTCCATAGGATTGGCTGATACTGACAAGGAGGCAGATCAGGGGCAGAGCCAGCACAATTCAAACACAGTCCTGGCCAATGATGCATCTCCTCATAGAGATGAATTGAATCAATTAATCTCTATGAGGAAAGTTCAGTGTCTGCATGCAGAGGGAGGAGATACGGCCATTACTCTATCCTAATTCTCCTTGATCTCTCTGCTGCCTTTGATACTGTTGTTCATCAACAGCTTCTTCGCATTCTTTGTAATTTTGGTCTACGGGATACTGCTCTCTCCTGGTGCTCCTCCTACCTCTCCCAGCGCTCTTTCAGTGTTCCTTTCTCTGACTCTGCCTCCTCTCCCCAACCACTCTCTGTCGGTGTCCCCCAAGGTTCTGTACTTGGTCCCCTACTGTTCTCTATCTACACTGCCTCCCTTGGTAAACTCATCAGCTCGTTTGGCTTCCATTATCATTTTGTCAGGATTACTGTTTGATCCAGCACGTAGAACTGTACAGCACGAATGACAAATAAGTAACGTATTACCGGTCCTTAGAATGGCCGGATTTAACGTACAAAGAATAGTCAAAAATACTAGCCGAGGTCAGGGAACACAGAAAGGGACACAGCGATGAGGAAAGCCAGGAGTCAGGATACCAGAATATAGAGAAGTCAATAAACAAAGCCAAAGTAAAAAACCAGGTAGAAAACTATAAACAGGAACGCGCTCTCGGACAACCACAAGGGAAACCACGACAGGGCACTGAGCAGGCTGAGAACTGGGCCTAAATACCCCTCCTTTAGTTCTGATAGGCTGTAACCGGCCTTTGACCCCAAAGTCAGTTACCAGGTTTCATTTGTATAATTGCTGCTCAGCATTAACCCTTCTGTGGATTAGGTTGCTGCTCGGCACAACTTTTCCTGTGTGGACAGTAAATGTCATTAATCACTTTTCTCTAAGCGGATGAATACATGACACCAGGTTTCATTTGCACAATTACTGCTCAGTATTAACCCTTCTGTGGATTAGGTTGCTGCTCGGCACAACTTTTCCTGTGTGGACAGTAAATGTCATTAACCACATTTCTATAAGCGGATGAATACGTGACACATTTCTACGCTGATGACACGCAAATTTACCTGTCTTCTCCTGATCTCTCTCCGCCCATGTTAACTTGTGTCTCTGACTGCCTCTCTTCGATTTCCAAATGGATGGCTGCTCACTTCCTTAAACTCAACCTGTCCAAAACAGAGCTTCTGGTCTTTCCTCCCTCAAGTGTTACTACTTCCGTGTCTGTCTCCCTCCAAGTCAACAGCGCTATCATCACCTCTACCTCGCAGGCTCGCTGCCTGGGTGTTCTTTTTGACTCCAACCTCTCCTTCACCCCTCACATCCAATCAATCGCCAAATCCTGTCCCTTCCATCTCAAAAACATAGTGCGCATCCGTCCCTATCTAACCCCGGATGCGGCAGGTGCTGGTCCATGCTCTTGTTCTCTCTCACCTGGACTACTGCAATACTCTTCTCAGTGGTCTTACCTGTTCCCAGATTGCACCGTTGCAATCTATAATGAATGCAGCGTCAAGGCTCATTTTCCTGTCCGCTCGCACCTCCCACGCCTCCCCACTCTGTCAGTCCCTGCATTGGCTTCCAGTTAGATATAGGGCTCAATTTAAAATTCTGGTGCTTGCTTACAAGTCCCTACATAATGCTGCTCCATCCTCCCTATCCTCCCTAATACACAAGTATGTCCCATCGAGGCCCCTACGCTGTGCCAAAGACCTACATATATCCTCTGTCCGTACTCCTCTAACGCTCGCCTCTAAGACTTTTCCAGGGCTGCACCTCTTCTGTGGAACTCCCTTCCCTCCTCCATAAGAATTTCACCCAGTCTCCACTCATTCAAAAAATCATTGAAAACTCACTTCTTCAAGAAAGCATATTAATTAAACTGTTAGCAGGTTTTTATCATTCACCCTCCATGACTCCTCTCCTGCAACTGTCAAATATTACCTACTAAGCCCCCTGCGTATATTTTTCTAAAAACTTACTTCATACCCCTACTTTTACTCTTTGTGTCACTATACCCCACTCCCGCTAGCATGTAAGCTCATTGAGCAGGGCCCTCCACCTCTGTTCCTGTACGTCGAGTTGTCTGGTTACAATTAAATGTCTGTTAGTCCACCCTTTGTACAGCGCTACAGAATCTGATGGCGCTATATAAATAATAAAATAATAATAATAATACTGAATGTTTGGATGCATTTTAGGCAGCCATGACCCAGGAAGGATCTCTAACAGCTATCTGAGGAGTGGCCAGTAAAGTTATCACTAGGCTGTAATGTAAACACTGCATTTTCTCTGAAAAGACAGTGTTTACAGCAAAAAACCTGAACGTAATGATTCTACTCACCAGAACAAATTCAATAAGCTGTAGTTGTTCTGGTGACTATAGTGTCCCTTTAACATTAGGCTGAGCAATAGTGTCTAAGAGGGAGATTTACGCTGTCAACAGTATGCTAAAAAGATGATAGTGCTGTGATGGGTGGGTAAATTAAAGGATATGTGCTCAGGCTAGACATACATGTTGTAAAGAGGTCCTAAGGTTAGTCTGTATGGTTTTTTTTGTCAATCTGGTTTTATTGAAGGCATATAAGATGGGGTACATAAGAGAAAGCAGGGGAAATGTACGGGTGGTTTACAATATAAGGTTGATACATCATTCAGCAAGAATAACAATGCCTCATTTTTTTAAGTTTAAAGTGTAGTATGAAAATACAAGCTATGGATCTTAAGATCCGGTATGTAACATGCTAAATTAACAATTCATTAACTAGTCTTAATGTACCAAAAGTATAATACAGTGTAGGTTAAACTATGTGTCAGCTGGTATGCATTTGCTAGTCGTATGTTGTATATAGGTAATCCATGTATCCTGCTAGCTGTGCCTAAACTGCGTGTTGTAATACAAGCTGAGAGCAAGCAGTTATAATATGTGAACACATTTAATGCGCTTGTAACATAACTGTAGTGCACCATAGTGGGGGATTGCTCAAACTGCACTTAGCTTAATACATGTGTGAGGGATGCGACAGGTGAAGCGTTTAGTGGTGTAGTACTGCTGGACCCACTGGTGAGTTGCATGAGTGTCTAGTAAGCAATGTCCTGATGTGAACTGCAAGTGGAGTCCTTTATCTAGTTGGGAAACACGCTGGATTATCCACCAACCTTCAGGGGCCAGTCTGGTGTACTCTATGCAAGAGGATGGGATATGCAACATGCCTACTCAGTGGGGGCTCAATTTAATGTATCTGCGTGGACAGTTCATGCTGTGCCCTAAAGGGTCCATGGCTGTGGGCGGCATGTAGTGGGGCCGCCGGCTTACGGCCCATCTATCAGCCGATACCCCTGTTGGGGAGGTCGGAGCCATGAGTTGGACGGGTCAACAAGAGGCCGATGAGCTGTTGGTACAAGGAGGGAGCACTCCAGCCCAAGGTTGGAATGAAGGCCAGCACCTGCAGTTCACAGACTCGGGTTCTCGTGGTCGAGGCTGGGACTACCCTCTGTTGGGCGCCATGGGGTGCTCGGATGTTCTGCCGTCGCCTGCGATGGTCGGGCTTCTGGCGGTGTGGTTGGTGCCGTGGAGGTTTCCTCTGGGAGGCCTTTAGCCCAGGAAGGATTGCAGGGCGGGCTGCGACATTAACCTTGTGTGGTTTGTCCGATGTAGGGCTTTTCCAGCTCCGCACCTCGTCCCTCCTTACTGTTCCCACCGGGTCAGGTGGATCCCATCTGCAACATAGCTTCAGGCGCTCCCATAGCCTTTGAAAGAGCCTATCTAGTCTCTCAGCGTACTGCTCCTCTGTGTAGTAGCTTTGGCTGCTTTGATGGGCTTGCGCGGGCGTCTGCCACTGAGTCGCGGCCGCCATCTTGTGTGGCCCACTGGCCGCGTTGTTCGGGCTGCAGGGTATAGCTGGGGCTTGTGGTGTCTTTTGCCCTGGATTGGTTGGGACCGGGATGACCCCCGCCGGTCCAAAGGGGGGGAAACAGGGACCCATGTCGAGGTTGTCACTTAATATGGCCCCAGGAGAGCGGCCTTCTCCCCCGTGGTCCGTTTGTCTCGGTGCGTGGTAGGCCTCGCTGCTAGGCTCCGGTTTCTGCGGTCGGAGCTGCAAGCTTCGCGTACCGTTAGGTGCCGCTTCAGGTGCTGGTTATCCTCCTCAGTCTGGTAGGCTGTTCCAGGCTCGGTAGGTCGCTGTTAGGGCTCAGATTATGCCCATTGCCACCGGAGCATTTAGCATGTGCGTCCGGCCATCTTGCCGGTCAGGCCCCGCCCCCCCTAGTCGGTATGTTATTACAGCACTCCTGACATATATGGGAAGTTATTATAACCAAGATGGCTCTCTGCGTTAAAAACAGTGAGAGAAACCTGCTACAAAACCACAGCTCCAGTAGGTTAAGATTAAGTGAGTGTAGTTATTACAAAGAGAACAATAGAGCTGGGTGTTACAATAAAAGGTAAATCAAACATGAAATTACAGCAGGGTTATAAAGCTGGGTGCAGCTATTATAGTAAAGTATGCAAACATGGGTACCCGTTTTTCCCTACAAAATAATTACTACTTTAGTTGGCATAGAGATCATGGAGTATAGGCATTGAAATTATAATGTGTAAGGCAACAGGCCGAAATCAAAATAAAACTATCTGGGCACTTTTACAGTGTGCGTGTAGATTTGTTGGCTTCCATCATGTATGAGTCCCCTTTCATTCAATCCCTAATGGTGGGAAGCTCCCAGAGTTTGTTGCTGGTTCATTGTTGTCCCACCGTTCCAGCCAGGAACCTGAAGAGCATGTTGATCAGTAGCCACGAGGCATGGGATTCTCCTCTTCTGTGCTATATGAGAGCGGGTCTGATGGCGCTCTACATGACGTGGAGCCTGTGTGTGCCTGATCTGTTGCTCTGTTGCTCTTTCTATTGCATTTCTTTTTTAGTTTATCTGTCTGCTTTACATTTACCATGGGTGACCATGACGAATCCAGAGAATTAAACAGTAGATATCTGTATTTCTTTTAGGCATCTCTCTGTATAGTAAATATAGATCACTGACCGGAGTATGTGGTAATGCCAGAGAATAGTGATTTGTGCAGCTGTGCACAGGAAACTATTTAGCTCCTCATGAAATAATCTGTTTCTCCCAGTTGCGGATAAAGGGAGAGATTGTGCCAGGTTTAGTCATTTCCACTACAATTTTTCTGTATATATATATATATTTGACAGCAACACTACTGCAGATGGTCCATCTTCCTTCAATAGTACTGTTTGGTGCTTTTTCTCTTCTAACTTAACATAAGATGCTTTTTGTTTGTGTTTTAGGTTTAAAACTGAAAATATAATTATAGGTAGGGGAATTACATTTCTGCAAATGAGTTCCAAAAATGCAGATTTGAGTCACATTTAAAATTGATTTGATAATCGCCAGTTGTACAATAGTGCATTCTAAAACCACGTCTCCCACTTGGCAAATCGTGTGCCTCTAGTCTTAAAAAAAGGGTTTGAAGGTTATTTTTATTTCATTTTTCTGACTTAAATCTCATACCTACTGTATGGTAAATGAATGGTGTTATAAAAATTTAAAAAAAAACAACAAAAAAACTACTGCCTCAAAAAATCTTGTAAAATATTTTAAAGATGGGATATGTTTTTTAGACCGTAGTCATCCGCATATATGGGCACAGTTAGGTTGTTGCAACAATAGGTACCTCATTTTTGAATATATAGAAAAGAGAAGGGAGTTGAAAATGTAATCATTGAATAACTTTAAATGAGATAAGCACATTGTTGGAACATACACTGATCAGCCACAAAGTGCCTAATATTATGTAGGTCCCCCTCTTCCTGCTAAATCAGCTCTGATGAGGCATGGACTCCACAAGATCTCTGAACGTGCCCTGTGGTATCTGGCACCAAGACATTAACAGTAGATCTTTTTAGTTCTGTAAGTTGCGAGGTGGGACTTCCATGGATTGAATCTGTTGTTCCAGCACATCCCACAGATGTTCAACCAGATTGAGATCGGGGGAATTTGGAACACCCTAAACTCTTTGCCATATTCCTCAAATAATTCCTGAACAATTTTTGCAGTGTGGCAGGGTGCATTATCCTGCTGAAAGAGACCACTGCCATCAGGTAACACCAATGCCATGAAGGGGTATACATGGTCTGCAACAATCTCTAGATAATGGTACGTGTCAAAGTAACATCCACATGAATGCCAGGACCATGGTTTCCCAGCAGAACATTGCCCAGAGCATAGCACTGCCTTTAACGGCCTGCCTTCTTTCCATAGTGCATCCTGCTGTTATCTCTTCCCCAGGTAAACGATGCACATGTACCGACCAAGAAAACGTGATTCATCAGACCAGGCAACCTTCTTCCATTGCTCTATGGGCAAGTTCTGATGCTCATATCCCCATTGACAGTGATTTCGGTGGTGAACATTGGTCATCATGGGCAGTTTGACTGGTCTGCGGCTATGCAACCCCATATATAGCAAGCTGTGATACTCTGTGTTTTGACACCTTTTATCATAGCCAGAATACATTTTTTTCAGCAAATTAAGTATAGTAGCTCTTATGTGTGATTGAAACAGATAGGCTACCCTTTGCTCACCATATGCATCAATGAGCCTTGAGCGCCTATGACCCTGACACCGGTTCACCTCTTGTCCTTCCTTGCACCACTTTTGATAGATACTAACCATTGCATTCCAGGAACACCCCACAAGACTTGTTGGTTTGGAGCTGCTCTGACCCAGTTGTCTAACCATTACTAATATTGGCCTTTGTCAAGTCATGGATATCTTTGAGATCAGGTGATTGACTCAGCCATTGCAGAATATTCCACTTCTTTGCCTTAAAAAATCTCCTGGGTTGCTTTTGCAGTATGTTTTGGGTCATTGTCCATCTGTAAAGTGAAGAGCTGTCCACTTTGCTGAATCTGGTTGAATCAGAGTAGACAGTATATCCCTATACAACAGAATTCATCCAGCTTCTTCTGTCCTCTGTTACATCATCAATAAACACTAGTGTCCCAGTGCCATTGGAAGGCATGCATGCCCATGCCATCACAGTGCCTCCACCGTGTTTTACAGATGATGTGGTATGCTTCGGATCATGAGCTGTTCCAAGCCTTCTCCATATTTTTTTCTTCTCATCATTTGGTACAGATTGATCACCTGTCCAAATAATGCTGTTCCAGAACTGGACTAGCCTTTTTTAGATGTTTTTTTGGCAAAGCCTAATGTGATCGTCCTATTCTTCAGGCTTGTGAATACTTTGCACTTTGTGGTGAACCCTCTGTATTTGCTCTCTTGCAGTCTTCTTTTTAAGGTAGATAATGATATGCCTAACTCTTGGAGAGTGTTCTTCACTTGGCTGGATGTTTGAAGGGGTTTGTCTTTACTATGGAAAGGATCCTTCGATCATCCACCACTGTTGTTTTCTGTGGACGTCCAGGCCTTCTTGTGTTGCAGAACTAATCAATGCGTTCTTCTTTTTTTCAGAATGTACCAAACTGTTGATTTGACCATTCCTAATGTTCCTGCTACTTCTCTGATGGATTTTTTTTTCCAGCCAAAAGATTTACTTGCATTGAGAGCTCCTTTGACCACATGTTGTGGGGTCACAGCAACAGCTTCCAAATGTGAATGCCACTCCTGGAATTAACCCCAGACCTTTTACCTGCTTAATTAATGAAGAAATAACAAAGGAATAGTCCACACCTATCCATGAAACAGCTTTTGAGTCAATTGCCCAATTACTTTCGGTCCCTTGAAAAAGAGGGGGCTGCTTATTAAAGAGGGGGCTACATATTAAAGCTGTAATTCCTAAACCTTTCCTCCAATTTGGATGTGAATACTCTCAAATTAAATCTGTGATTAATCCAAGAACATAAGAGTTACAAATGAACCCTTGAGCTGGGCTGAGAACTGGCTGTGCTCAGCATCTCCCCACAGATTGTCTGTGACAGAACCTTGATGGCATCCAGCACCTGGCAGTACATTGATTGGTGATATATTGGTGATAAGCAGCCACATGTACCTTCTTCTGTATTTAAGCAGCATAAAGAGGGTGTTCCGAGGTTGTAGTGAGCACTCATCAGAGAAGGATCAAGACCCACAGACCAATTACTGGTTTGGACCAGTTTCATTCTTCATATAGGGATGGTAAATGGTTGCCAAGAAAATTCTTGGTTCCAGGTCCCTTGTCTAACTCCTGGGACATAGTCAGCTGCCTAATGGTTAATAATCTTATGGTTAATCCTTTTTACAGTTAATATTGCTATGACACTCATGGATAACTGGATAATGCTAGAGGTTCAGGGAGTCATTTAGCAGAAGAGGCCCATCGGGCACTACAGAGATTATCTCAAGTGGAGATCTTGGCTGCATGTCGCAACCCACTTTGCCACAATGATATCTTATCTAACAATCTACAAAGCGTTTGAATAATGTAATTTAATTGAGATATTTAGCAATATTTAAATAAATAGTAGCTACAGCGTCTGTGATGGAATTCTTTCCACTGTGACACGAAGCCGTCTAAGACTGCTGGTGTCCTCCTTATGCTTACTTTGGGACATGTTAAGATTATAGATGCTCTTCAAGACTTGTGAAAAATGCAAGACACTTGATTTTATTGTGTTATCCTAAGAATATACATATCAACAATTTTCATTATTTTCCCCTAACAGCCAACACTATTTATATATTTTTACTATTTTCCTCCTATAGTTGGTTTTAAATTTGACTTTGTTTTTTTGTTAGTTTTGTTTGGAAAATGCTCTACAAAATATACTTGAGACAACTAAATTAGCATGATATATCACTTGTTTCAGACTCGCACCATCTGTGTTTTTACAGTGGAACAAAAAAACCCCCAAACTAAAATAAACAAAAAACTGCTCCTGGATTCATCTTAACTAAGAACATCTGTAGATTTGCTGGTGCTATGTTTTTTTCTATTGCTTACTTTTCAGTGGATTCTAGTCATTCTCTTATACCTGCAATCATATCCTGGTGTGTAATAAAGATATTTTGTGCCTCTTGGTCAGGGCCGGCGCTACTGCTGTGCAAACTATGCAACCGCCTAGAGAACACTGGCCCGAACAAAGCGATCTTCAGGTGATCGGCAGAAGTGGAGCGCAGTGCTCAGCGCTTTCCTCCTGCCGGTCACTGCATGGAGCGTTGCTGAGCGGACTTTGGTAGGGGATGTTCTGTATCCTCTAACCGGTCTGGCAGGAAGCTGCTTGCTGAGAGCAATGATAAACAGGTGGAGGGAAGAGACTACAAACAGACGGGAGATGGACAGACACACAGAGGGGCTGGGGGGACGACAAAGAGACACACAGAGGGGCTGATAAATCGGACAATGAGGCACAGAGGGGATTTGGAAGAGGAAAAAGAGACACACAAACTGGTTGGGGGAGAAAGAGACACACAAAGGAACTAGGGGGAGAAAAAAACACACAAAGTTGGCAATTTCTGTTTGTGGAGTGCAAGTAGCTGTCCTAGCCCAGGGTTCAAAATTGTCTAGCACCATCTCTGATCTTAGGTACCAGGTCTCAACATCTTTGCCTTACTGATCACATTCTCCCATCAGACCAGTGGTGGATCCAAGGAGGGCAATGGGGCAATTGCACCCCCCGACACCCGGAGAAAATAGTAATGCCCTGAGGCCCTCCGTCTCCCTTGTTGCCTATCCAAGCACTTGCCCAGCGGTGTGCCTTCGCGGCCTGGAGGGGAGATTACAAATCTCCCTCACCGGCCCACAGGCACTTTGCTGAGTCACCAGCAGAGGAAGGAGAGAGGACTCAGGAGCTCTAACCTGCAGCTCTATTGGGTTCTCCTCTCGTGAGCTCAAAGCTTTCCTACAGTTACCATGGCAACTCTCCAGATCTTGCGAAGAGCTGCAGGCTAGAGTTCACTCACCACTAGGACCACTAGGGATTGGAAGTAATACCCCCTCCATGGGAAAGGGTAAGAAGGGAGGGGGATATTAAGTATATTTATTTATTATTTTTTAAATTCTTTATTTTTGTAGTGTATAAAGGTAAATAACAGGCCTGCAATGCCCCAACAGCATAAACAAGCAAAATAGCATTTATAGGAGAACAACTGAGTTTGCAAGCAGTGCACCATTATGTTTTTTAGATTGCAAGATAAGCATGTTATATTTTCTAAAAGTAACAGATAAAAAAGGCTGCACCACATAAAATATGATAAAAGAAGACGAAGTCCAAGTGATAAAAAGTCCAACTTGTGTATCCTTACGGATAGTCTTTTTGGGAGGCTGGTACAGTGGTAGGATCTTCAGATATAATAGTGGTTCCACTTATATAGAAGATAAAAGAGAGGGACAACCAATAGTGCAATATGTATAGCTCAAATTTGTACGTGGTAAAAAATAATGGTAGAGAACTCACATTTACAAGAGTTTATATCCAGCTCTGGGGTAAAGTGTGTACAGCGGTATAATCCCCGCTTATGGGATATGTGGTGGGTACCTCTTCGTCAATGGTGTCCAATAGTGCTCACTGTATAGCAATGTTGGTATAAATTAAATAAAAACGTACTTACAAGTGGAGAGCGGACTGCTCTGTGATATCAGCATAAGTGGATTAATCCCCACCTAGGATTTCTTGGGGTGCAGGAACCTGCAAGAAAGGGCAGAGATTTGAAACACTGCTGCAGGTCCAGACTAAAACAGCTTTGTTTACTCTCCTCCCCCGCCGACGTCAGCCAGTGGGGGAGACCTAATGCGCATGCGCGGCAATGTCCGCGAATGTGCATTTCACCTCCCCATAGGATTGCATTATTCAATGCTTTCCTAATGGGATTTCGGCGACGCTGGAGGTCCTCACATAGTGTGTTTGTAACATAGAGGTTTGTAATGAGGCCATATGCAAGTAAAACATGTTGATGAGCCCTTATTCTAATACGGCTGTGTTACAGAAAATATTGAATAATGGTATTATACTTATTTAGGCCCTGTCTTATATTAATAATAAAAATTGAAGAGTAGAAAGTGTTTGCTTTTATAGTACATTAAATATTTTCTTTTATTTCAGTGATCGGTTATGTAGGCTTAAGATGAAACACTTTAATAACACGTCTGCCTTTTTGGACAACAGGATAATAGCTGTGAAATTTGTATCTACAGATTGTACGTCTCATGACATGTAGTGTATAATTGCAAATGAACCATCCAGTTAAAAAAGAATAGGCCTTTAAAATAGAAGACTACGCTAATTAATAGGCTCTCAACAAGATCTTGTAGTGTCTTTTGTAGAGCTATGGAAAAGCGAACTCATTCCTGAAATACCAAAGTTATAATCTTGTATGGTGAGATTAAGCTGAAGTCAAGTTGCGTGCAGTGAAAAGAGCAAGGAACCTGCTAATTATCTTCACAGCTACAATCCCGCTAGAGGGTTATAACTCAAAGCTAATTAGGATCTGTTGTGATAGCAAGCGTGTGCATATATGTATTTACTGCCACTGGGTATTATATATGACTGCCGATTGTTTGCTACCACTCACCTGGATTACTGCATGAAGCCCACAATTACTTACAGATGTGTCAAACTCCTACATTACCAGCTCACCATAAAAAAATATATTGTCCCTTGATGTTTAACTTTATAAAAGCATTTTTTGAAAGCAGACAGCGCAATATGGCTGATTTGTAGAAATTCTCAAACCCACTTACAGTTATAGTTTTTTTCAGGCGTAGGAGGAGTGGCATAAGCAGAGGTGGAATAGACTTAACGGAGAATTTGACCTAGGCAGCAGAACGGGGGAAAGTTTTAGGTTCATTTATTTATTTATTTGTTTTTAACTCGGGGGGACGGGGATCAAGATAGAAATGGTTATTCTAATCAAAAACTGTGTTTTATTAAAAAAAAAAAAAGACTTGGGCACACTTTTAAAAAAAAAAATATATTCAGTGATGCAACAAACATTTTTAAATAATACATACTAGGGTTTATCTGCCCATTTATTTATTTATTCAAAACATTATTTAAACTTTTTTTTTTTTTTTTTACGAGTGTAACCTACCCCATCTTTCACTCCCTGGGTAGTAGGATTGAGAGTAGGAATATGAAGACTTGTACACACTACACTCCAATTTCTGAATAATAAAAAAAAAAGCTTAACTGCAAATGTAATTTTTATCCGCTGAAAAACCATGGTATAGTCAAATGATACGGCCTGAATTATTAAACACTACTACATGCATATGTAAAAAAAAAAAAAAGAAATGCTAAAAAAAGAAAAATGAATATTAGACTTTATAAACAATAAGGCAGTCCTCAGAGATACCTTCATTGCTATGGTAGTGCTATGGTGCCTAAACGTTGCCAGGCCACCTGTGATTAGGTTGGCTATATTGTTCCACTGATTGTAGAATGTAATTATCTTCAGCCTGCTGGTAAGAGTGAAGTCGCTCAATTTATATACTGCATACAACTTGCCAATAGTGAAATAGCTATTGACACCTTTGCTTTATGGCACGTTCTGCCACTGATAGGAAGACTATGTTATCTTTTTAAACGATTATATTTTAAGAAGGCTTTTTGATCCTATGTTTTGAATTCATTGACATTCTTTTGACATCCTTGGGCATTTTTTTAGTTTTCCTTATGCTTTTTTTCCCTTAAGGCTCACTGTCTTTTTTTGTGAATTAAAGTGACTAACTCTAAATGTCCATTTGTAAAAAAAATAATGTGACATTCTCATTTATTAAAAAAATATAATTGTTGACTGTATTGAATGTTCTTCAATCCACTTACTTAGGATCTCTTTTAAGTTAAAAGGGCAATCCAGACGTGGACCTCATTCTCACTGTAAAAGAAAAGTAGTAGGCGCTCACTATAGTATAAAACACAGGGTAGCTGTGGTCTGCAGTAACCAATACAAGGATTCCCAAACCTTGTAGATAGTAGAATATGAGAAAGGTAGGAGGAGACCATGCCCCAAACAATATATATAGAAATTTATTCTTACACAGGTCTTTTTAAAGCTGTATACACAGTTGATCTCAAAGATAAAAGCAAAAAATATAATAGTGCAGTACAATATATCTGGTGAATAGGTAGTGAAGTAATCTTATGTGGTTATCACTCACATTTGATAGAGCTAACTTAGAGCTCAGCTGTATTGCGCATGGACGGAACAATCCCTGTCTAATGATATATGTTGGTATAGACGTCCCGGATGTCTCAAGTAAGGTGCAATGTGCAGGACATGTAAAAATAAGTACAAGAAAAAAATATTCCACTGGTGAAGTAAGTACTAATAGATATAAAAAAGAAATAAAGTAATGTACTAACATTTACCAGAGCAGAACTTGCTCTGGTATATACAGCATGGGTGGTGTAATCCCCACCTACGAATATGATGGTACCAGGATGCGAAAAATAAAAAATACAAAAAAATTAAATAAAACAAAATATATAATTATAAAATTTACTATTTATTTACATACAAAAACAATAAAAACAGTATAAAATAACTTGAAGGAGTCCCACTTAACGTGTTTAGCCTGTCCCAGACTTCTTCAGATTCTTCACATTCTCACTGTGTTTATATGGGTAAAAGATACACATCAGTGACGAGGCCTAAAGAAGGCCCAAAAAATTATCTTACTTCACTGTATTTGTGGATCTGGACTGCCTTTATAGGTGGGATCAATCAGATACGTGGTACTTGTGAGAAAAACCATGTTAGAGACTTTAGCAGGAACCAACCAAAAAGGTAAGCTACTGAGCTGTGCCTATGAAGATATCAGCTACACCTCACCAATTAGGTGCAAATAGGGCAGAAATGATCATCAGGAGTTGCTGATGAAGATCGAACTTAGCAACTTTCCAGATCTGGACTACCCTTATATGTGGGATTAATCAGATGTTCAAACGCAATCGTCTGCATGAGGTGTGCCGGGTAGTGCCAAAGCAAGTCTTGATGTGGGTGGCTCTCACGAGCTGGCAAGGAGATCAAAAGATCAACTGGAATTTCTCTGGAATTTCAACTGGAATTTCTCTGTGTCCCTCATTGCTGCGAGGGAGCTGCCGGTCTGCTGCTTGGTCAGGTGCATATCATTTTAAATTCTGTCTTGGAAGTAGCATCTACAGTTATCTGCACCTACTGGAGATACATATCACATGCTCCTCCCACTCGATCACCAGGGAGCCAACATTGACCGTACTGGACCAACAGGAAATAGGGAACATAGGGCCCCCTTCTCCACGGTTTGTGGGTAGACTGAAACAAACACAGCCTCCTCACACACAGTACACTCAGAAAATTCATCCTGACACTAACATCCACACAGCCACACCCATCACTCATTGCTACCCACAAACAGCAACATACGTCAGTCACAACTTGTTAGAGACCTAAATAGGGACTAACAAAGAGGCAGGTAACTGTAGTTTTTTGCCACTCAGTGTTACTACAATCTCTGTTTTTTTACTTGCCTCAATGTATTTGCTTAGTGCCTCCCTCAGTTAAAAGGATAATGAAGGTGTGTTCACTAGACATAAAGACATATTAGCTACACCCCACCAATGATGCCCAAAGAAGGCAAAATTGCCATCTAGGTTTGCTGTATTTCTTGTGCAGAGATAACTGACCACAAACTTGGATCTATAGGGGTTTTCAATATCAGCACCGTGTATGTATGCTGAATCAACAGGTACAGTTCATTGTCTTCTCCTGTGTCCTCATGTCTTCTCCTTAAATCAGATTATTCTGTACTAACAGTTATTTAATCTTTAGGTAAATATTTTGATATCATAGCAAAGGTCAAACAACTCATTAGACTAAGCAATTTTAAACCCGCTAAGCAAAATGTATGAGTCCAACAAATCAGGAAGTGGAGAGGTGGGGTTTCCAGAGATAGGACTAGAAGGAGGAGTCAGGCATCCAATCATCTCAAAACTGCACCAGTCACAACTGCTATTGTTAATTCGATTTTTGTGGCAGAGACAGTTTTATATTTAGTGGGATAGCTAATGGGCATAAACTACAGTGACAAGGCTGAAATTAGCTCCAATCATACTCCATGGGAGCCATTAACTGTAAGGCGGCCTTTATATTCCTGTTCTTACTGGTGAAATATTTCAGATGGGATAGTGAGCAACATTTGACAACATTTGAAACAAGCTGTTAGTTATAACTATCAGTACACGTTCCTACATCTGAGAAAGATATAGAATGTGATAAGGTGCCAATCTTAATTCTTGCTGATCTTGTGAATAATATTCATAAATGTCTAACAGTAAGCTTGCTGTAGTGGTTATGGTTTCAGGAGAGCCGTTGAACCCCCCCCCCCACCCCTATTGTAAATAGCCAGAATTTTCTCGAATGGTATGACTTTTTACATGGAGGCCTACTAGTGGCCACACAAGACCTGCACTACTTCCTTTGGAGAGCAGGAACCTCTCCGTACCACTAAGCTTAGCTCAGAGAACTCCTGGCTTTCCATATGAAGTAGAAAGGCGGGAGCGGCACAAGGCAGACCCAAAGTACAAAATCTACCGATTGTAAAACATTTGAAATCACAATGGGGGTGGGTGGGTGGGGGTGGGGGGTAATGATACTCTTGGATCCGTAAACAATACAGTGTGCTGTAGTGGTTATGGTGTTTTGAGGTTTTCTTTAATCATATAAAATCCCTTGATGACAGTAATGTGGTGTAACTATCACTGCTGCAACAAATTTAACTGAAAATAGTAAACTTGTTCATGTCTTTTTCTAGTTAAAATAAATTAAACAAATGTCTATCTCATAGTCTTTGATTTAGTTTAAGTGAGCAATCGAGCTGATCCTTAACCGTTAAAGATCACTGTGCAGTGTTGCTAGGCAATTAGGCAGGGACATGTTGTGAACGTTCCAAAATGGGCTTAGCCTTAAATACTCAGAATCTCAGAAAAACTCCAAGGGATTACATTTATCACATGCCAGTAAGTCAGCTCCTTCATTTTGCATAACAAACATCTGCATTGTGGGCACATATTTTGGGTTTCTAAGGGCTGGCTACAGACAATTTGCTGCTTGTCTTCGAGGACAGTGCTGTCCCAGCCATGCACACTTAAATGCTACTTCCTAAAGCGAGACCAAGGTGAACATGTTTCACTATACTTTGTATTGTTGAGAATTTTCAATGCAATTTCAAGTGTTATGTCAAAGCTGGAGAAGATCCATATCAGCTATTTGGAGAAAAATGGCAACTTTCCTCAGATACATTTATATTTAGTTACGTCTATACTTTATATATCTTTCTATTCTCAGCTCTCATTCCATTAATCCCCCAGTTACTTTCCCCTTTCCATTGATCCACAGCTGATAGTCCCCATTGCATCAAGCCATACTCTCCCAGTAGGGTTGCCATCTTTTTTTGGAAAAAAATAGCAGTCTTTCTAATTTGCAAAATTAATTATATATGCGTGACACCACAGGACAAAATGTCACCTGATATTATGTAACATCTCAGGGAGTTACTTAAAGGTACACTATAGTCACCAGAACAACTGCAGCTTATTGAATTTGTTCTGGTGAGTAGAATCATTACGTTCAGGCTTTTTGCTGTAAAACACTGTCTTTTCAGAGAAAATGCAGTGTTTACATTACAGCCTAGGGATAGCTCCACTGGCCACTCCTCAGATGGCTGCTAGAGGTGCTTCCTGGGGCAGTGCTGATATTCAATGCCTCCACCCTCTGCATCATTTCAATGCATCTCTTGAGATGCTGATTGTCCAGAGCTGTGTTTGGCTTGTGCTGGCTCTGCCCCGATCTACCTCCTTGACAAGCTCAGCTGCGGCCGTTTTCCAAACAAATTTTGCCATGATATGTTTCATGTCAAGATCCTGTGTCAAAATCTTGGACATATTAGTTTTTGGAATCCCCAGAATAGGTTTCTAGCTCTCGTGCTGGCAGTCGCCAAACTTTGTTGATTGCAGTCTGTACACGTTCAACATTCACAGGTGTTCTGCTTTGCAGGCCTTCCAGAACATGGATCACTTTAAACATATTCTAAACCATATTTGAAATGTTTGTGTCACACTTTTATTAGCACTGTGCTCATTGCATCGTCCCTGAAAGTCTTCTGAATCATCCGAAGAGTTTCCGCAGAGGAATGTTCAAGCTTAATGCATAATTTGATGCAGATTCATTGCTTTATTCAGTCAGTCATTTTGAATGCAATTGCCACACAGTACACATGCTCATTCATTGGCGTCTAACATCCCCATAGACTAGTACAGTGAAGTCATCATTATTCACTCATGCACATTCCAGTCCACTCTCCTTGGCTGCCAAGTTACGTTGATGTCGCGCAAACCATTCTTGTTATACTAGCAATAGCTGGACTTTTTTCAGATAGACCTTGTTTATAAATATATATTAAACCCTTAAAGGACCACTCTAGGTACCCAGACCACTTCAGCTTAATGAAGTGGTCTGGGTGCCAGGTCCAGCTAGGGTTAACCCATTTTTTTATAAACATAGCAGTTTCAGAGAATAACCCATTTTTTTTATAAACATAGCAGTTTCAGTTTATAAATGGGTTAAGCCTTCCTCCAAAGCCTCTAGCGGTTGTCTCGTTGACAGCCGCTAGAGGCGCTTGCGTGATTCTCACTGTGAAAATCACAGTGAGAGCATGCAAGCGTCCATAGGAAAGTATTGTAAATGCTTTCCTATGCGACCGGCTGAATGAGCGTGCAGCTCTTGCCGCGCGTGCGCATTCAGCCGAATGGGCGGAGAGGAGGAGGATCGGAAGAGGAGAGCTCCCCGCCCAGCGCTGGAAAAAGGTAAGTTTTTACACCTTTCCTCTCCCCAGAGCCAGGCGGGAGAGGGACCCTGAGGGAGGGGGGGCACCCTCAGGGCACTATAGTGCCAGGAAAACGAGTATGTTTTCCTGGCACTATAGTGGTCCTTTAATGTTGTGATTTTAACGTTATCAACCTTAATAGCAGAACTAATTAGTGAAATAACTCGCTTGAATTATAAAATATTAACAGGTGTCTTAAAATCATGCATATAGCATATGTACAATAAGTCATCTCTAATTACCAAGGTTAAAGGAGCAGTTCAAGAACCAGAGCCACTACTGCATCTGTAGTGGTTATGGTCCCTTGCGCCCCTCAGCTGTAAGGAGTCAAACCACTTTACAGATTTTGACTTCTTACCTAGAGTCTGTAGTGTAACACTCCCCACCTGCACTACCTCTATCTCTGTCTCAGCTAAGCTCTGCAGTGCAGCTCTCCCAGCCAATAAGCTACCCTTGCACTGCACTACTCAGCTCAGACAGAGGGCTAACGGAAGCTCCTAAGCAGAGCTGGCAAAAGCTTCTAAGCTCTGCACTGTAGAGGTTATGCTGCTTGGAGTGTTTTTTTTTTTTATATCACTGTTGATTTAAAATTGTTATAAATGGAGGAAGGTGGGGAGTTCAATGTTATGCACTGAACTGCAATCACCCGCTGAGAGCGGTCAGCTGACGCTGTCAGTCAATGAATGGCCAAAGTCAAAAATACAAGGGAGCTACGTAAAAGGGGGTCCACCGCCCACCAGAAACAGTAAAATATAGAAGTCCACAGGCATCACAACTTCCAACAATGTGTAGGCTGTGAGGCATGATCATGGCCGAAACATTGTATTATTTTTTTTGTCCTGTTTTTTTTAATTAATTCTTTATTTTATTTGTGCATGGATATATCACATCAGGCTTACAATGCTAGGGTAAGCAGTTTGCTAACATATAGGTCCATCAGTTAGGCATGAGAGAGTACTGCACATATTTTATATAGTAATGTTGCTTATCTAGGAGTTCTTCTATGCTGCTCAACAGAAAAGGTAAGATACGAGTATAGACATAGCAAAAGATCATACATTTAGCACTATAGATTAAGGCATTTCTATTGCAGATTATGCATGAGTGAAAGGGATAGTGACATTTGTTTAACGATTTCTGCATTTTTAGGATTCCACTAGCGCTAATAATTATATATATGTCGCTTGCTTGCAAGATGGCCAGCTCAGGTGTAGGCAAAAAATTGAGTGCACACATTGTGTTAAGCTTAGTGTGCTGCGTCTGTATTAAGTAACGCAATGTCCAGCCTGTGTGGCCTAACCGATCCCCATCAGCCGTCAGGTTAGTGCTCGGAGCAGTAGGCAGTGAGGGTCCCCCCAGTCATTGCTTGTGGCGAAACCAACCTCGCCACTGTGAACTGGAGAAGCCTGGTAGCTCGCCTGCTCCCTTTGGACTATGGCCCTGCAGGTTAAACTGTTTATTTCCCCTGCAGAAAGGCTTATTTGTGTGATCTGAGTGCCATTCATCTAATAATGTGCACTCAGATCCCAGCTATCTGGGGATATGTGAAATGTCTGTGTGTTATGTGTAAATGTGACTTTATGTATTCTAAAGTGTTTTGTGTCTTTTTGCAACCATGTGCTTAATGAAGTCTTGTGTCTATCCTGGGAGATAATTGAATTACTCTCCAGGATAGAAGACTCTGAAACTGGTTTGGGCCAGAAAGCCATGCTTCATTTAGTCACAAAGGACTTTTTACTAACTTTTGAACCCCTTGTCTGATTTGTGCCATTTTGAATATGTTGTTCCCCTGAATGGATTGATTGTGAATATGTAATTTTATGTGAATGTGATGTATGGTTTTGGAGTTATGAAAGTTGGGTAGAAAGTATGTTTTAACTGTATGTTTAATTGAGTTTCCTCTCAGGATAAGGGGAGGGAATATGTGGGATGTAACTGATATGTGATTGGTTGTTTTGTAACGCCCTGTGGGCTGTACTATGTTTGTGGATTGGGAATAAAAGAGACTGTATGTGACAGTACAGAGAGTTCCTGTTTTAACCCTCAAAGTGAAGTGTCGTCTCATTATTGGGGGAAGGATTCATTGTATGCTGTTCCAGTTTGACTGCTAGGAGAGTAAACCTATTCGTATGGTTCCTATTCAACTGTCTACAGCATTCATATGCTTGAGAGAAGGTATACGCTTCTCTGGTTCGGTGATTGTGGTGTCTGCTGCAGTGCTTGGATTCCTCAGGAAGCGCTAGGAGCATCCTTCAACAGAGGTACCCAGTCGGGGTGCCAGGTGATCCGTTACATTGCTCTTCCAGTGTCCAGCCGGGATTTAGTCAGAGGGTATGGTTGCATAAGTCCCCTGTCTTGTGATGAGCATGTCGTGGGCTTGTTGTCCCTTGTGGGGATAGTGGATCTTACGGTGGTTGGTATCCTCTGTTAAGGCAGTTTGGTGAATATGAGGAGGTCGCCCATCGCGCCACAGCACTTTTAGGTAGTGGTACTGGGCTGTGCCTGGGAGTATGGTGGTCTCCACCATGGTGTCTTTGCCCAGGTGGGGTTGTGATCAGCGTGCGGGGAGGGGGGTTTGGGTGGATAGTCCTGGGGTTTGTCTCCTTTCAGTTAGGTGACTCACCGCCGGTTTCCCGCCTTCTCCTCCCCGCTTTCCATAGTGTAATTTGGCCCCATCCTGGAGCCGTGGGCTGTAGCGCGGTGACCTGCATGGTTGTAGCCGCTGGTGTCTCTGCTGGGGTGGTTCAGTGAGCCGATAGCTTGGCCCAGAAGTCTGCCATTGGGCGGTCCAGCCGTTCCGAGAGTGGGGCAGTTCCACGATCTGGCTGGCACATGGCATCCGCCATGTTATGCAGCGCCGGACCGGTAGTGCAGTTATGCCAAGGGTGGTGCTTTGTACCAGAGGTGTGAGCCGTGTGCCAGGATATCCCTCTCCGGCAGGGGGGGGGGGGAGTGAGTGTGTCGGGAGACCTCCAGGTAAGTTGGCTGCAGTCAGCAGGGTGATTGGCCGCTTCCCCCGTGCCTTCTGAGTAGGCCGTTAGTAGGCCTCAGGTTGATCCCTCGTTGCCGTTTTCGGCCATGAACTCGCTTGTACACTTCCTCTGTGTTAAGCCCTCCTCTTGGAAGCTAAGAAGCAGGCAGTTTTTAGGCTTAAAGAGTATTTTCAGGCTTAATTTAGGTGTTTTTAATGAGGAGCTCTTCTGATGTGCAGCCGTTCAGCTTGGCTGCTAGGCTCCGCCCCTTTTTGTCCTGCTTGACCCACAATAAATACTACTTTTTGTTTTCACCCTACGTTGTGACGACTGTAGACTTTTTAACTATTTAACCGTCAACAAATGGCCGACAGGATCGGATTCCAATGAAACCAGATGCATAGTACAGCCAGTATTAAATGAGACCAGGGACCCAGCAGGACATTGTAAGAGGGCGAATGATTGCAAAAACAATATCCCCACCATTACCAGGAAAGAGGACACTGGTACCCCTAGCATCGTAAAAACTGCACTGCATATATTGGAAAAAAAACTGCCGTGAGCTGTAGTGGTTATTATGTTTGGAATAACCCTTTAATCTTCTGAATCAACAGGCAACAAAAAATGTAATCCTTACAAAGCAGAACAATTTCAATGATTCACATTATCAATACAACCCTAATTTATAGAACGAGAATTTCTCCCTGAGAATCTGACTGCAAACAGATGTTAGCTCGGATTTACAGCATTACTAGATGCCTAATTGCTGCCATCTAGTGGTATATTGTGATAATAAAAATGCATACCACCCAGTGTACCCTCTTATACCATCTAGTGTGCCCTGCTAAACCTTTTTAGTGTGCAGTCTTGTAATCTACCCGCATGCACTCTGTTATACCTCCCCCCCCCCCCAAGTGTGGCCACTTTTACAGTGTAAACAACTTGGGAGGGAGTAAAGGGACATACCCACACACCCTTTCATTGCCAGCAAGACAGACACCCATACTATCACCTACCCTTTCACTACCAGACCTTTCCTGTCAACCATCTACCGTTCGTTGATAGGCAAGTCTTGTCAGACATACCTTTCTCTACTTTTTGACTATCATGCAGGTGATAGATTCTGTTATGATACTCTCTAGTAATTATTGGAAATATATCTCGGAATATATATACAACTTTTTAAAGCTGGAAAATAAAAAATATCTAAATGCTTCTTGGCAGTGCCAACCCATGGAAGTCTTTTGTGCCTAGAAATTGACCCTTATTGACCTAGCATTAGCTTTGATCCAACGTTGTTCTCCTTTGCTCATAGCAAATAGTGTGATTTTGCTATTTTTGTCCAATAACTTTACTTTGATCACTTCACATTGACAGCACCTTTAAGTTCAGTGGATCACCAAAATACAACCTCTGAGAATAATGAGAATAATGTTTTCTTTAAATACTTAAATTGAAAACTCCACTGCTCAAATACAAAAATAAATAAATAAAAATCACGATTTAGTAGATAAATCCTTAACTCAAAAAACCATACATGTATTTCATTATGCATTTTTCATTGGAGTTATATCTAAAAACAGCTTGCTAAAGCTGCAGATCTCTTGTCTGTTGCCTTTGCAAACCCTCCTCTTATAACCCCGCCCAGACATTCTGTGACTGTCCAATCACAGACTACTCAATGCAGCTCGATCCCCTATGGGGATTTCACTGATGCTGGATGTCCTCATGCAGAGTGTGAGTATGTCCAGCGTCATTTAGGTAACCTAGAGTCTAGAAACCTACAGGAAGTGCTTCTAGTGGCTGTCTAGTTTCTCAAAATCTGCAATGTTTTACATTGCCGGACTAAGGGGGCCAGGGACATTGCACCCAGACCACTTCAATAAGCTGAAGTAGTCTAGGTGCCTATATTGTCCTTTTAATAGAGCATATAAAATAAATAAACTCCAATCTCACAACACCAAAAATAGTACCATAATTGAGTTGCAACCTCTTAGTAGTACTGCCAAAACAAGACTTTGCAGTCCCTTGGCACAATGTTCCTATTTTTATAAATTGAAGTGTGTATGTTGATTTATTGCACTTGTGTTATTTATGGGTGCCATTGCTTTGTAACATTGTATTTGTGTGTATAAGGGCTGTTATATTATAAGTTTGTAGTATTGAGTATGATATGTGATTAAATGTGGGCTGTATATGCTCGTGGAATTGTGAGTCTGGATGATGTGTCACATTGTGTGTTTGATGAGTGGGGCGGATTGTGGTATTGTATGGTTAGGACTGTTTGTGGGGTTGTATGCGTGTATGTGGATTGTCAGTGGTGTTGTATTTGTGGGTGTTTGTGTGTGGGGAACTTTTCTCTTATTTGTATGAGCTTCTTCTGCAGCTCTCTGTATATCTAGCAGTGTGCTAGGATTTCTTGGGGTCCATTGGGTACAGGGCTGGCCAAGTTAGGTAAAGCCTAGGGGCTGCGATAGCTGCTGTGGCCTGCTTTACACCAGTGCAGGTTTCCAGTTAGCAAGTACTTGGAGGAAGTGATCACTTCCTCTAACTGCTGCAATGCGTAATTGAGGTTGTCCCTCACCAACTGCAATCATGGCTCAGCAGAGGCATAAATAGAAACCATGGGGCCCCGGTGCGAAAATTGCCCTGGGCTCCCCCCCATACGTCTACCTCCCGCCACCCCCCCATACATCTACCGTCCCCCTCCCATACGTTTCCTTCCCCCACACATGCAAACAGATACACATGCAGACACACATAGACACACACACATATACAGAGACACACACATATACACACACATACATACACACACAGAGACATATACATAAAGACACAGACAGACATACACACACACACATCCAGACACACAGACACACACACATATACACCCTGTTCCAAATTATTATGCAAATGATATTTTTCTCATTTACCTAAATAATTGATGTAAATAACAACATAATTCTCATGTTATCAACTATTAAGAGTACAGTTCAAATTTTATTGAACAAACCTCCTAATGATAACAGTATTTTTTTAAACATAAAAAACTTACAATGCACTGTTCCAAATTATTACGCAAAGTAAGTTTCAAAACACTTTATCGGTTGTAAATAACCGAACATTGTCATTTGTTGAATTTGCAGCATATTTACTGAAATCAAAAGCTATTTCAATCAAACTTATAACATCATTTTAACTTTTTAAACATTTTAACAGGTCATGTTACATTTTAACATAGGACCCCTTATTTGATAGCAGCTTCACAAGTCTTGCATCCATTGAACTTGTGCGTTTTTGGACAGTTTCTGCTTGAATTTGTTTGCAAGATGTCAGAATAGCCTCCCAGAGCTGCTGTTTGGATGTAACTGCCTCCTACCCTCATCTTTTGCTTGAGGATGCTCGAAAGGTTCTTAATAGGATTGAGGTCAGGGGGGGATGGAGGCCACACCATGACTTTCTCTCCTTTTATCCCCATAGCAGCCATTGATGCAGAGGTATTATTTACAGCATGAGATGGAGCATTGTCATGCATGAAGATGATTTTATTACGGAAAACAGAGTTCTTCCTTCTGTACCAGGGAAGAAAGTGGTAAGTCAGAAACTCCACATACTTTGCAGGGGTCATCTTTACACCTTCGGGGACCCTAAAGGGGCCGACCAGCTCTCTTCCCATGATTCCGGCCCAAAACATGACTCCACCACCGCCTTGCTGACGTCACAGCCTTGTTGGAACAGGGTGGCCATCCACTAACCATCCACTACTCAATCCATCTGGACAATCCAGGGTTGCACGGCACTCATCAGTGAACAGGACTGTTTGAAAATTAGTCTTCATGTATTTTTCTGCCCAATGCAGCCGTTTCTGCTTGTGAGCATTGGTTAGTGGTGGCCGAATAGAAGGTTTATGCACAGTTGCAAGACTCTGGAGGACTCTACACCTTGATATCCGTGGGACTCCAGAGGCACCAGCAGCTTCAAATATCTGTTTGCTGCTATGTAATGGTATTTTAGCAGCTGCTCTCTTGATCCAAAGCATGGATCTGGCAGAAATCTTCCTCAATGTGCCTTTATCTGCACGAACCCGTCTGTGCTCTGAATCAGCCACAAATCTCTTAATAGTGATCACGCTTAAGTTTTTGTAAAATATCTAATGTTTTCATACCTCGTCCAAGGCATTGAACTATTTCACTCTTTTCGGCAGCAGAGAGATCCTTTTTTTTCTTCCCCATATTGCATGAAAATGGTGCTCTGCTTAATAATGTGGAACACCCTTCTTTAGTAGTTTTTCCTTAAATTGGGCTGACCTGGCAATATAATTATCACAGATGTCCAAGATTGGTTTCAGTGATCAAAAGAGCCCTGAGACACAATCCCATCCATGAGTTAAACTGAAAAACAAATTATTTAATCTTTGTGACACTTAAATAGAATTTGCATAATAATTTGGAAGAGGGTGAACATACAGACAGAGACACATACATACAGACATACCCACAGACAGACACACATACATACAGACACACAGACAGACATACACACACACAGATAGACAGACATACGGACACACAGACTGTGGTGAAACCAGCCTCGCCACTGTCCACTGGAGGAGCCTGGTTGCTCGCCTGCTCCCTTTAGACTATGGCCCGGCAGTTAAAACCTTTTATTTTCCCTGCAGAAAAGTGTCTTCGTGCCTTTCTGCGGACTGTTAAAGTCATGCTACCCCAGATAGCTATGCCATGGAGCCCAGCCGTATACTGAAAGACTGTATGAAAGACTTTGGCTCCATGGCGATTGAACTGTATGTATGTGATCTGAGCGCCATCCGGTAATAATGTGCGCTCAGATCTAAGCTATCTGGGGATAGGTAGAATGTGATAAATGTAACAGTATGTAATTTTATGTCTTTTATTGTCCTTTGTCTGCCACGTGGCTAATGGAGTTTTGCCTCTGTCCTTGGAGATAATTGGATTACTTCCCAATTACCTCCAGGACAGAGAGGAGGGATTGTGATGCATTGTGGGAGTTTTTAAAGGTGTATGTCTGTGATTGGTCAATGTCCAATATGTTTCCCAGTTTCCCATCTGGTCCCCTAGGGGAGTGTCCACCAGGTGGGAGACCTGCATAAAAGCCGGGCAGGTAGCCTCAGTAAATCAGTTCCTGCTTGACCCTCAAAACGAAGTGTCGTCTCGTTATTGGGGGAATTGGATTGTATGCTGATTGCCAGGAGTGTAAGCTGATTGTATGCTTTTCCTGTTCGGCTGTTTCCAGTATTCGTGTGTTTCCTGTTCGGGAGTTGGTGAATTCGTGTAGTTTGCAGTTCGGGAGATTGGTGCTTACAGTAGCTGTCGGTGCATCTGGAAAGGGGAATATCGCCTAAACAGTTTTTAACCTCTTGTATGCAAAACGGTCCGTTACACAGACAGACATACATACACACACATACAGACACACATGCCTTTCCCTGGGGTCCAGTGGCTCAGCCTGATGGGAGTCAGAGTTCCCACTCTGACTCCCTCCTCTCCTTCCTCCCGCGCGGCTCCCAGTGGTTGCTGGGAGGAGTGACCGGGGCTGTCACTTCCTCCCAGTGCAGTCTGACATCATCAAAGGGGGCACAGTTGCGCTGTTAAAGCGCTGATTACACCCCGTGGAAATACATAGCATCAGTGGCCCATGCTGTTAGCATCGGCCCCCACATTACTTAGCCGACGGGACCTGAGGTCGCAGAGGTCCGCAGGGCGGCCGGGCCCCTTAGAGTGGCAGGCCCAGTCGCAGCTGCGACCCCTACGACCGCGGAAGTTCCGCCACTGCCACTCAGTTTGCACTAGCAAATATCTGAAGTCCAACTGTGACGCTATCAATGGCACGCGTACAATAGGTTGCGGACATCTGTTATCACTATGATATCACTATTAATAAAAAATTGCAAACAGGTATGCTTCTGGATATACCACCTCAAAACATTGAGCCCTAATAGACTCATTGAAGAGTTTTTATAATTCACATTTCTCAATAAATAATAAAGACCATCTCTGGTTTATTTGAAATATTATCATAAACATTTCAAATTTTTTCATCTAAACTGTGCAAATATTATACTTACTTTTGTTTACCTGAGGGCTAATAGCCCTTTTATGGTCCCTTATAATCTTTAGGTGCAGACAGTGTTACATCGATTCAATTTCAATATTTTTACATTTAACTTGTGGTTTCTATTATCTCATAGCCATCTATACTCTGGATACATTTTTGACCTTCCTGCATTCTGTCTTTCACTACTTTGGAAATCAATAATTCATCATTTAAAGTACAGTACATGTGTCTTACTTACTTTTTTGCTTTTTCTATTCTATTTTAGCTAGTTCTTCTCTACGTTTCTGTGATGGGTTGTACTGATTCCTAAAATTCAAGAAGTTAGAAATGAATATCAAATTGGCTGTCTTGTGGTGACAAATAAACGTTAAATGTATAAGGAAAGATTATCTAGCACAAATCTCTCTAGTTGAGTGATCGTTTATTAGGAGCACAAATTAAAGGTGACATATCAGCCTCACAGATCTTTTTCAAACCCAATACCAAACTATTTAATGCGAACAAATAGTATTACAAACTTGAACTTTGAAACAGTATGTCATAGGATGTACCACAATATGTTAAATTAAGTCACATGATATGTAATCTGTCATGTGATATAGGTCACATGATATGTCACACAATAAAGGGCCATGTGATATAAACAGTACTACACAATAAAGTGCACATGTAGTACATATAGCAATTTGAAGTGCAAATGTAAATTTTCCATTTGTATAATAATAGTGCAATGTACATGTGCTACATTAATAATTTATATTTAAAACATATTAAAAGTCTTAGATAGTTCCAAGATAATACTGTTTATCACCAATACTAGACATGTACAATTAGTTTCGGTCCGAATTTAACCCCTTAAGACCGAAGAGCGTACTATTACGCCCTGTTTTAGGCGGCTCTAAACGACGCCGGGCATAATAGTGCGCCCTCCAGTTTTTTTCTACTTACCCGGTCGCTGGCGATCCCACGCCGGCGAACGCGATTGGGGGGACTCCCAGGGAGCCCCCCGCGGCACATCCGACCTCCTGCAGCCCCCCCCCGGCCATGTGAGAGTGAGAACCTTGCGAGGACCTCACAATCACATGGCCGGGTTAGCTGGCTGCTGCATTGCCAGCAGGGGGACTGCCTGTAATGACAGGTAGTCCACCTGCTGGCTGGAAATAAAATAAATGAAAGTTAATAAGTGTAAAAAAAAAAATTATATACTTAGATCATATATATATCATATATATATATATATATATATATATATATATATATATATGATCTAAGTATATATATACACATATACATACACACTCATTCACTGTCTAGGTGTATTTTACTATTAATATATATATATATATATATATATATATATTAATATAAAATTACACATAGACTGATACTGATTAAATATATATATATAATTATTGTTATATATATTTATATATAATATAAAAAAAATATGTAAATACGTTAAAAAATTAAATAATTAAAAACAAATAATTAAAAAATATAAAGATTGTGTTATTTCGTTCTAACTGTATTGTGATATTAATATATATATATTTATATCAAAATACACGTAGAACGAAATTATATATATATCTATATACATAAATATATCGTATATATCACTACATATATACCTATATATAAATAAAAATATTTTTTGAAATTATATATATATATATATATACACATAAATATATATATATATATATATATATATATATATATATATTTGTGTTAGGGGCAAATAATTAGGTATATGGGTAAGGACATATAAGCGTAAGATAGTATAAAGGGAGCAAGTCGGTTGTGGTGTGCCAAGACCGACGATACGGTAGGCCTGTAAATAAAGAGGGCCCACCAAGGAGTAAGTAAGTAAAGTAAATGGAAAGAAAAGAGAAAGTGTTGAAATGAGGAGTGGGTGGGAGGGTCATTCTGATGCTGACCTCAAGCGATATGAGTCAGGTAAGGGGTGTCCCTTATATAGGGGAGTGAATTATTTTAAGCCCCTCCCACAAATACAGGCCAAACGGCCTTAAAACTTGTGTTCGGGGCAAATAGTCGTATATGGAGTAAGGTTCCAGCATAAGCTTAGGATAGTGTAAAGGGAGCAAGTCGGTTGTGGTGTGCCGAGACCGACGATACGGTAGGCCTGTAAATAAAGAGGGCAAAAAGAATAATCAAAGATTTAATCCAGTCAACAATATATACAAATTAACCAGACATTTCCTTAAATGCATTACGGTATTTAATTCCTTGAAGGATTTTGAAGGTAGGAATCTAGGACCGCAACTGGACACCATTTGTTGTGGGTAGGATAGTATGTTATCTCTGTTGGTGCGTGTTGACTCGTTTCGGAATGTGGTAGAGCCAATAGGTAATGATATATGTGTTTACATACGTGGGATTGTTGAAGACAATGATCTGTCTGAGTGGTGGTTATGGTAGTGGATTCTCTGGCCTGTGAAAGGCATAAAAGGCAGTGTGCATGGCTGGTATGGCCGACTTGGTAGCATAATTGAATGGTTGTAGCTCTAATAGGTCCGATAAGGATTGAAAAGTTGGATGGCTATTGGTAATCTCTGAGAGGAACGTGGGGGGATGGATTCCTGAAAACCTCTGAGTATATTCTTGTCTGGTATGATAGCATGAAGTTATGGTAGTTTGGCCATAGGTTATCCTGTGTTGTTGAATGCCTGTAAAATATATAATTAATGGTGTGTGAGATGGTTTTAGTTTAAGGTGGCAAAAAATGAAGCAAAACCTAGGAGAAATGTTATGACACAGGTTGAGCTATGTCGTGTCCCAATGAGATTCTTTAAAGCCAGGTGAATAGCTGTGTTATGCGTTCTACAAGTATGGGATGAAAGTGCTAGGTGGGATAGTGCATGCTATGCTGCATGAGTATGTCTAATCCATGATTTTGTCTATGGAACGAAAGAGTGGCCATGACTGTATGGGCGGCTGTAGGAAGCATATGATGAACATGCCTGGAATATAAATGAGACAATTGTCCGCAGGGATGTATACCCCCGCCTGGTACATGAAAGTAAAAGAAATGTGGTAAGTGGCCAACCAAGTGAGTTCCCCAGCAATACCATGCGTAACAACGGATTGATGACCCTGACCATGATTTACCCCATGCCACAGCAGCTGCTTTTAGCGGGGAAAGGATTGCCCATTTTATGCCATGTAAGTGCCAGTGTGTAGGGTAGATGGTAGCTGTTTACTGCGTTGATGATATTGGTCTTACTTAACCAAGCTTCAACCCATGCTTGAGTGATAGCTGTAAAGGTAGATCAATGGTGTTGTATAGTAAGAAAAATCCTCGGAGGTTATGAGGGAGTTGAGACTTGGGGTAGCGGAGGTGTGTGGTGCCAATAAGTCTATGGTTAGTCTTTGTTTAAGGGAAGATTCCCTGTGACAATACCAATGTGTGTGTATGCTGTAAATGGTGGAAATTGGAAGACCCCTCTGCAAATCTTGGCTATGAGTGTGTTTACAGCCAATGGTTTTGTTGTGCTGACTGTAAGTGAGGGCATGCTATATTCCTTGAAGGTGTGTTTATGATACCTGTATGGGAGCCCTTTGAAGCTCCAGAGCTTTAGTAAATCTACTACAAGTCTGGAAGGGTGATGAGTCAGTAGTGTTGAAAATGCATTGGTGTGTACAGATGGTGAATACGTTATTTGTAAGTTGTATTGGGACACATGGTTTGTCATGTGCCCTGAACTATTTGAACATATATGCAACAGTCTGTATGCAATGCAACTACTCATATCAGTGGTCTCTGGTAGTTCAGAGGTGCTGGTACCTGGAGCCTGAGAGTGCTCGTCCATTTGTTTGGGACAAAATCCCTTCTGTATGGGTACCTGCACAAATAAACATCTCCACATATTCCAAATGCCAACCCAACCAAGGGATGGTCAGTTCCCGATTTACCTGGAATCCCTGGATCTGACCATCACAGATACATCATCATACATATATATGCCTTGCTTCCCCAATGTGCTGGGATCATACGTGCAGGTTTAACATCTTGTGTGTCATAAGAATTGATTGTACCAGGTAACAGAGTTTCGGTTGGTGCTGGTTGTACTGTAGCGTGAGGCCCAGCCTTGTGAGGGCTGTGGTGACCAACTCGAGATTGCCAGTCTGTCATAAATTTTTGGCTCATGAGTTTATGAGTGAAGCTAGCATAGCCTGGGTGTCACCTGAGTTGATGTAGCTGGGCCTTCCCCTGCCTCCGTGTTGTCCGTTGATGTATAGAGGAGTTTGAATAACTGCTTTCCTTGCTGTAGCAGGGTAGGGGATTTGTCACCTCCTTAGGTCGGTGGTAATGTGTGGGATCGTCCAGGATCTGATTGCTGCTGGACTAGCAACATCTCCTCTGCTTGAAGGTGTATCAATTCTAGCCGGGGTGCTAGGAAGAGGTGATTATTCACCATCTTTTTGAGAAATACTTAAATAACAATAAAGATTGCAATTATTATTTGTACCCAGGGTTCTTGTACTGGCTTGCTAGCTAAGCCGTAAGGCGAAACGATTAGGCTTTGTGTTTTTTTGGTGACTGGTGAGGCCCTGCTAGTTGCCAAGTGGCTTGAGAGGCTCTATCTATGCTTGGCGCGAGGGGATTTTGTGTGGCCACCAAACGTTGTGGCAGGATGTTGGCCTCTCGGTGACAGTAACCAGAAAATAGGAAGGGGAGTGACAGGTGAGGTCCTCTCTATGATACAATGCGAGGCGGCTAGCTCACGAGTGGCCCGAGGGGTGTATGCCTCCGAGTGTGAGGCGGGGTGTTGGCCTCGCGGGACCACTAACCGAAGCATAATGCAGAGAAAAAAGGGGGTAATACCTATTGGGCCCTAGAACCCTAATTGCCAGTACACTATTACTATTCCAGGGAAGGTAAGAGATGGATAACTACGTGAGCAGGTGTATGTACCTGGTAGTATGGTATTGAACCTGACAATCCGTATAGGTTTTTTAGTAGTAACTGTAACCTGAATGGATAAAACCGTATGGCATAAGGAAATATGGCATAGACCAAGCTTATCTTAATACGTACAGTATATGTGAAAAGTAAAGTGACGTGATGTGTAAATATTAAACATCGTAGCCATACTGGTTAAATATGTATCAATCTTAACCCATTAAGTGCCGTATGTACAAGTGAAAATGTGGTCTGTCCCCACCTTGTATGTTGTATGTCCCCTTGCTAGGGGAAGTCTGTTGCGGGAGCAGCGTGCTGTGAAAAATGTATGTGAACTATATTACCAGTTACATATATACAGATGCGTCTGCTACTGTGTAATAATATGTGTATTTATACCAGATGTTGATATAGTGCTTGCTATGTGAATTGTTGTATGTCTTATTGAATGGTAGGGGTCAGTGAACATGGTGTTGCAAAATGCAAGTGCACTGGAGATCTGCCGAGTGCCCTATAGGTGGCAGTGTAGTTGGATACTGATTGGTATGTGAAATGTTGTTTGTCTGTTGACCTATAGGTGTCAGTGTTTTGGTGTTTGTAAAACCCCATGAAAATTGTCAATGTACTTGACAGACCTGTAGGTGGCAGTGTTGATAGAACCACTGTTGGTCTTGATGTGAAATGTAAATTATTGTGAATTAAACCTGAAGTTGAGCCCGTGCTGGAGTTTAATTTATGGTCTATAGTTATGTTTAAAACAATCTTATGTGTAATTTATATTGGCTGGTAAATTGTATATGACATGTGAAGACAGTTTTGCTGTTGACCAGTAGGGGTCAGAAATGCTGATTGTATGTTAAAATACCCTTTAACCCCTTAAGGACCAAACTTCTGGAATAAAAGGGGATCATTACATGTCACACATGTCATGTGTCCTTAAGGGGTTAATGCTACCATTTGACAGATAGAAGTCAGTATGAAAGCGAAAATGCTGTAGTTAGTTTGTTTGCTTATGAAGTGGAATAAAATCTGAGAAGCCTGTAGTATACTGATTGACCGGTAGGGGTCAGCATGTAGGCGAAAATGCCGTGGTTAGTTGGTTTGTACATGAAAGCAATAATGTCTGAGAAGCCTGTAGTACACTGAATGACCGGTAGGGGTCAGTGTGTAGGCGCAAATGCAGTGGTTCGTTGGTTTGTACATGAAATGCAATAATGTCTGAGAAGCCTGTAGTACACTGAATGACTGGTAGGGGTCAGTGTGTAGGTGAAAATGCAGTGGTTTATTGTTTTGTACATGAAATGCAATAATGTCTGAGAAGCCCGTAGTACACCGAATGACCGGTAGGGGTCAGTGTGTAGGCGCAAATGCAGTGGTTTGTTGATTTGTACATGAAATGCGATAATATCTAAGAAGCCTGTAGTACACTAAATGACCAGTAGAGGTCAGTGTGTAGGCGCAAATGCAGTGATTCGTTGATTTGTACATGAAATGCAATAATGTCTGAGAAGCCTGTAGTACACCAAATGACCAGTAGGGGTCAGTGTGTAGGCGCAAATGCAGTGATTCGTTTATTTGTACATGAAATGCGATAATGTCTAAGAAGCCTGTAGTACACCAAAAACCGGTAGGGGTCAGTGTGTAGGTTAAAATGAGGTGGTTTATTGGTTTGTACATGAAAATGCAAAAAACTTCTAAGATGCCTGTAGTACACCGAATGACCGATAGGGGTCAGTGTGTAGGTGAAAAATGCAGTGGTTGGTTGATTTTTTTACATGAAATACAATAATGTCTGAGAAGCCGGTAGTACACCAAATGACCGGTAGGGGTCAGTGTGTAGGCGAAAATGCAGTGGTTCATTGGTTTGTACATGAAATGCAATAATGTCTAAGAAGCCTGTAGTACACCCAAAGACCGGTAGGGGGTTTAAACGAATGATTTTCATGAACATGCAATGGTTTTAGAACAGACTTAGACAAAATGCAGCAGTAAAGTGAGGACCTGACCCGTGCATGGTGCCGTGGGACTGATGCCTGGCGTAACGGGTAGGTCGACTTACGGTTTGTGAGTCACTTGGACACCATCCACGGCGATGGATTGAAGAAAGAAGGTGGTAGGCCGGAAAAGCCTGTGGCTGGATTCCTGACACAGCTCAGCTTAGAAAACCTCATGGAGTAATCAGGTAAAATGGCGTCTGGATGACCCGGAAGTGGAAATCATTCTGATGCTGACCTCAAGCGATATGAGTCAGGTAAGGGGTGTCCCTTATATAGGGGAGTGAATTATTTTAAGCCCCTCCCACAAATACAGGCCAAACGGCCTTAAAACATATATATATACACATATATTAATTCTACATATATATTTATGTAATATTTTTACATAATTAGGTATCTTAATTAATTACAATTAGCGGGACCTGCCTGCCAAAGCATGCCGAAAGTAAAGGGAATTTAATTTGCTAGCACTATATTTAACCCTATAACTTTCCAAGACACCATAAAACCTGTACATGGGGGGTACTGTTCTACTCAGGAGACTTTGCTGAACACAAATATTAGTGTTTCAAAACAGTAAAATGTATTACAATGATGATATCGCCAGTAAAGGGGACGTTTTTTGCATTTTTCACGCACAAACAGCACTTACACGGACGATATTATTGCTGCGATACTTTTTACTGTTTTGAAACACAAATATTTGTGTTCAGCGAAGTCTCCCGAGTACAACAGTACCCCTCAAAATTTGCCAGATTGGTTACGTTGCCTTTGAGACCCTATGGTAGTCCAAGAATGAAAATGACCCCTATGATGGCATACCATTTGCAATAGTAGACAACCCAAGGTATTGCAAACGGGGTATGTCCAGTCTTTTTTAGTAGCCACTTAGTCACAAACACTGGCCAAAATTGGCATTTTTTGCATTTTTCACACACAAACAAATACTAACGCTAACTTTGGCCAGTGTTTGTGACCAAATGGCTACTAAAAAAGACTGGACATACCCCATTTGCAATACCTTGGGTTGTCTACTATTGCAAATGGCATGCCATTATGGTTGTAAATTTCATTCCTGGGCTACTATACAGTCTCAAAGGCAACATAACCTATCTGTCGAATTTCAATTTCAAATGTAACATGCTATATTTGACCCTGTAACTTCCCAAAACGCCATAAAACCTGTACATAGGGGGTGCTGTCTTACTCGTGAGATTTTGCTGAATACAAATATGTGTATTTTATTGCAGTAAAAGCAAACAGTATTATGACATTGACCGTTAAAATGTCATGTAGAACTAAAAAATTTTTTTTAAAAATCTTATTTTCTCCCATTTTTTTCAGATTAAAACTATGTTTCATAGCTAAATATTTGATATTAAATGAAAGCCCTGTTTCCCCTGAATAAAATGATATATAATAAGGGTGGGTGCATTTACTATGAAAGAGGTGAATTACGGTTGGACAGACATGTAGCGCAAATGCCAGGATTTGTTTACATTTTGTTTTGTTCACAACGTGCACATTTGGCTCCGTCCTTAAGGGGTTAATTTGGCAGAATGTTGGCAATTTGTACATTCAGATGCTTCCGAATGTCCGAATTGCCAAAGTGCAGAATTGCCAAAGTCTTGAATTTCGGAAGTGCCAAACCGAACAAAAGTGCTGAATTACCGAAGTGCCGAATTGCCGAACCGAAGTGCCGAACCAAATTTTTTGCCCATGCACATCCCTAACCAATACAATTGGGACATACAAATGTGTAAAAAATTAAAAAAACAGACACAGGACATTGTAATAAGAAATCACAAAGGAAAGTATAGTTGTATTGTTTGATAAGAGGGGTAGGCAGCAACAAAGCCAAACCAGAAGTCTATGTGAATAACTTGCAAGGGGAGTGGAAGTTGCACTCAAGGTCTTAGAAAAAAATATAAAATAAATAGAAATTAAAAAATCCAATAGTTTAGTATTTTTAGGTAGTGAAGTAATTTTGGAATAAATAAATGCACTTCCAATTTCCAGAGCTACAAATCAGTTCTGATGGATGACAATACAATCCCCATTTGTAGATATAATGGAGCTTCTTTACCTATAGTACGTTTCCTCAACAGAATATGAAATGCAAACAGCAGACAAAAGATATTCTGTAGTCTAAGATGTCAGCATTATTATTATTGATATTTAAATAGTGCCACCATATTCCGTAGCACTTTACAATATTATAACGGGGGACATTTAAGAATAAATGAAACAATTACAAAAAGTTAACAGGAACAATAGATTGATGAGGACTCTGCTCAAACGAGCTTACAATCTACAAGTGGCTTTAATTATTGTACTCATGGGACACCAAAAAAAATAAATAAAAATGTGTTTTATTGCAGTAAAACCTTAGTATGAGTATTATGATAGTCTGAGTAAAACATGTCATACAGAACTTTTGTCACACTTTGTCACATATTTGCCACACTTATCTAGATTGTATTCATATTAAATTATGTTCCATATAAAATATGTGATGTGAAATGAATGCACTACTTGTTTTGAACAAAATTATATATAACAAGTGTAATTGCACATGATGTGAAAGAGGTAAATTATGGATGAACAAACATAGAGCTCCAATTCTAGGTATATATGACTGGGCAGACAAACAAACACAGAAACAATGGGTATCAATAGAAGAGAGCTTCTTTAGACTACCCATATACACAATACCGTGGCATATGATGGGACAAGCCTTTTTAAAACCCTTGTGCCACCCAACCATAACCACTACGCTTTGCCTATGGTGACATATTATAAATGGCAAAGATGTCACCCTTCTGTCAGTCTCTAAATTGGCTTCCTATAAAATATAGAGCTCAATTTAAAATTCTGGTTCTTGCTTTCAAATCTCTACATAATGCTGCTCCTACCTATCTACCCTCCCTTATACACAAGTATGTCCCGTCTAGGCCCCATACGATCTGCTGAAGACTCACGTCTATCTTCTGTCCATGCTCCCACCTCTGATGCTCGCCTTCAAGATTTCTTGAGGGCTGCACCGTTCCTGTGGAACTTGCTTCCCTCCTCCGTTAGATGCTCACCCAGTCTCCACTCTTTTAAAAATCGTTAAAAACCCACTTCTTCATAAAAGCGTATCAATTAAACTGTTAATAGCTCCTGACTGATTCCTCTTCTGCAACTGTCACTAGTCTAATGCTATCCTTACCTTTTGTGTAATTTTACCTCACTCCCTCTAGCATGTAAGCTTATTGAGCAGGGCCCTCAACCTCTCTGTTCCTGTGTGTCCAACTTGTCTGGTTACAACTACATGTCTGTTCGTCCACCCATTGTAAAGCGCTGCAGAATTTGACGGCGCTCTATAAATATCATAATAATAATAATGTATCACCCTACCCATCTCCGCTTTACCCACTCACTCAAAATTCACTGTACCAACCTGGTGAACCAGGTGAGGCATACAAAGAATATCATACCTCGAAATACCTCACATTACATAAAATACATTTTACATTCATACAAGTCCTCAGGGGCGGACTGACCGGTCGGGCACTTCGGACACGGTCCGAGGGCCCGGCCGGGAGGGGGGCCCGCCGCCAGGGCCGCCTTCAGGGGGCCCGGCGGCAGGGCTGGATTGGGGGGGACTGCAGGTGCCACCGGGTGGCCGGTCCGGTGGCACACTGTGAGGGGGCCGGCCGATTTCATGCTGCAGCCGCCGGACGGGGTAGCAGCCTCGCCGGTCCGGCGGCATTCCTCTCACTAACACTGGAGGAGGAGCATGTGTCTGTCATGCTCCTTTGCGGTTCCCACATCCTGTGCTGGGAATTGTGGGAACCGCAGGGAGCATGATAGACACATGCTCCTCCTCCTCCTCCTGTGTTAGTCAGAGGAATGCCGCCGGACCGGCGAGGCTGCTACCCGGTCCGGCGGCTCCAGCATCAAACGGCCGGCCCCCCTCAGACTTAAGGTAAAGGGGGAATAGAGATGGGGAGGGAGAGAGAGGGGGGAACAGATGGGAGAGGGGGAGAGATGGGGAGGGGGGGAGAAAGAGGGGGGAACAAGAGATGAGAGGGAGAGATGGGGAGGGGGGGAGAAAGAGGGGGGAACAGAGAGATGGAGAGGGGAGAGATGGAAGAGGGGGGGAGATGGGGAGGGGGAGAAGGGAGAGATGGAAGAGGGAGAAAGATGGAGGAGAGATGGGGGAGAAAGAGGGGGAAACAGGAGAGGGGAAATGGGGAGGGGGGGAAAGAGGGGAAACAGAGATGGAGAGGGGGGGAGATGGGGAGGGAGAAAGAGGGGGGAACAGAGAGATGGAGAGGGGGGGGGAGAGATGGGGAGGGGGAGAAAGAGGGGGAGAGATGGAGAGGGGGGAAAGAGGGGGGAACAGAGAGATGGAGAGGGGGGAACAGAGATGGGGAGGGGGGGCAATAAAGAGATGGGGAGAAAGAGAGGGAAGAATGAGACACAGGGGAGACAGAGAGGGAAGAATGAGACACGGGGAGAAAGAGGGGGAATAGAGAGATGGGGAGGGGGAGAAAGAGACAGAGAGGGAAGAATGAGACACAGGGGAATAGAGAGATGGGGAGGGGGGAGACAGAGAGGGAAGAATGAGACACGGGGAGAAAGAGGGGGAATAGAGAGATGGGGAGGGGGAGAAAGAGACAGAGAGGGAAGAATGAGACACGGGGAGAAAGAGGGGGAATAGAGAGTTGGGGGAGGGAGGAGAAAGAGAGGGAAGAATGCCCCCCCTCCCCTGTCCGCAGGCACCGTGCGGGCAGGGGAGGAAGAGAGGACCTGGGAGCTCACCCTGCAGCTCCTCTGGGTCCTTCTTGCGCGAGCACAGAGCGTTGCCGCGGTTACCATGGCAACGTTACTGCTCTTGCGAGAGTCAACTCTAGCCCTGGAGTTACGGGCTAGAGTTCACTCTCAACACTGTAACCCCCATGGATTCCTGGTGGTCGCAGTGGTGAGAGTGAACTCTAGCCCCATAAACACACTGCCCCCACACACACACCATACACATTCACACACTGCCCCCATACACACCATACACATTTACACACATTGCCTCACACACACACATACACTGCCCACCCATATACACACAGACCCCCATACACAGCCCCCCATACTAACATTGCCACACACATACACTGCCCACACACCCTACACATTCACACACTACACCCCCACACACACACTGAACCTTTCACACACATTGCACCACTGCTCCTATTCCCTACTACAGCCTCATATCCCAGCAGACCCCAGGTAAGTTGTCAAACTGTTCTTAAACGGTTTGACTACTTACTCTGGAGCAGTAGTGGTTATTGTGCATGGATTATTTCTTTAAATAATCTACAAGTGCCCCAGTAGCCAGCCAGCCAACCCACAGGCTGGCCAGTAGCCAGCCAGTTAGCCAGCCCACAGGCCAGTAGCCAGCCCAGCAGGCCTACAGCAAGCCACAGGCTTACAGCCAGCAAGCCCACAGCCTGCCAGTCGCAGCCAGCAAGCCACAGCCTGCCAGCCGCAGTCAGCAAGCCCACAGCCTGCCGGCAGTAGCCAGCAAGCCCACAGCCTGCCGGCAGTAGCCAGCAAGCCCACAGCCTGCCAGCTGCAGCCAGCAAGCCCACAGACTGCCAGCCAGCAACAGTAATTAAGGTAAGAGGAGCCAACTTGGCTTAGGTATCAGCGAGCTATGTTGTGTTGCTATATTGTGAATAGGAAGAGAGCTGGAGAGACCACCCTCCAGGCCCCATTAGACTCTAGCCTCTGCTAGAAATCCCCTCCATGGCCCATTAGCCCTCAATTGTAGTTTCTACTGGGGCCTGGAGGCGACTGTTTCCAGCAGGGGATATCTAATGGACGCTGAGATGGCCTCTGTTAGAAAGACCCCCTTCCAAGCCTTTTAGACTCCATTGTAGTCTCTAATGGGGCTTGGAGGGGATTCTATCTAACACACTCTCTAAAGGACACTGAGATAGCCTCCGCTAGAAAGACCCCCCTCCATGGCCCATTAGCCCTCAATTGTAGTCTCTACTGGGGCCTCGAAGGGCTTATTGCCCTTTTGTTCCTTGTGTCTAAAGATTGTGTAGGGTGTGGCTGGAGGCGGTGCATGGAGGCGGGACAAGGGTGGCGCTTGCTGCAGAGTATGGGTGGGGCCTGTAAGGGGGCCCTTGATTTATTTTGCCCGAGGGCCCTGAGGGTTCTCAGTCCGCCCCTGCAAGTCCTCCTTCAATTTGGCAACACAGAAAAGTAATTATAAAAGAACAGCTGGGAGGCATTACACACCAGCGAAATTACACAGATTATACCCAGCATCAGAGAACCTCTGTTGGAAATGCAATCAAGCTATCGTTACCACCGCCCACATCTGGTGGCAATGCCCAGCCATAAATGCCTTCTGGAAATGAATTGTTTGCTACAAACACACAATAACAGGCTCCGACCTTGCATTCAATCCGGAAATATTATTCGACTCCTTATCCCGACGTCTCTTACCAAATTCTAAACCTCATTAGTTAAAGGATCACTACAGGGTCAGGAACGCAAACATGTATTCCTGACCCTATAGTGTTAAAACCACCATCTAGCCCCCCTGGGTCCCTCATGCCTCCATAAATATAGCAAAGTCTTACTGTATTCAAGCCTGAAGCTGTAACTCTGCATGCTGTTTGCCTCTAAAAAACCAAGCAGTCTGCTGACATCAGAAGTGGTAGCCTGATCCAATCACAATGCTTCCCCATAGGATTGGCTGAGACTAACAAAGAGGCAGATCAGGGGCAGAGCCAGCATGATTCAAACACAGCCCTGGCCAATCAGCATCTCCTCATAGAGATTAATTGAATCAATGAATCTCTATGAGGAAAGTTCAGTGTCTGCATGCAGAGGCAGGAGATTCTGAATGTTTGGATGCATTTTAGGCAGCCATGACCAAGGAAGGATCTCTAATAGACATCTGAGGAGTGGCCAGTGAAGTTATCACTAGGCTGTAATGTAAACACTGCATTTTATCTGAAAAGACAGTGTTTACAGCAAAAAGCCTGAAGGTAATTATTCTACTCACCAGAACAAATGCAATAAGCTGTAGTTGTTCTGGTGACTATAGTGTCCCTTTAAGAAAATAAAAAGTGAAATATTACCCTGGAATAAACACTAGATGGAGACAGTTAATAAAAATAGAAAAACAAAGTATTAGATTTAGGAAATGGCCACTAGATGGAGACAGGGACCATGAGAATAAAAATAAAATCTAAAGACAAAATAAAACCTTAAGGAAAATAAACAATAATTTGGAAAGAGGTGAGAAGTAGAATAACAATAAAATAGACATGATAATAAAAATAATAATATACACAGCAATAATCTAAATCATATAAAACTAGGCTGAAAATTTTGCCATGGCTTGTAGAAATTCACCCAGGTAAGTGTGACATGAAGCCTCCAGGGTTGTACTGGCAAGCGGTAACTTTTAAAACCTGGTTAATTATGTAGCACTTCAAATTTTAAGCCCAGATATAAAATATATCATCAGTCTATTACTCCAGTAAGATGTCTGCAGATGGTGCAGATAGAGCAGCAATGATTGCTAGTGATGTCCCGAACGGTTTGCCGAACGGTTCGCGAACGGTTCGCCATGAATGGTTCGCGAACGGTTCGCGAACGGTTTGCCACGAACGGTTCGCCGCAAACTCATCATTGAGTAAACTTTGACCCTGTACCTCACAGTCAGCAGACACATTCCAGCCAATCAGCAGCAGACCCTCCCTCCCAGACCCTCCCACCTCCTGGACAGCATCCATTTTGAAGCTGCATTCTTAGTGAGCTGTCCTAAGAATGCAGCTTCAAAATGGATGCTGTCCAGGAGGTGGGAGGGTCTGGGAGGGAGGGTCTGCTGCTGATTGGCTGGAATGTGTCTGCTGACTGTGAGGTACAGGGTCATATGTTCGCTGTCCGTGGCGAACCGTTCGGTGAACCGTTCGGGACATCACTATTGTGCATGTGTTTGGAGCCTGCTTGTGGGATTGCGAGTGTGTAGAGTGAGCCGATTGTGGTGTGATGTGTAAATAGGTCGGTTTCAGTTGTGTTGTGTTTGTGGGGTAATGTGTGGCTAGGGGCTGTAGAGAGTGAGAGAGTATGTATAGGGAACATAGTGTGTATAGAGGTTTGCTTACAAGGAATCCAGTGCATAAGGTTTTCAGAGTTTGTATGTCAGGAATGTAGTATGTGTGAAGAGGATCTAGTGTGTGATAAATAACAAATAAGAGAGCGCAAAAAGTGTGGTAGATTATAGGAACACAACTGAGTATATGAGTTCTCTACAGTAAAGCAGCCAGATACTTAAAATACCTCCCAAGTACAAAAAATGTCAAACAATACACAAACATAGTATCAGCGCTTAAAGGACCACTACAGGCACCCAGACCACTTCAGTTCAATGAAGTGGTCTGGGTGCCAGGTCCATCTAGGATTAACCCTGCCTGCTGTAAACATAGCAGTTTCAGAGAAACTGCTATGTTTACATATGGGTTAATCCAGCCTCTAGTGGCTGTCTCATTGACAGCCCCTAGAGGCGCTTCTGCGCTTCTCACTGTGATTTTCACAGTGAGAAGACACCAGCGTCCATAGGAAAGCATTGAGAATGCTCTCCTATGGACTGACTGAATGCGTGCGCGGCTCTTGCCGTGCATGCGCATTCAGCCGATGACATCCGAAGGAGGAGGAGAGTCCACAGCGCCGAGGGAGCACGGTGCAGGAGAAAGGTAAGGGATTAACCCCTTCCTCCCACTTCAGCCCGGCGGGAAGGGGGCCATGAGGGCGGGAGGGACGTTATATTAATATAGTGCCAGGAAAACAAGCTTGTTTTGCTGGCATTATAGTGGTCCTTTAACAGACCATCCCCTAATTAGCAAATATAGGGACAGAGGTTAGAATACTCTATAATCTGATAACAGATTATACTTATTCAATGTCCAAGCAGTAAGTGTCAGAATGGAGATATATCCAAAAAACAGTCTGAGTTAACCCCTTAAAAACACATGACGTGTGACATGTCATGATTCCCTTTTATTCCAGAAGTTTGGTCCTTAAGTGGTTAAAGATATTTCCACGCTGTGTGGGGAATTTTGCTGATAAAGGGAAAATAGGGAGCTCCTCTTTAACTGTATTTTGTTAGTCTGCTGGGCTATTGTATCCAACTTTCAAAAAAAGGATACTGACATAGTGTAAAACAGTAACAAATGTATTTCCCAAGCAAAATACACCCCTACATAAAAACTCTTACAGGAAAATGTGGTGAAAGCTTATTTCGAAGTTTCACAAAAAAAGCATTAGTACAATGTGGTGTACTCGCCGGTAGAAGATAGTAAGATGCTCCGTCAGTCAGTCATGTGCACCCGGACCTGTCCTGTTGCAGAAATGTTGTCTGTTCAGTCCTACCGCAATGGTTCTCATAGATTCAGAAAAATTCCGCCAGATTCATGTATGCGTTTCGCCCGTTGTAACCGGGCATTTACAAGATCTTGAAAAAGCCCGGTTACAACGGGTGAAACACGTAGATGAATCTGGCGGGATTTTTCTGAACATCTTGAAAAAGCCTGGTTACAACGGGTGAAACGCGTAGATGAATCTAGCAGGATTTTTCTAAATCTGAGAACCAATGCCGCAGGGCTGTGTGTGAGGGGTGCAGTTTGTGGGTGAGGGGGCGCTGTGTGTGAGGTTTCTGTGTGTGTGTGAAGGGTGCTGAGTTTGAGGGTGCAGCGTGTAAGGGGTGCTGTGTGTGTGAGGGGTGCTGTGTGAGGGTGATGTGTGTGAATATGTTTGGAGGTATTGTGTGTGGGGGGGAGATAGATTAATGTAAATATATATTTTTTTATTTAAATTAAAAAAGCAGATTTAGAGTGTATATAGGGAGCTAGTGTGTGTGTAGATGACCCAGAGTTGTGTAAGGGATCTAGTGTGTGTCTGAAATGTAATGTGTGTAGGGGTGCATTGTGTATGATGGGTACAGTTTGTTGTGGGGGTGCAGCGTGTGTGTGAGGTGGTGCTGTGTGTGGGAGGGGAGTGTGTGGGTATATTAGTTGCAGTGCGTTTGTTTGTGGGGTGCTGTGTGTGAGGAGTGCTGTGTGTGCTGTGGGTGTGAGGGTGCTGTGTGTGCGTGTGCGGGCTGTATGTGAGGGGTGCTGTGTGTGTGTGAGGGGTGCACATCCTCCCTTTCCCATAGTGTTCCTTACCAACCTCCCTCCCCTGTCTCATAGTGTTCTTTCCCCCCCTCCCCTGTACCATAGTGTTCTCCTTACCACCACCCCATCCCATAGTGTTCTCCTTACCACCCCCCCATCCCATAGTGTTCTCCTTACCAACCTCCCATCCCATAGTGTTCTCCTTACCAACCCCCCTACCCAGTACCATAGTGTTCTCCTTACCACCCCCCTACCCCGTACCATAGTGTTCTTCCTTACCACCCTACCTCCCTTTGTAGTGTGGCCGAGCAGAGCAAACCACAGTACAGGAGATTCCGTTTCCTGTACCTGGCTGGACTGACAGGAAGAGCTCTCTCAGTAACCACTTCCTTTCAGTCCGGCTGGGTACAGGAAACTGATGTTCCAGGACCATGGTGCGCACTGCTCCACTCGGCCACACTACACAGAGTGACTGGGAGGGGGGAGCGCTATGTGCCTACCTCCTGCCGATCACTTTGATCTTGCGCCCACTCCACTTGTTCCGCCTTATGGAGGCGCCCCGGCCCTGAGCCTGCAGGACTACTAACAGGAACGGAGTCCCTGCTGTGGAAAAAGTGTAGGAACGCCGTTCCCACGCATTTCTGCAGGACTCGAGCCCTGGTAAGGGTGCTGTGTGTGTATGTTAGGGGTGCAGTGTGTGAGGAGTGCTGTGTGTATGTGAGGCGTGCAGTGTGTGAGGATGCTGTTGTGTGTATGTGATGGGTGCAGTGTATGAGGTTGCTGTGTGTGTGTATGTGAGGGGTGCTGTGTGTGTGTGTATGTGAGGGGTGCAGTTTGTGAGGGATGCTATGTGTGTATGTGAGGGGTGCAGTGTGTGTGCAAGAGAGGGTGCTGTGTGTGTGAGAGAGGGTGCTCTATGTGTATGTGAGGGTGTTGTGTGTGGGGGGTGCTGTGTGTGAGGGTGCATTGTGTGTGTTTGTGTGTGTGTGAGGGTGCTGTGTGTGTGAATATTTCTGGAGGTATTGTGTGAGGGGGGAAATAGATTAATGTAAATATATATATTTTTTATTTTACTTAGAAAGCGTAGTATCCCCCATCCCTTCTTACATTTTGCATGAGAGGGGGGCTTTGCTGCTATCCCTGGTGGTCCTAGTGGTGAGTGAACTCTAGTGAACTCTAGTATGAAAGCCAGAGCTCCCCAGCAGGGCCACCATCAGGGCATGACAACCATGACGTCATATTCCGGCTCCGGCATCAGTAAGCGGCGCGCGAGGGAGCTGAACAGGAAGCACTCAAGGGAGAGTGCTCCCTCGCGCACCCGCCAGCCCGCCCGCAGGACCGGCCGCCGGGTGACACCACTGGACCCCAAGGAATCCCCTCAGCACTCCCAAAGGTAGGGAAGCTGGGGGCTGAAATTAAAAAAAAAAAAAAACGTGTGTGTGTGTTAGAGTGTGTGTGTGTGTTAGAGTGTGTGTGTGTGTGTTAGTGTGTGCTAGAGTGTGTGTGTGTGTTAGTGTGTGTGTGCGTTAGAGTGTGTGTGTTAGTTAGTATGTGTGTGCGTGTGTGTGTTAGTGTGTGTGTGTGTTAGAGTGTGTGTGTGTTAGAGTGTGTTAGTGTGTGTGTGTGTTAGTGTGTGTGTTGGTGTGTTTGGATGTTAGAGTGTGTGTGTGTGTTAGAGTGTGTGTGTGTTAGAGTGTGTGTGTGTTAGTGTTAGAGTGTGTGTGTGTTAAAGTGTGTGTGTTAGTGTGTGTGTGTGTATGTTACAGTGTGTGTGTTAGTGTGTTAGTGTTAGAGTGTGTATGTGTATGTGTGTGTTAGTGTGTGTGTGTTAGAGTGTGTGTATTAGTGTGTTAATGTGTGTGTGTGTGTTAATGTGTGTGTGTGTTAGTGTGTGTGTGTGTGTTAGAGTGTGTGTGTGTGTGTTAGACTGTGTGTTAGTGTTAGACTGTGTGTTAGTGTTAGAGTGTGTGTGTTAGTGTTAGAGTGTGTTAGTGTGTGTGTTAGTGTGTGTGTGTGTTAGTGTCCAGGTATGTACCCACTGTGGCCAGCCTCTTCTCCTGGGGGGCCCAGCAGCCGGTCACCTCAGGGCCCCCCGAGGCTGGCCCTGGTGTCACCCGGCGGGCGCGCGAGGGAGCACTCTCCCCTGAGTGCTTCCTCTTCAGCTCCCTTGTGCACCGCACTGATGCCGGAGCCGGAAGATGACGTCATATTCCGGCTCCGGCATCAGTAAGCGGCGCGCGAGGGAGCTGAACAGGAAGCACTCAAGGGAGAGTGCTCCCTCGCGCACCCGCCAGCCCGCCCGCAGGACTGGCCGCCGGGTGACACCACTGGACCCCAGGGAATCCCCTCAGCACTCCCAAAGGTAGGGAAGCTGGGGGATGAAATTTAAAAAAAACGTGTGTGTGTTAGAGTGTGTGTGTTAGAGTGTGTGTGTGTGTGTGTTAGAGTGTGTGTGTGTGTGTTAGTGTGTGTGTGTGTTAGTGTGTGTGTTAGTGTGTGTGTGTTAGTGTGTTAGAGTGTGTATGTGTGTGTTAGTGTGTGTGTGTGTGTTAGTGTGTGTGTTAGTGTGTGTGTGTGTTAGAGTGTGTGTGTTAGTGTGTGTGTGTGTTAGTGTGTGTGTTAGTGTGTGTGTGTGTTAGAGTGTGTGTGTGTTAGTGTGTGTGGATGTTAGGGTGTGTGTGTTAGAGTGTGTGTGTGTTAGTGTTAGAGTGTGTATGTGTGTGTTAGAGTGTGTGTGTTAGTGTGTTAATGTGTGTGTGTGTGTAAGTGTGTGTGTGTTAGTGTGTGTGTGTTAGAGTGTGTGTTAGTGTTAGACTGTGTGTTAGTGAGTGTGTTACTGTGTGTATCTGTTACTGAGTGTGTTAGTTTGTGTGTGTTTTATGAGTGAGTGTGTGTATGTCTGTCACTGAGTGTGTGTCTGTCAGTAAATGTGTGTGTCTGTTATCTAGTGTGTATGCGTCTGTTCGTGAGAGTGTGTGTCTTAAGCACTTACCTTTCTCCAGCGCCAGACTCCCTTGGCGCTGAAGAACTCTCCGCCCTGATCCGCCTCTCAACTCCGAATGCGCATGCATGGCAAGAGCTGCGCGTGCATTCAAACCGCCCATAGCAAAGCATTACTCAATGCTTTCCTATGGACGTTCAGCGTCTTCTCACTTTGATTTTCACAGTGAGAATCGCGGAAGCTCCTCTAGTGGCTGTCAGTGAGACACAAAAACACACTCTGGAGTCACTACACAAACACACACACACACTCTGCAGTCACTACACACACTACATCCTTAAACAAACACACACTCTACAGTCACTACACACACTACTTACAAACACAAACACACACTCTGCAGTACCTACACAAATACACACACACACTTTGTAGTCACTACACACACTACATCCACTACACAAACACACAGTCTGCAGTCACTATACACACATTAAATACTTACACAAACACACACTATGTAGTCACTATACACACACTATATAGACTACACAAAGACACACTCTGCATGCACTTTGGGCGGACTCGGGTGCAGACACCGGGGGGCCCAGACCTTGAGCTGTGTCAGGGGCCCCAAAATTTCTGATAGCAGCCCTGCTCCCCAGGTCCTCTCCTGTCTCCCTCCCTCCCCAGTCGGCAGCCGCCTTTCATTGCCTGAGGGCCGGTGAGGGAGATCTTTGATCTTCCCACCATCCCATGACAGCACACAGCAAGGCCGGTGCTCGGATAGCGCCGGCTCTGCAAGGGCCGGCAAGGGAGATCTCTTGGCATTTGTCCGGTGTGCCCGATGGCCAGTCCAGGCATGGTGTGGAGCTCCACCAGACTGGCACCTGGTTCCCTATTGCTTTGCCAATGAAGCATAACCCAAATAATGCCGCCATATTTTAGTCTGTAAATGAGAAACATGCTCGTCTCCTTGGTGCAAGCAGAGACTATGGCATGACGTTTCCAGTCCACTATTTCTATCATGACCCAGCAATGGTTGTCAGTCACTAGTTTTCAATGTTTATCTGGCATGCCCCTACCTACCATATGGCAGATGGGGCAAATGGAGGTACACAACCTCCATTATAGTAATACAGGGAAGTTATTGACCCCCAAAGGATTTTTATTTATTAATTCATTTTTCTACTTGTTTAATATGGCGGCTGGATAGCAAGCGCTTGTGAGCCAACACAGTTAACCCTACCACTGCTGAGGAATTTTAACTATTTGCCCACTGATTGTTAGCGCTCTCTGCAGGCAAAAGCAAGTGAATGAGAATTCATGAATGAGCATTGATAAATCTCCGATTACGGTGTTGTAAATTGATTCGGATGCAGAATTTACTGATTTTCCAAATGCCTCGAAACCAATGTTCCAGAATCGGACGGACTTTAGTACATCTGAGAATTGCCAAAGCAGTCAGAATGTGGTCGTTTTCACCAGATTTTGTACATTTGGACAAAATTGGGTGTTTAATGAATAACGCTGATAGCGTGCAAAGTAGTGATATGTTGCTTTGGTTGCTGTTTAAAGATGAACAGTATAATACTGTTTATTTGTAATAAAACATCTGCCAAATCTGTATTTTTAACAATTACTCAAAACAATATTCTATTAATAAAATATTCCACATTTTTTTCCTTAGTGAAATATGATTCGTGACACTCATTGCTGAATGTTAGTTTTAAAGGAGCTTATATTTTTTTCCTTATCCAACATTCTGGATACCAAACAAGGATTAAATATTATCTTCTTAACCCCTTAAGGACCAAACTTCTGTAATAAAAGGGAATCGTGACATGTCACACATGTCATGTGTCCTTAAGGGGTTAAATGCTGACATTTCATGACAAAGTGATCAATTGTGTAAACAAAACTATTTAGCTCACATTTTTTTTAAATCTGGTTTTTCACTCCATTACATGTATTATTGTCATGCTGCTATGTGTACTGTGATTGAAGAAATAAATATGAATGTTTTATTTTTTTTTCAGGTTTTGGTCATATAAAAGACATACTGCTAATGGAGCCGTTAATCTATTCACCAGATAAACTGCTCAGACGAATTCAATTTCAATTTAGAAAATTATTGCAGTGAATATAAAATACCAGATGATAAGCTTTAACCATGAGGCAACCAGAGGATTAAGTAAAATGTGAAGCAATTATTTGATTATTTTGTAGCACCAGTCTGTTTGACCTCCCTGAATCACCTGCTGTTACCTCGGGCAGGTTCTGCTGAGACAGGAGTGAACATCAGTTAATACATGCAAACATTAGACATAGAACTTAATATTCAGTCTTAGTGCGATGAGGACAGATGTCATTTTTGCAGAATTGACATGAGGCAGCCGAGAAAAGAGTTCATGGCTGCCTAACTCTCGTGTTCTGCGGGTAGAACTAGCCCCTGGCACAAAAGTGGAAATATCATCTTGAGCATGCTGCACATGCAAACTGCTAACATCATGACTACTTCTAAAAGCAGAAGTGCTCATGGTGGTTGGAGTAACCCTTTAAAAAGGACACTATTGGCACTCAGACCACTTTATCGCATTGTCCTGTCCCTGACCCCGTTAGTCCTGTAATGTAAAACGCTGCAGTTTTTAAGAAACGGAAATGTTTAAATTGCAGCACTAGGATTGCCTCTAGTATAACTCTTTTTATTACATAAAATTATAAAATACTCGACGCATTTCGCCAAATCACAGGCTTTCTCAATGTGTTTACACTACGATTTAAGAAACATCTGCAAATGCATATCCTGCTGGTATTTGGACCTGGTGCACCTTCACCATATTTTTCCAACACACCTGTTAAAGTGCTCATGGGAGAATCATCTCCTGGACCATTCTTCCACATGTAGTGGTAATGCAACCTAATTGGAATTTTCTGGAGAAAAGTTTTTGAATATATAATTTAAATCTTAAAGACCACTATAAAACCCAGGTCTGGCTTTACTACAGTTTAAATCGTCCGAGCCTTCATTCGAAACCACTCAAATTATGGAAAAAATATATTGCCCCTCTCATCTATGCATTGCAAATAAACTGAAGGCTGGTACACTGGACGTTAAAATGTTTATAGCCAAGATTAAATCTAACATATTATGGAAGAATTGATAGCTTAGCTTAATGGAAATATTGATGATCCCTAGATAATTCATATGTAGGGATTCACTATCTTTATTTCTTCTTATTTAAATTTCTGTGCTATTATTCTTGTTTTTTTTTCCTATATATTTATTTTGCATTTTTTTGTTGTTTTCTTCTTTTTAGAAAAAAAATATAAATATGTGATGAACAATAACTGACATGTACACTATTTTTGCCACCTTCTGTATTGATGCATATAACTTTGTATTGCCAATTTTTATGATGTCAATAAAAGCAAATTGAATAAAAAAAAAAAAAAAAAGTGTAACAACATTTAAAGGTGATTTTCAGTGTTTTGTTCAATGTTATGAATTTCAGACAAGGGGCAATTCCACTTTAAAGTGATACTAAGTGTACTAACAGTTAATTAGAATATGTAATATTACAAGGAGCACGGTTCTGTAAATAATATATTTTATAATAGATGCACTAATTCAAACATAACCATCATCTACTGTGCTGTCAGACTATGGAAATTATATTCTGGGCGGCGGCGGCGACCACGGTGCACATCGGCCCCAGTGTGTGGTGAAGGCCAGGGCGGAGGGGGTGCCTGCGCTCTCTCCTTGATCCCTATGTATATTTAGACAAATGGAGGTAATTTAGTTACTCCAATGGCCATTGGAGGGAATGCCTGCCTTGTCTGGGTGTATGTGGATTGGGGAGAGAGTGCAGGTGCCTTTTTTGCTTTGGTTTTTGCTGTGTATTGGGGCTGGTGTGTGCTGTGGTCGTTGCTGCGGTCTTTGATTCTGGCGTTTTGAAGCTATCTTCTTTGTTACATGTTATATGGTCACTGATTTATATTATTTTTGGATAGATTGTTGTTGTCACAATAAATTCTATTTCTAAGTAAAAAAAAAAAATAAATAAAAAAAAAAATATAAATATGTGACGTTTGAAATTAACAGAAATGTTCAATATTTACAGTTGTAATAAGACTTATCAACTCTCTATTTGTAGAAATCCATATTTTGCATAACATTGATTTTATTTTTTAAACATAATGCTGTAAACCATTTACTATATTTATGTAAACACAAATTACTTACTGTTCCTATCACATTCTTAATTTCAAAATTAAAAAATTAAAAATAAGACCAAAACATTGATCATAACAAATGACTTGCAATTACCCTTCTCTGCACTAAATTGGAAAACTGTTATCCACATTGATGATAATGTTTCACTTTAGTCAGAATGTTATACAAAACATAGCCTAATTATTCCAAGAATTAAATTACAAAATGTTCATGCTATAACAGGAACAATCGGGAGTCTTAATGTTGTGGTTTAGTCTACATAGAGTAAAAACAGTGATAACAAACAATATCTTAGAGTATGTGTTTTTCCATTTGATGTTAGTCTATTTTTAAGCAAGCTGAGATGCTAAAACAACCAACAATTGAAGGCCAGGTCATATTATAAATCCTAAAATTAATATATATTTTTAAGTGTATACTGTTTGGCAAGGCTCATAGATTTGGAGCTCATATAGACCTCAATTTAATATTATTAGATAAGCTTTCCACGTGATTTAATCATTTTGGATACAATTTTAAAATTATTATGTTTTTAACACATTACAGCCTAGGGATTCTTCCACTGGCCACTCCACAGATGGTTACTAGAGGTGCTTCCTGGGGCAGTGCTGCACACATTCAGTGTCTCCACCCTCTGCATGGAGACACTGAACTTTCCTCATAGAGATCTCTATGAGGAGATGCTGATTGGACAGGGCTGTGTTTGGCTTGTGCTGACTCTGCCCCTCATCTGCCTTCTAGACAGTCTCAGCCAATCCAATGCTTTCTTATAAGAAAGCATTGTGATTGGCTTTGATTAACACTTCTGTTGTTAACCGACGACCCCTTGGGGTAGGACAGGTGATGTATCAGGCTGTACTTACCTGGCTCCTTCTTGGGTACCACCCCCAGAGATGATACCCGCAAGTTAGGCAGAGGGGGCTCCCTGAACGGTCCCGCCACCCTGCCCAACTGGACCTCCTTAAGCAACTTCTCCCTAACCACCACCGGAAATTCCCCCACTGACTTCAAGTTGCGAAGACGATGAACCACCACCCGTTCCCGAAACGGGATCATGAACCCTTTAGTAAACCCCTCCTCGAGCAACAATGTGCCTCCTGCCACCCTGCCATCACCAACCATGCTAACACCGGGACCCACCACCGGGGTAACCCGTGGCCCAGCAACTGGAGGGGCAATGGCGTCAGAGGTTGACTCACCCGGGTGATGTGCCGCAGCTGTCCCCGCTCCACCAACAGCACTTCCAGCGTTCCCAGGACCTGCTGTCAAGCCTGCCGTACCGCTCCTCCTTTTTCCGCTGGACCCTGCCTGTAATGGCCGCTTTCCGGAACTCCTGTCACCAGCAGACACTTCTCCTTCATTCCCTGTAAGAGAGGACACAAAAACCGAACGGCCGGCAGTATGTCTACCTCCCCATTCAACTCCTGAACGTTCGGCAGTTTTCTTACCTCCCCGTTTGGGAAACGAACGGTCGGCAGTATCAGTACCTCCACGTTCGTCTCTCGAATGTTCTGTAGTTTCAGCCCATTCGCCAGTTCTCCTACCTCCACGTTTGTCTCCAGGACGTTCGGCAGTTCCAGCCCTTTCGCCAGTTCTCCTACCTCCACGTTCACTCCCGGAACGTTCGGCAGTTTCGGATTCGGTTCCCGAACCAGCAGCCTGCAACTCCAGCCTTGTCTGACGACGTGTTCGTGCGGCTGCACTGCGACGCCTCTCGCGACCTCCTCCACTTGCGGCCTTCCCGCCGCTGCCCTCTGGACCTCCAGAAGGGCTCCTTGGACGCCGGGAACCCGGAATCGTGCTGGGGCTCAGCCTCTGATGGGGCCTTGTCCTCCTGACCGGCCTCTGACCCTGGGAGCTTCCTGATCCGGACAGCAAAGCATCTCCAAGGCGATCCCTCAACCACTCGACACCCCTCTCCTGCACTGCTGCCCGGACTCCTTCTAGCCAATCTTCCATCTTGCTGACAACCTGCAGAGGAGACAAAAAAAAAAGCCACACAAATCCTGCCACAACAACAGGTAAGTGCAGCTTAGATTAAAGTGATCCCTAGATCTAAAATGGCCACTACTTATACTCCCCTTATAACTCCACCCCACTCCATTTCCTTAAACCAATCCCCAACCACTGACCCTTAGATGCCTCTCTCCTGGCAATGTCAAGGCCCACTCCCCTTAGCTACGCTGCTCCATGGGCTACAAGTTGGTAGCAAACATCAGCAGGACAGGAGAGCAAACAAAACAATGAACAATAGACAAATACATTATACACACCCTGCACCCATATTGGGCACATGGTCTCTTAGACATAGGAGCAGTCCAGGGTCCTAAATAAAATGTTCATCTGAAACTCCTGTGGATAGTGATCACCGTCATACAATGTATAGTATAACTTTTCACCAAATTGTTAGTGTAAAATAATGTTAAAAAAACGACTCAAATTGTGTGATTGTGGTTGCATCAACATTGTTAATGGTCCATCAGCAACCATTGACATGTCTGTGATTATCTACACATACATTGTGATTGAGTCATTAGTGTCTTGGATTCCATTTTGACCATTATGACCCAGATACAATTTTTGTTTTTGTCATTTTGCTATATACATTGTCACGTTGTAGAGAATCCCTGTGGTCACATACTGACTATGTAACAATGCTTTTTTGGCTATTATTAGGGTTATTTTCTAAAGTGAGCAGGGCCGGACTGGGACGAAAGTTCAGCCCAGGCAGTTAATGGTAGAGCAGCCCGCTGTAATGGGGCGGGGCCAAAAAGTGTGTGTGTCAATTGTGTGTGTGTATCTAGGGATTTTCTTGGTGTGTAAGCGTATATAGAGTAGTGTGTGTATAGAGTGTGTGTGTGAATGCATGGGGTGTGGTGTGTATAAGTGTCAGGATATTTATATCGGCAGACATTTTGTGCTAAGATAGAAATTAAAAGTGTATATTGCCATTTTGAATTTCAGGCAAGACAGACACAAAATTTCTTTCCTTTCTGTAACTAGCCACTAGCCTGAGCTAAGGAATGCATTATGTAAACAAGCCAAGTGATAAGCAATGAAGCAGGGGGATGGAATGCTTTGTGTAAATGTTAATGGAATAGAAATAATTTTAAACACAGACACTAGTGACAGAGAAGACTAAGTAATTAATTTTACTTTCTAAATTTTACAAGGCCCCATTGTAAGTAAGGGGTGAAATTGAGTTTAGAACTGTCAATTTTAGAAATTACAATCAAAGTCGTTGCAACAAAGACTGAGGCCAACGCATTGAACTGACAGCAAATTTAAGTTATGGTAGTCATTTTAGATAAGCCAAATGATGTCAAAATCGTCATCAGGAAAAGTTAACTCTTTCCTGGATAGGAAGGTTTAGTGAGGCGAGACTGCCCTCTATGGACGAATAATCTAAATTGCAATCTGCAGGTTGACCACACCTTCAGTATCCTATTGGCCTTATCAACTAATGACGTACAGAGAGTCTGGCCCTTTAAAAGTTAGGACAAAGGGAAGAGAGGAGGTTAGTTTGGGCACACAGATTCGGACATGCAGAGAGATCCAGGACACTCTGGCACTAACTCTCAAACTCTCTTGGACACAACTCAAAAAACACTCCTTGACACTTAGAATTTTACTCTTACTTTCTAACCAACATCACTTTTCTCTATTACTTACACACCTCCATACAACCAATCATACGTGCATCAAGTTCCTGGGACTACCTACTCATCTGATGAGAACATCTACATAACTGGTAATTATGCTGGTTTTATTTAATTAATCTAAATTAATTAAAATCTGATAGCATGATATATGACTGGATAAATCACGGTCATATTTATATATTTAGAAATCTTAGTGAACTAAAGAATATATAGTTTGTGATAAAGTGAAGGGGAGACATAGATCCAGGCCAGGGTTTTTTGGACCGTCTCCAACCCACTGCTCAGCTGCAGTTAATGAGCTGTTGCAGTGGGAATAAACCCCTCCTGGCTAGGCAGGAAAAGGAGAGGGATTGCTGGCTTCCTCCCAGGAAGCAGGTAGGAGAGAGAGGCTGTTCTCTCCAGATAGAGTCAAGGAGACTACGCACTTGGAGTGCAGAAAGGAAGCAGTCAGAGCAAGGCTGGCTTGGAGCACTGGGAGTGCAGAAAGGAAAGCAGTCAGGGCAAGGCTGGCTTGGAGCACTGGGAGTGCAGAAAGGAAAGCAGTCAGGGCAAGGCTGGCTTGGAGCACTGGGAGTGCAGAAAGGAATGCAACAGGCTAGCTAGCAGAGTGTTGCTCTCTAATAAGGTTGGTGCAATATTGTTTTGTTTAGTTTAACCCTGAGAGATAGGGAACCTAATGTCAGTTAGTGCTCAGACGAGCTAGGTTTTTGTTTATAGGGTTTTGTTACATTTGTTTTTCATTTTCTGCTGTATCCTGTGTGGATTTAAAAATAAAGTGCCTGGAGTATATGCATTTACAAGGACTGTGCATGTTTTTGCCCTAGAGGACCGTGCTACCTGCCGACAAGGATCACAAGTTATAAACATTCCATTCTGCAGGTGGAATTAAGAATAATTATATATTAATGTGATATTATCACGTGTTAGCATACCGCTGTTTTTATCCAGGTGTATTGATTTGCTCTAAAATAAGATAAGATATCTTTTTAGGCAAATTAAAATTTGGCTTTTGTAAAAATCTGGTAGATTATTCTTATTGGATGGTTCCAGGAAATGATTAATGAGCTGGTTCGAATGTTATTTTAATTGAAAATAACATGAGAATAGGATATTATATGCCTAGGAGGATCTAGCCAGCATTGAAAGGGTTACTCAGTTGATCTAACTGTTAGCCGATGTTTTATGGCTTTTCGCTGTAAGTTTAGCTTTCTGTGTCTGTGATGTACCCTCATAAATCGTGTAAGTCTTGACAGTTGACGCTGTAGCTTTGTACTGTGTTTAATTGCATACTTATGTTATACTAAATATTCACTGATTATTATCATGCATGCTGCCTAATATTATTATTATTTTATTTGTCACAATAAATTAGATCTATTTTTATAACAAATTGTGATTTTATTTGTATGGAATACATTTCCCTTACATGATAACGATCTCTAAGATCTAAGAGAATTGAAATAGTGGGCAATTCTCAACTGTATAATATTATCATCCCATAAATATCCCCACATAAGGGACATATAGTGTGTATAGTGTGTGAGTGCAGGAGGTATAGTGTGTGTTTATAGGGGGTATAGAGTGTGTGAGTGCAGGGAGTGTAGTGTATATTTAGGGGGTATAGAGTTTGTGTACTGTGTGTATGTGAGTGAAGGGTGTGTGTGTGTGTGTGTGTGTGTGTGTATAAGGGTTATAGAGTGTGTGTAATGTGTTTAGGGGTGTGACGGAACACTGGCACTCCGACTGAGTACCTCCGCCAATCGATGCTCCTAGTGCTCGCTGAGGACTCCAAGCACTCCAACCGACACCATCAGCACTGCAGACCCCACTTCCAGCGATGCAACTGCGCCGGGGTCTCTGCTGTTTCCACCCACCGTGGACCCAAGGCCAGGATCCAGCTTCCAGTGGGTGAACCTCTCTTTCCCCAGAGAGCAGGAACAGGAACAAATCAAGCTATTGCAAGAGCTTCCTCTGGGAAGTAAGTGATTATAGCAATCCCCAGAGTGTAGGTATCCCTTCCCCCAAACATGAGCCAAGGCTTAATGCTGGAACAAGACTGATTTACTGGCACACAGAACTCACAATTTATGCAACACAAAACTCCTCCTCTGGGCCAGGCTAGATAATTGAGTTTCTACAATACACAAAGCTCAATTATCTGCTGGCCAGAAACATTACAATTTTTACAGCATTCATAACTTCTAAAATATACATCACAGGGACCCCAAAACATGCAATAACCCCATAAAAAGTATATCCTTGGAACCGGGGGATCTGGGTGAACCACATATCCAAAATTCACCCAGATCCGTTCAGTACTTTGGAAAATACAGTTTAATGCAGATTCTGCAGAACATATACAGGCTAAATGAAAAACAATTACTGTATAATGTGTCCCCTGCTGTATAGTCCAAAACCACTGCACGATGTCTCTGTGCACCAAATACTGGCGAGATGGCACCGTGTTGAAAAGTCCAAACAGTGTCTGTGAGTTAAAATGGCCGCCATCCATTGTTCTCACCATGTGCTTCTGATACAGGAAATGGTGGCCACCCAGTAACTCCACAGTATGTCCCCAGATGGTTCTTAAAGGGCCAGCAGCAGCACAACACAAATCCATTATGCCCAAATCATGTCTTTAAAGGGCAATACAAACCAGGGGCCATAGTCACAAGGCAAGAGGCGGGCAAGCAGTCCTCTCCAGGCACAAGTGGCGAAGGGCACTTCGTCACACATCTTCCCTTTGGGGGGAAGACTAAACAGGTACCTGACCTTCTGCCGGTCAGTACCTAGATTAGTCGGGCAGCCCACCCACAAAGAAAAATACACAGAGTAACCCCCCCACAATAAATGGTACTGGCCTGTAGGTTCAAGTTTGTAGTGGGACAGCGCAGCACTCTCGGTCTCCCTGGTGAAGCTAGGCAAACTGCTGGTGTTGCTTGGGGGGCAGAGGCCAGCGGCGCTCTGCCCTGCTGCCAGCTCTTCCCCTGGGGTAACCCGTGGTAAGTCAGGCTCTGATACAGGGGAAAAGGGGGGGGCAGAGGCTAACAGAGCTCTGCCCAGAGGCCAGCTCTTCTGCTGGGAGGGGGTCAGTGGGTATCGCAGGATCATCCACTGCCCCCAGGACCCGGTTGGGATGTAGCTGGGGAGGGGAAGTTTTGCTTACCTCCTCCTCCTGGCATCCCTGCGGGGTTGGTTGGGGATCTGGACCGCCCGTCCAGCCTCCCTGTAGGACTGGCACAGAGACCGCGGTCCCATCTGCGCCAGTGTGGTTAGGTTTGTCTTCCCCCTCTCCCGGTATCTCTGGCTGCTGTTGGAGGGGGAGGCTGGTTGCCCCCACTCCCCAGGACGCTGGTTGCTGTAAGGTGGAGGGATCGACCATCACCTCCTCCTGGAACTCAGGCCGCCGCTGGGGAGAGAGACCAGTTGTCTCCTCTCCCTGTATATTATGCTGCCGCTGGGGACCTGGGCTGACTGCCCAGCATCCCTGTAGGGCTGGCAGAGAGACTTCGGTCCCATCTCCGCTTGCCATCTCTGTGTGTCCCCAGGACACGTCTATGAGGTCCACTACCTCAGGTACCTCTGGTTGGTGGAGGAGAGGGAGGCCGGTTGCCTCCCCTCCCCAGGACGCTGGTTGCTGTATGGGGGAGGGATCTACCATCACCTCTTCCTGGAACTCAGGCTGCTGCTGGGAAGGGAGACCGGTTGTCTCCTCTCCCTGTGAGATACACTGCCGCTGGGGATCTGGGCTGGGTACCCAGCATCCCTGGGTACCCAGCACCTCAGTTCCATCTCCACCTGCCATCTGTGGGTCTTCCCAGGACCGTTCCATAAGGTTGCTCACCTCTGGGGCTGGTTGGACAGAAGAGGGTAGGGTGTCCAGGTAATCCTTTGGGCTGAGGGACGGTGATTGGGCTAAGTTGAACAGGCGTCGGTAGCTCTGCTCCAGCCCCCACTCCATTGCGACCAGATGACTCAGGTCTGGCCCCAGGTCGTCCGCTCGGGGAAAATCCAGCAGGGTTTCCCTGATGTTGTGGATGTCCCAGAACCGAAACTCTGTGGGGCATCCAAAGTCATCGCCCTCCTCATAGGCCTCCCACAGTAAGCCCGGGCCATTATAATCCTCTCCCTCGGGCAGATAGTGGTTAGTCATCGAGGGGTTGCGCTGGGTGGCGTACCACTTTAATGCCCGGTAAGCTGCATCTAGCCACAACTCCTTCCAAATTAAATCCCAGAGTTCCAACAACCATTCATCCAAGGGTTGCTCCCCTAGGAAAGGGGAGCGCAGGGCCTCGAGTACCTGGAACCGCTGCTCGTCACTGGGAAGGCTCTCTCCCCGCCGCCGTTGTACCTTTTCCAGGGCATCGTGCCACATCTCCGTACGAGTGACATCTCTCCAGTCCAGTATGCACTCCTCTGATACAGGCCCGTCCTGTTGGGCCAAGTGCTGCTGCAACCTCCAGCGAAACTCCTCTTCCATGTTGCTGTGGATAGGGACGCTGCCCGTAGCTAGCTCTATCCCTTGAGTTCCTCTGAAGCCAGGGTCGCTGCACAAGTGCTAGCGTTGGCCTCAATTATAAATCCGTAACTCCACATGTTACCGGTGTCTCCGAGCTGCTGGTCCTCGCACTAGGACACCATCCCGCCGCTGCCACCAAATGTGACGGAACGCTGGCACTCCGACTGAGTACCTCCGCCAATCGATGCTCCTAGTGCTCGCTGAGGACTCCAAGCACTCCAACCGACACCATCAGCACTGCAGACCCCACTTCCAGCGATGCAACTGCGCCGGGGTCTCTGCTGTTTCCACCCACCCTGGACCCAAGGCCAGGATCCAGCTTCCAGTGGGTGAACCTCTCTTTCCCCAGAGAGCAGGAACAGGAACAAATCAAGCTATTGCAAGAGCTTCCTCTGGGGAGTAAGTGATTATAGCAATCCCCAGAGTGTAGGTATCCCTTCCCCCAAACATGAGCCAAGGCTTAATGCTGGAACAAGACTGATTTACTGGCACACAGAACTCACAATTTATGCAACACAAAACTCCTCCTCTGGGCCAGGCTAGATAATTGAGTTTCTACAATACACAAAGCTCAATTATCTGCTGGCCAGAAACATTACAATGTTTACAGCATTCATAACTTCTAAAATATACATCGCAGGGACCCCAAAACATGCAATAACCCCATAAAAAGTATATCCTTGGAACCGGGGGATCTGGGTGAACCACATATCCAAAATTCACCCAGATCCGTTCAGTACTTTGGAAAATACAGTTTAATGCAGATTCTGCAGAACATATACAGGCTAAATGAAAAACAATCACTGTATAATGTGTCCCCTGCTGTATAGTCCAAAACCACTGCACGATGTCTCTGTGCACCAAATACTGGCGAGATGGCACCGTGTTGAAAAGTCCACACAGTGTCTGTGAGTTAAAATGGCCGCCATCCATTGTTCTCACCATGTGCTTCTGATACAGGAAATGGTGGCCACCCAGTAACTCCACAGTATGTCCCCAGATGGTTCTTAAAGGGCCAGCAGCAGCACAACACAAATCAATTATGCCCAAATCATGTCTTTAAAGGGCAATACAAACCAGGGGCCATAGTCACAGGGCAAGAGGCGGGCAAGCAGTCCTCTCCAGGCACAAGTGGCGAAGGGCACTTCGTCAAAAGGGGGTATAGAGTTTGTGTACTGTGTGTATGTAAGTGAAGGGTGTGTAGTGTGTGTATTTTTTTTTTTTTTTAAAATTCTTTATTTTTGCGGTGCAAATAGTTATCACAAGCTCTTGCCATGCCCCAACAGCAGGTACAAGATTAGTAAAATACATACATAAATATAAGGCATAGAAGGTCACTGCACACATTTTTTTTTAAGTTAAGTAGCTAGGTCACAGCGTAGTCAAACATGTCTATATAGCAAAACATAAGATGTGGTCGATGTGAGTTACTTAGACCTGTAAGTGAGTATAAAACAAGCTGGTGAGACATGCGTGTTAACAGAGTAAAATAATAAGCAAGTAGATTATTAGGCAAACACATGTGTCAGTATAAGATTAGTTGGTGACAGGCTGTCTGAACGCATGCCTAATGAATGCTATATAAAATTAGAAAAACATAAGATTACAAAATAAATTATAATCATGCTGGATCTAGGTAAGGAGCTTTAGAGGAGCTATCACCCTGGTTGATCAAAGTTGCTTGAACTTATGCAAAAGACAGGAACCGGCACCATGGCGGGTCTGAGACCTCATATAAGGGAGCAGTCGTATGATTAGCTGTTGCCTGCTCTGCCGTGTCGGTGTAGCAGGAAATGAGTGTCTGTCGAGGCAGGAGTCTGGGCACAGTCCAGCATTACTTTTCGCTGAATTCCTCGCTGGGTTCCCTTGGGCTGCAGCTGTTGTAAGTTGGGCCAGCCATATTTGATCTTCAGGGGACCAGTGTCCACCAAGGCAGGGAGCTAGATTTTATCCAATAAAACTTGCCACTGACTTCCACGCTGGATTTTTGGGGCCGTCGCAATACAAGATGGGTGTAAGGTGATAAAGGGGTCACCCCCTGTTGCAGGAGTACCTCGATTAGCGGCAGGGTCGATTGTCCCTGGCGGGTATGGTCGTTGTGCTGTGTTCCGTCCCCTCTGTGCTGCAGCTGTCATCAGCTTGATTGGATCGCCTTCACAGCTTGTCGCTGGCTTGGATTGTTGCGGGGACGGGTGAGAGTTCTTCCGTCTGTTTGCATTGCGAGGTAGGAAGGCTGCAAGCCCTTCAAGCTTGTGCCCGGGAGTCGCGCTGCTTATTGTGAGCGCTGAGAGAGAGCAGTTCTTTCCTCTGCCTTCGGTGCACATGGCGCCCGCCATTTTAGATGCAGCGCTCGGGCCGCAGATCAAGGTGGTGTTGTCGCTGCGCCTTGGCTGCAGTTCCGCGGTCGGGGCAACAGGGTGAGGACCGGGATCACCCCCACCGGTCCAGAGGGGGGGGGAACAGGGCCAGGGTCACGCGGGTTTGGTCCTCTGGCTGGGTTCTGTTAGGCAGGATAGCGGGGCAGCGGCCGTCTGCCCCACTCACCGCCGGAGAAGGCCCCAACTGGGACATCGAAGATTTCTCCTCCAGGGGACTGAAACTTGAGGAGCCAGCCTCTCCCTGGATCCAGTGTTCCCTTTGCACTGAGGATCATTGCTGTTGGTCTGCTTTTAGTTCAAAAGTCATGTTTTAAAAGCTTTAACGTTGGAACGGTGTAGGAGCTGGTCTTGCCTGCGACCATCCAGCTCGGCGGCCCGGCCCCGCCCCCGTAGTGTGTGTATTTAAAGGGGTATAGAGTGTGTGTAGTGTGTGTGAGTGCAAGGGGTGTATATAATGGGTATAGAGAGTGTATTGTGTGTAAGTGCAGGGGGTGTAGTGTGTCAATAGGGGGCAGAATGGCAGGAGCTGCAGTGGGTTAATAGGGGTAAGATGGTAGGGGATGTAGTGGGTTAATAGGGACTAATAGGGGTAGGTTAATAGGGATAATGTGGCAGGACATATAGTGGGTCAATAGGGGTAAGATGGCAGTGGGTGTAGTGGGTTAATAGGGATAACATGGCAGGGGTGTAGTAGGTTAATAGGGGTAAAATGGCAGGGAGTGTAGTGGGTTAGTATGGGTAATATGGCAGGGGTGTACTGTGTTAATAGAGGTAAGATGGCAGGGGGTGTAGTGGGTTAATAGGGGGTAAGATGGCAGTGGGTGTACTGGGTTAATAGGGGGTAAGATGGCAGAGGGTGTACTGTGTTAATATGTGTAAGATGGCAGTGGGTGTACTGGGTTAATAGGGGGTTAGATGGCAGGGGGTGTAGTGGGTTAATATAGGTAAGATGGCAGAGTGTGTACTGTGTTAATAGGGGTAAGATGGCAGGGAGTGTAGTGGGTTAATAGGGGGTAAGATGGCAGGTGGTGTAGTGGGTTGGTATAGGTAATATGGCATGTGGCGTAGTGGGTTAATAGGGGTAAGATGGTAGGGGGTGTATTGGGTTAATAGGTGTAAGATGGCAGTGGGTGTAGTGGGTTAATAGGGGGTATGATGGCAGGGGGTGTAGTGGGTTAATAGGGAGTAAAATTGCATAGGGTGTAGTCGATTAATAGGGGGTATAATGGCATGAGGTGTAGTGGATTAATAGGGGTAAGATGGCAGTGGGTGTAGTGGGTTAATAGGGATAACATGGCAGGGGGTGTAGTGGGTTAATAGGGGGCATGATGGCAGGGGGTGTAGTGGGTTAATAGTAGGTATGATGGCAGGGGGTGTAGTGGGTTAATAGTAGGTATGATGGCAGGGGTTGTAGTGGGTTAATAGGGGTAATATGGTTGCTTAATTAATTTAATCATTAAAATATATACATTGCACTCCTCTCCCTCTTATTACCTTGCTAGGGTCGAGGGGAGCATGCTGACGATAACCCTTGGTGATCCAGTGGGCTGATTATTCGGTCTGTACCTCCGCAGGGTACAGAACATGCTTTACCCTCTAGCGAGCGCCGGTATTACTGATCGTTGCCGCCGGTTACCATGCAATGGTACCATGGCAAAAAGAGATGCATGACCCCGGTTTGCCTGATGGCCAGTCCGGACCTGAAAGTGAGAATCCAAAGTGAATTCAAAGTGAATTTCAAGCTTAAGGTGAAAATAGCTGAACCTGAAAATTCACTACCTTGACTATGGTGGTCACTAAGGTGAATTCAAAGTGGGCTATTTTGACCTTAAAGGAACACTATAGTCACCAGAACAACCAGAGCTTATTGTATTTGTTCTGGTGAGTATATGCAGTCCACGCAAGCTTTTTGCAGTAAACACTGTCTTTTCATAGAAAAGGCAGTGTTTACATTACAGTCTAGGAACACCTCCACTGGCACAGTGAGCAGCACTGCCGTTCAGCGACGCTGAACTTTCCTTATAGCGATGCATTGATTCAATGCATCTTTAGGAGGAGAAGCTGATTGACCAGGGTCGTGTCTGGCCACCCCCACTTCCTTGACAATCTTAGTCAATGCCCTGAAAGCATTGGATTGGCTGAGATCATTGATTCTGATGATGTCAGCCAAAGATGCAGTTCAGGAGAGGGACTAGCGCCTGTAGACCCATGGAGAGCAAGCCACCTAAATGGTGGTTTTAACACTACAGGTTCAGGAATACGTATGTGTCCTTAACCCTATTGTGTTCATTTAAATTGGAAATTCCCTTTGAATTCACCTTGAATTCTCACTTTAGTAAATAACCCTGCTTGGCCTTAAATTTGAAATTAATTCACTGTAAATTCTTATTTTATATATAACAACCAGTGTGACTTCTGTGCCAAACGCTAGCAAATAACCATATTCAATATTAATAAGCCTAAAAAGAGGATTTCATTTCTTACAGTGTTTTGAAAATGTACAAAATGTTCAGCCACACTGAAATGTGTTGTAACCATCTCCTTAACTTGAAAACAAACCTTGAAACATTTCATTTTACAAAACCTTCTCTTTATGGCGTGTTTCTGTCAAATAGAAACTGAAAGTTAGCCAGTTTTTTTTCGTAACTCAAACAAATAATGAAAAACAATATAATGATTCACTTAGTTTTCTGCTTGGTACTCAATCAAAATGTATACTTTGAAAGAAATGTTTTTGAATGCATTTTATGGTTTTGCATTTTAATTGTTGATCTGGAAATTTGCACATATTACACATATAAGCACTTTATTAAAGGGACACTATAGTCAACATATAAAAGCAAGAAAGACAGGTCCCCCAGCCTTCTTTCTTGCTTTTATATGAACTTGCCATTTAAAAAAATTAAAAATAAACCTTACCTCCGTTCCAGCGCCGAGCTCCCCACTAGGCCATGACCCCTTTTTCGGCAAAATGACGAAATCGCAGGGCCCGATAGGATGCTTCTCATTGAGAAGCGCCATCGCGATGTGGTGCGTATGCACGGTTTCGCGCTGCACCAATCGCATTCTTCATAGAGCGGCATTGAATGCCGCCCTAAGAAGAAACTCAGCGCTCAACCGCGGAATGCGCGTTCGCGAGCTGAGCTGTCTCACTGACAGCTCAGCTTGCTTTCTATACCCGCCCCCCTCCTCAGCCAAACTGTGTTTGCATAGAAACACTATATATAGAGATCTCTTTATATATAGTGTTTCTATGCAAACACACAAGTAGTAAAAAATTAGACACACACACTCTTTCTCCATCCATCCCCATCATCCATATCCATCCATCCATCTATCCCCATCATCCATATCCATCCCCATCATCCATCCATCCCCATCATTTATATCCATCCATTCTCATCATCCATATCCATCCCCATCATCCATATCTATCATCCATCCCCATCATCCATATCCATCCCCATCATCTATCCATTCCCATCATCCATATCCATCCCCATCATCCACCCACCCCATCATCCATATCATCCCCATCATCCATATCCATCCTCATCATCCATCCATTCCCATCATCCATATACATCCCCATCATCCATCCCCATTGTCCATATCCATCCATTCCCATCATCCATATCCATCCCCATCATCCATCCATTCCCATCATCCATATCCATCCATTCCCATCATCCATCCTCACCCACTCACCCTCAGTCACCCACCCACACTCACTAAATAAGTTTACTTACACAGTTTGAATCCTCCCCTCCTCCTCTTCGGTCTTCAGCCTGTCAGCTCAAGCCACTCCCACGCAGTGTTGACAGCCTCAGCACACAAAGCGCGTTCACAGTGCTTTGTGTGCTGATAGCACGTCTGAAGTATTCACCCATGCATGAATACATCAGACGTCAATGAAGCCTTTTTAGGGCTTCTGCACTCGGAAGTCCCTATGGTGGCCGTCTGATTGAATGCAACAAGAGGTGTTCCAAGCTTCCAATGTAAACACTGTTTTTTCTCAGAAAATACAGTGCTTACAAGAAAAAGGCTGCAGGGAGCTGTAGCACTCACCTGAACAACCTCATTAAGCTGAAGTTGTTCAGGTGACTATAGTGTCCCTTTAATATTTTATATTTGCTATAGTGAATTACACTTTTAGTAAGTGTACATTTAAGAGATCTTCTATGACAACACACATATTTGCTTGGTACTACTTACCTGGTCGCTGCTGATACCAAAGTAAAAAATTAAAGGAACACTATAGGCACCCAGACCACTTCAGCTCAATGCAGTGGTCTGGGTGCCAGATCCCCCTAGTTGTAACCCTGAAGCTGAAAACATAGCAATTTCAGAGAAACTGCTATGTTTACACTGCAGGGTTAATCCAGCCTCTAGTGGCTGTCTCCCTGACAGCCTCTAGAGGCTGCTTCCGCGATTTATACTGAGTAAATCGAACTTATTTGACGCAGGACATCCTCACGGAGTCCAGCTTTAAAAAAGATCCCTATAGGAAAGCATTGAGTAATGCTTTCCTATGGGCACGTTTGAATGCACGCGCCTCTGGCCGCACATGCACATTCGGTTTAACAAAAAGCTGGCGGGGGAGGAGAGGTCACTGGATTAAGGTAAGTGGCTGAAGGGGTTTGAAACCCTTCAGCGCCGAGGGAGGGGGGCCTCGAGGGAGAGGAGGCCTATAGTGCCAAGAAAACGAGTTTGTTTTCCTGGCCCTATAGGATCCCTTTAATTAAGGACCAAACTCATGGAATAAAAGGGAATCATGACATGTTAAGGGGTTAAAGAAATTCAATGTATGGTAGACCAAGCAACAATTCACATATTTAGTCTAGCATTTATTAAAGACATAGATTGTATTCAGTGGGAGAGTAAAAAAATGTACTAGTTAATTTTAGACATGGGCATTTGTTCCCTCCGAATTTTCGGCAATTTGTTCTTTAGTCCGAAAGACGAATAGAAGAATACAAATGAAATGAAAACCAAATTGCTGGTTGAACAAAATTTCATCCTGCAAATCGTTCTTTGGTTTTAGTTTATTACAAGGAAGGAACTACTGGCTCGCAGCTTTCTCAGTTTATTAGTATTAATAATAATATTAAATCCCCATATGCCCACTCATCCTATTGGAGTCAATATCACCTACATATTAGTACAAGGGAGGTTAAATCCTCCATGATACCCCTACCCGCCATGCCACGAGTAGGAGCATGTCTACTAATGCTACCCAGTCACTAATACAAAAAAGGGGGACCTGGCACAGATCCCTCACACCCCTCCACTGGAGCCAGCTCTCTCCCATGGCCACAGGTGGGGGCTAATAAATAAAATGAATGGGGGGACATAGTGTCCCCCTGTACACCCACCAATTGGCAGCACGTAAGAGCCTAAATAACAAGGGGTTGGACCTATTTTCACCCCCAGCCATTGGCGGCGGGTGGAGGCCCTAAATAATAAGGGTTGCAGCTCTATTATTCTCCCAGCCCACACCCATTGGTGGCGGGTGGCGAGCCCTAAATAATAAGGGGGAGTGGACCAATTGTCCACCTCATAAAAGTGATCCACCCCGTGACTAGAGGTCCCCAAGCCCATTGTTACCACCTTCATAAAAAAATACCCTACTATCCCTAATAATAGTGGGGGAAGCAATACATTAAATACCGGTAAAATAAAAAAAAAATAATACTTACCATTAGATGTCTTCTTCCATCATCTTTTCTTCAGCCCCAAAAAAGGACAAATAAAAATACATAAAGTCGCATTGCAACTATTAAATGATTATTCTTCACCCCACGAGGGCTGCACACAGACTGAGCTTGCAAGACGGGGAAAGTCTTATAAAGTTTCCCACAACGTACAATTTGACTCAGACTTGGTTGTCTTAAGTCAATCAATCAGAGTGCTCTGACAAGTAAATCTTGAGTCTTACTTGTGAGTCTCAAGATTTACCTGTTGGAGTAGTCCAATTGGTTGACTTAACCTAGTTAACTTAAGAATGACAAAAACCATCCTAATGTCATGTTACTCTTTGTATGCGTACGTGTGCTAATCATAGGCTAAAGCAATAAACTATGAACTGTGAAGTTTTTCTTGGATACTATGTTTAAAAAAACATCATAAAACCAGGCAAACATTAAGGCAACATAATAAAACAAGGTTTGAGTGTGTTTGTGAATATGTATGAACAGCGAGATATTTTTGTATATGGAAAGTGTGCTTATCTAAACTAAAATGAAATTAGTTTAAAGGACCATTAAGTACCCAAAAACCACTCCATCTCGATGATGTGGGCCTGGTGCAGTGGCCCTATAGTTTTAGCACTTCAGTGTAAAACAATGACGGTTTGTTGAAACTACAATGTTTACATTGCATGGTTAAATCCACCTCTAGTGGCTGTCTTTCAGACAGGCACTAAAGAACTTCCTGTGCAACAGCCGAGTGAAACGTCAAGCGATGTATGATGTCCATGAGGATATTGAACGTCATCAAAGGCAAATCATAGGAAGCAATGAATTCCAACTTTCTCTATGAAAAGCATTTGATTGGAGGAGCATGCAGTGCTCACCGTGCCGGTACACCTCAGGAGAATTGGATTGGACGACTGCTAAGGAAAACAAGTGGGCAGCAGCACTGAGGTAGTCTTTGCACTGGAAAAAAGGTAAGTAAAACCAACCTACAATGTTTGCTCACTGGGAAAGGCTAACTGTAATTATGGACTAGGGCACTACAGAGTTAGGAATACAGGCTTTAAAGAGACGCTCCCACACTGTCTGTGGCCTAATAATGGGCTTCTCATAGAGATGTCTGTGATCGGACCATTTTGCTAGCTCAGTGAGCATTTGTACGCTCTGAGCAGGCGAGGGGAGGGAGTGGAGATGAGGGAAGGTTAAAAAAAAACAAATCGTGGAAGGGAGCACAATGTGGGAGGGAGGGAGTGGAGAGCTAGACTCCCCTTGCAGGAACGCTACCTGCAAAGGGAAGATTTTCACATCTGTTGTCTGGGTATAGTAACTTATGAACAGAATTTACATTAGGTAGAGTTTTGGGCTGGCTAGGTCACGTGTGCTGGGGGTGCAACTAGCCCCCAGCACATAATTAACAATATCTCTGTATGTGCAGTGTTTCAAGTAGAAACACTGTGCATACTGACTCCTACCACCATGACCACTTTAAATCACTGAAGTGGTCATGGTGGTTGGAGGAACCCTTTAATAGTGAGATGAATAAGTAATGTAATATATATGTAGAATATATGTAATATAATATGTTTTTATTGTTTTTTTATGTATTCTTATGAATTCTATGTCTTAATATATTTCTAATTAAGGACTAATTACGGACTGCATTATATTTAATCTGCCAAATATCACTTTTATAATTGGACCGCTATGTATAAGTATAGTAAGGGTTAATTCAAGATCAACAAGAACAGACCAATGAGTATAAAATAGATTGAAGATTCTTAGATGCCATCCTCTGATGAAGTGATCTGTGATCACAAAACGCGTTAGGCGGCATCTTCACATCGGTAACTGAGAGCAAGCATACTGGAACACATACAGACCTGCAGTGGAACGCACACGGCCAGAATCCAGTGTCATTCCAGCACGAGGAGGTCCTAATTCACTTCTATCCGGCCGGCAAGAGAGTGATATCAACATCTCCGGACCCCCAGTCCAGGGCCGGACTGGGGATTCCAAAGCAACCCTGGAAAAAAAATCTATGCCAGCCCCATAAGTCATTGCGCCATATATTGTCGCATGTAATATGTAAGGCTATGTCTTGCCACCCTAGATGATTAATATATATACATATATATATATATATATTGCTTTTTCCAATATAAAATATTGGTACTTTCAGAGTAAAATTTTTATTTAATCTCTTTGTAGTGCACTGGGGAGGGGAAGCAGAGACAGAACAGCCAGCTCCCCCTGCGGCCGCCATCAGAGCTCCCTCTGCGTCCGGAGGTGAGCCAGCTGCCTGCCTGGCCCCAGGTGCCGAAGGCCCACTGGGAAATTTCCCGGTATCCCGGTGGGCCAGTCCGGCCCTGCCCCAGTCTGCAATATCTGGTATTATTGCTACTCTTATTTGGGACTGTTTTATTCACTAGTCTTTTATATATTTATGTGTTTTGTCGACAATTTATATGTACTAATACATTTTCCAAAATAGTACTCTGTCTGCTGCACTATATAATAGACTTAATCATAAGGATTTAAACCCTCTGTGGGATTTAAGGAATTTCATTTTAACAATATATTGTGTATTGGTTCTGTACTCTGTTTGTCATAGAACCTATACTAGATTAACATTTCAGCAGGCTTTGGACTCTACCTACCTTATACTATAGGAGGTAATGATCTGACTAGCTGATACATCCACATTTAAAGAGGAATTGAGTACATTTTTATTAATTAATCTGCAACTTGTATTTCCATTTCCTGTATCTACTATTGATTTATTTCAATAAGCATTCAACACTTTTTATATCTTTAACCCCTGGTGGTGGTTATCTTTTACAAGTGATGCAGTGGTTATGGTAGTCACATCCAATCTCGAAACCTAACTCTAGAAGGATACTCTACCATCTGTTGGTATTTATCCATCGTGTAGTTGCATATTTATATGTAATATAATGTTTCCAAACCTAATAAACTTTAAATGTATATTGGTCTAAAAAGCCATTGATGTAAACATGTTTTTCTTAAACATTTATGTAAATGCTTATGTCATTCTATTTTGTGCATTTAATTCCTACAAGACGTCTCACGTGTTTAGACAAAACAAGTAGTAAAACTGCTTGTGTTTAGACTTGCTCCTTTGTGCTTTCAGCCAATCAAACCCAATAAGAATTTTGTTCTTTGGCCACAAATTGCATTGGTAAAAGAAGCAAACAACAGATTCAGGTCTGCTATAAAATGCAAGCTTAATCAAGCAATAAGACAAAAAAAAAAAAAAAAATGATTATCCTTTTTTTGTGACTTAGGAAGAAACATGTTAGTTATTTAGCATATTTAGCTATGAATTCTTATAACAATCTAAATTACAGTTATAATTGTCTTCATATTTTCTCCAATAATTGCCGTATGCGTTGTTGTTTAGAGCAGGCTTCCCCAAACTCCGGCCCTCCAGATGTTGCTGAACTATAACTCCCATGACTCTCAGCCTATCTATTTCCATTATAGAATCATGGGAGTTGTAGTTCAGCAACATCTGCAGGGCCGGGATTTGGGAAAGCTTGGTTTAGAGTGTATTGTTGGCATTGTGGTGATGTTTATTTTTACTATTTGGTACTTTATTCCCATACACTGCAATAAAAACAAGTAGAGATCTAGACCAGGAGTGCCCAAAAGGTAGATACCCAGATGTTGGAAAACTACAACTCCCATGATCCTTTAGAATGCCTTTAGTATGACAAAGCATCATGGAAGCTGTAGTTTTAAAACATCTGGGAATCTACCTTTTGGGCACCCCTGATCAAGATCTATGTCTCAAATTTTCCCCAGAGGTCCAAGGCTCACAGTTTCAGGGACACCATTTTGAATATTGATGGGAAAACGAGCAGTGCCTAGGCCTCACTGGGACCAGGTACAAAAAGAATAATAAGAGGCAAGCTCGCTTAAGTAGTCACTAAACTGCAGTAACTTATGGCACTGCAGTAACTCATCACCAAAGTCCAGCCTGTTACTGCTCAGTTTGTTTCAGTCGAAAACAGGGCACACACGCAAGCCAATGATAAGCCAGTACGCATTTATGTGAACGCTGTTGTCTCTCAACTTTTCGTATGCTAATAGTTTATTACCGTCAGTTTGAATCAGCAATTCATTTCCTAGCTTACTAGTCTCGATTTACTAACATTCATCACTCTCTTATGTTATACCGTTTTGATGTTACATAGTTACATAGTTACATAGCTGAAAAGAGACTTGCGTCCATCAAGTTCAGCCTTCCTCACATATGTTTTTGCTGTTGATCCAAAAGAAGGCAAAAAACCTAGTCTGAAGCGCTTCCAATTTTGCCACAAACTAGGAAAAAAATTCCTTCTTGACCCCAAAATGTTGAACCACTAATAAAAAATAATAATAAGTATAATGGATAAATAAAGGCTTATAAGAGGTAAAATGAGTATTAACATAATTTCACAATTGCAATGAATTCAAAACTAATTAATAAAGAAACCATTTCTTCTGACAGAATTTCTAGGTAACTTGAGACAGTTGTTTTTGCAGTTCGATTTGTGCCCCACCCTCATCTGAAATCTGTGATTTGCAAATTCCTCTGCCTCCAAATCATAGATACCTGACACAAACAACTTGGATGGTGTAAACAGTACCTTGTATGGATATGTCTGGTTACTATCTCTTGACCTGCATTTACCTCCTTTTCACATCAGCCTTCAAAAGTCTAACATTCTCAGAATCTTTAAGCATAATATCTTATTATTATTTATACACACAAATTTTTAATTTAAAGGGACACTATAGTCACCTGAATAATTTTAGCTTAATGAAACAGTTTTGGTGTATAGATCATGCCCCTGCAGTCTCACTGCTCAATTCTCCACCATTTAGGAGTTAAATCACTTTTGTTTCTGTTTATGCATTCCTAACCACAATTCCCTTGGTTGTAACTGACACAGCCTGCATGGGAAAAATTGTTTTATTTTCAATCAGATGTATCTTACTTTAACCCCTTAAGGACTGAGCCGAATGTACACGTTTTGATCAAAATAAAACAAACAAAACTTGGAATTTTACTATGGAATTATACTATGTACAGGTTTTATGGCGTTTTGGGAAGTTACAGGGTCAAATATAGCTACATTATAGTTACATTTTTCAGTTTTTTAACATTGAAATTTGCCTGTTCAGTTACGTTGCCTTTGAGACCGTATGGTAGCCCAGGAATGAGAATTATCTTTTTTAGTAGCCACTTAGTCACAAACACTGGCCAAAGATAGCGTTCAATTTAGTTTTTTGAATTTTTCACACACAAACAACTATGAACGCTAACTTTGGCAAGTGTTTGTGAGTAAGTGGCTACTAAAAAGGACTGGACATACCCCATTTGCAGTACCTTGGGTTGTCTACTTTTGCAAATGGTATGCCATTATGGGGGTAATTCTTATTCCTGGGCTACCATACGACCTCAAAGGCAACGTAACCAATCTGGCGAATTTCAATGTGAAAAAACAGAAACACAGCCTTATATTTGACCCTGTTACTTTTGAAAACACCATAAAACCTGTACATGAGGGGTACTGTTATACTCAGGAGACTTTGCTGCAAACAAATATTAGTGTTTCCAAACGATAAAATGTATCACAACAATTATATCATCAGTGTAAGTGCTGTTTGTGTGTGAAAAATGCAAAAAACTTCACTATCACTGATGAAATCATCGTTGTAATACATTTTACTGTTTTGAAACACTAATATTTGTGTTCAGCGAAGTCTTCCGAGTAAAACAGTACCCCCATGTACAGGTTTTATGGTGTCTTGTAAAGTTACAGGGTTAAATATCGTGCTAGCAAATTAAATTTTCTGGACTCTGCCTGGGTTATCAGGCAGGTCCCGCAAATTGTAGCTAATAAAATGACAATTATGTAGAAATATTACATATATATATAAGTAGAATTAAAAAAAATAGTATATATATATATATATATATATATATATATATATATAAAAATCACAATAGTTTCTGGCACTCATCCCATAGCAAAAGCATTAATTCAGCAATGACCAGGTGCCTCTCCGTGCAAAATATACAAATGGAACAAATTGAGAGCACTCATTGGATTTAGTAAACAAAAAATATATTAAATCAAATGCATATAAATCAACGTTTCGACCGTCTAGCGGTCTTTATCAAGATCTTGATAAAGACCGCTAGACGGTCGAAACGTTGATTTATATGCGTTTGATTTAATATATTTTTTGTTTACTAAATCCAATGAGTGCTTTGTTTTTATATATATATATATATATATATATATATATATATATATATATATAGTTTTTTAAATTATTTTTATTTATATATAGGTGTGTATATATATATATATATATATATATATATATATATAGTGATATATACATTTATATTTATGCATATAGATACATATATATATTATTTCCAAAGAAAAGTGGAAAAAAGTGCCCAGTATACGTATATAAAAAATTGTAACAACCTGGAAATATAAACCAGGATCCATAGACCAAATAGAGATCTATGCTAATAACAAATAAAACATAGCGTAATACAGTAAAAAATAGAGATATATGTGATGTTGGTAGACTCACAAACAGGTGATATGTCAGGCTTCTCCCCCCACCAGTGGTTAAAACGAATCAGATGCATGGAGAGTCTCAGATGATGTAGATTGTGACGAGACCAATCTCGCCACATTGCATTGGAGAAGCCTGGTTGCTCGCCTGCTGCCTTTGGACTATGGCCCCCTTTTAAAAGACTTTATTTTTCCATGCAGAAAAGCCATATTCATGCTTTTCTGCCGGTTGTTCGGTAGTTTCAATCTACCGAACAACCGTACGAATGACTGGACCACCTGGGAGCTGGAGTGTGCCGGCAATTAACCTCCCTGAAGCTGCGGTTAACCGCAGCTTAATTGATGAACGCTGGGTGGCCGCCGTTCGTATCCCGAACACGAGGTCGCGGCCATTTTAAACCATACGAATGAACAGCGGTGTTCGCCTCTATTTTCATGGAACTAAAATCGGACACAGTTTTGCGCGAACACCGCTGAAGCCGCCGACCTCCCTTCTTGTTCGGTGAAAGCACACGAATGACCCGGTGTTTGGTATTTTTGTGTGAATGTCTTATACCCCAGATAGGAATCCCATGGAGCCCATTCGTATGAAACTGACTGTAAAGACTTTGGCTCCATGGCGATTGAACTGTATTCGTGTAGTCTGAGTGCCATTCACCTAATAATGTGCACTCAGACCTGAGCTATCTGGGGATATGTTACATGTCTGTGTTTAATGTAGTAAATGTTACTTTGTGCATTTTAAAGTATTATGCTGGTTTTGTGTTCCCACGTGTGTAATGGAGTTTTGCCTTTGTCGTGGGAGATAATTGAGTTACTTCCCAATTATCTCCCAGGGCAGAGGGGAGGAAGCCAGGATGCATTGTGGGAATATACTGTGACTGTGTGTCCTATTTGTATACTTGTCTGTCTTTTGTCACAGTCTCCCATTTGGTCCCCTAGGGGAGTGTCCACCAGGTGGGAGACCTGCATAAATACTGGGCAGGTAGCCCTCATTAAACAGACCACTGCTTGACCCTCAACACGGAGCCTTGTCTCGTCTTTGGGGGGATTTACTGTATGCTGCTAAGGACTGATTGCCAGGAGTGTAAGCCGCTTGGAAGCTTTTCCTGTTCGCCTGCTAGCAGCTATTCGTATGGTTCCTGTTCGTTTATTTGAAGTGCTACCTTATTCCCTTGTATGCCGTTCGGGAGTTTGGAGCATTCACTTATTGGCGGTTCGTGAGTTTTGGTGATTATACAGTAGCTGTGCCTGACTCTGAAAGGGGGATTATCGTCTAAGCGTTTTTTTCCCCTTTTGTGCAAAACGGTCCGTTACATAGATATATTGATAAAACATATGAAAAGAAAAAGACTGCACATAGTGAGGTATCATTAAAACCAAAGAAACATTTGTTTGATTGCACTTACAAACTAGAAAGAATCATGGGCATATCTCCACAGATAGTGGAACTGAGCAGCAGCGTGGTGTTGTCTTAGAGTACCAAAACAGTGAAGTGGAAGATAGGCCAAAAAAGAAAACATCCCCAAAAATTTAAGAAATATACAAAATAAAATCCATAAAAGTCCATAATATATTGTAAAAATCCAACGCGTTTCATTTGGTAAACAAAGGACTTCCTCAGGCATGTGTGTGTATCCATCGCAATGGGGACTTCTTATAATGCCAGCCATCCATGTAGATCCGTTTCACCTGGTTGTCGGCGTGTGTTTCACTCTGGAACGCAATGATGTACATCCTATGGGTCCGGGGTGTAGGGTCAATAATGCACCTGTTTCCATGCATGCGGCATACGAATGAATGCAGAGCCTTGCGATCACATGGCCCAAGAGGGCCTGATCAGCAGCAGTGGGACTCCCTGGGATACCAGGTAAGTCTTCCAATCACGATCGCAGACGGAGGATCGCCAGTGAGCAGGTAAGTCCCCTGGACGGCGGGGACATACTATGCTGTCCCCCTGTGTTTTGAGCCAGGTCCCCAAGGACGGCATAGCACACCCGCCGTCCTTAAGAGGTTAAAAGTGTTTATCTCCTGCTCTGTAAATTAAACTTTAATTACATACAGGAGGCGTCTGCAGGGCCTAGCAAGCTATGAACAGAGCAAGAAATAAAAAATTCTAAATTAAACATAGTGTAATGATTAGATGACTCTTTACAGGAAGTGTTTAGGAAAGCTGTATACGTTTATTGTTTGCACTTACAACTCAAACAAGTATATATCTTGAGTAAACAAAACTAGTACAAGCTAGAGTTCATATTTTCTGTTGTCTTTAGTCGTGTTTTTTATTTGATATTATTAATATCCCTTGGAGTGAAGCACTAAAGGGCAACAATTGTGTGCATCACGGCACACACTATTTTGTTCTGGGGGTGAAAGAACTAAAAATCACTATTTGTCAGCACTAGACAAAAAATCATGATAAAAGATACCACTTAACCCTTTACTCTAATTTCAAAAGCTATCACCACTATGGCAAATTACATACAGTTATATAGTTACATAGGTTGAAAAAATAGTTGTGTCCATCAACTTCAGCTTTCTTACATCTGTTTCTTCTGTTCTTCCAAAAGAAGGCAACATGAAAAAAACAGTTTGAAGCTTTTTCCTAAACTAGGAAAGAAATCCTGATCGACCCCAGAATGGCAGTTGGATCTCTCTTTGAACCAAGAAACTGTTAAAATATTGTATCCTTTTGCAAGAATTTATCCAGTCACTATTTAAAAATCGTTACAGATTCTGATAAAACCACCTATTCAGGCAGAAAATTCCACATCCTTTATGTTCTTATTGTAAAAAACCCTTTCCTTTGCCTAAGACTAACTCTCATTTTAGACTAAATGGGTGACCTCTTGTTGTATGTCTGAATAGATTCCAGACAATGGTATGTATTGAATGGTTATATTTGTATAAAGTTATAATAGCCACTATAAGATGCCGTTTATTTAAACTTTTGTTTAGTACTGCACTTTATCTAATGCCATAAATTTCTTCTTTAGAACAGGTATAAAAATTGCACAGCATATTCTAGGTGTGGTCTTACCATCGATTTATAAAGAGTCAAATTTATAATTTTATCCTGAGAATAAAAGTCCCTTTTTATATATGACAATATCTTAGTGGCCTTAGCAACTACTGATTGACATTGGACATTGTTTCCTAGTTTGTTGTCTATAACATTTCCAAATTATTCTCATATGTTGTTTTCCCTAACTGACTACCATTTAGGATGTAAGTTGTGTGTGCATTCTTCACCCAAAATGCATAGCTTTGCATTTATCTATAATAATTTTTTTCTGCCTTTGGATTGCCCAGTCCCTAATCTGTTGAGATCCCTCTGCAGCAAAGTAATACCTGCTCACCAGGTTTTACCCTTCCTAATTTTAGATCAACTGCAAATGCTAGAATATGAGTTTTATTGCTTATTTCAAGATAGTTTATAAAACGGTTGAATAGAAGTGGTTCCAGAACAGAATTCTAAGGGACACTACTGACCACTTTTGTCTAGCTTGAAAATGTGTTAATGACAACTCTCTGTGACAACAATGACAACACTCAATTTTAACCCTATGTTCTACCCAAGAACATTTCATCTAAACGAATTGCTTTTAATTTGAACACTAGGCTATTGTGTGGAACCGTATCAAATACCTTTGCAAAATCCAACGATATCACATCTACTGCAACACCTTGACCTATACTTCTACGTACTTGATCTGTGTTTCATAAAACCATGCTGATTTCTGCTAATGACATTGTTGTTCTCAATGAATTCCTGAATATTATTCCTTAATGACCGTTCAAATACATTCGTAGCCACAGAGTTTAAGCTCACAGATCTTTAATTTACAGGTAGAGAATTTGAACCTTTTTTGAATATTGGAATCACATTTGCCTTTCTCCAATCCTCCAGTTTGATTCCTAAAAGATTATTTCCACACTTAGTTCCTTAAGTACTCATGGGTGAATACCATCACACCTGCCTCTGATTTCAGTGAATATACACTGTGATACCTTGGTTCGCAAAGCAAATGAAATTAACAATCCCAAATACAAGCTAGCAAAACATCTATTATTATTATTATTATTATTATTATCATCGCCATTTATATAGCACCAACAGATTCCGTAGCACTTTACAATATTATTAGAGGAGGGATTTAACTATAAATAGGACAATTACAAGAAAACTTACAGAAACGATAGGTTGAAGAGGGCCCTGCTCAAACGAGCTTATAGTCTATAGGCTGTAACTAACATACTATCAAATGGGTCTCTTCAGGTAATGTGATTTCTTTAACAGACAAATGCAGAACTTAATAAATGAGCATGTATTATGAACGAAAAAATAGTCACAGCACATGCATAAAAAATAGATAAACAAATTAGTGTCACCAACAAAAGTTAAACATAACAAGGAGAAATTAACTGAAAATCCTAACTACTCAAAGTGGCAATTCAACCAAATTAGATTTGACTCCCACCAAGCACATTTTCTTATTTGATTGGACTTTATACCCTTCACCCCAGCTGAGGCTTCTAAACTGACCTGGAAGGGGGCAGTCGAAGGCATAACTGTAAGAAGTCTAGCTTGTTTACACATCCCCTGTCACCTTTTGGCCTGATTAAACACCAATCTATACAAAGGAATTTATAAAAAGAACTTGTTTATGTCTCGCAGTATAGCAGACACAAAAATAGTTTTTACAACAGTGGAATGATCACAATTTATCCTTTTCATAGATATCCCTTATGACCTGTATATGGTTTAAAATAGTTTCCCCAAAACTGCCCAAGTTGCTCTAGTCATGTTTGAACTTACTTTGTCGGACATGCTTTCCTCATTCTGGTTCTGTGACTATGTATAACAGGTATGATTATTCATCTCTGGATTGTTATTATTATTTTCTGGTTTTGACCCTTAAAGGGACACTATAGTCACCAGAACAACTACAGCTTATTGCATTTGTTCTGGTGAGTAGAATCATTACCTTCAGGCTTTTTGCTGTAAGCACTGTCTTTTCAGAGAAAATGCAGTGTTTACATTACAGCCTAGTGATAACTTCACTGGCCACTCCTCAGATGGCTGTTAGAGAGCGTTCCTGGGTCATTGCTGCCTAAAATGCATCAAAACATTCAGTGTCTCCTCCCTCTGCATGCAGACACTGAACTTTCCTCATAGAGATTCATTGATTCAGTTTATCTCTATGAAGAGATGCTGATTGGAAAGGGCTGTGTTTGAATTGTGCTGGCTCTGCCCCTGATCTGCCTCTTTATCAGTCTCAGCCAATCCTGGAGAAATGGGGAAGCATTGTGATTGGATCAGGCTACCACCTCTGCTAATGTCAGTAGGCAGTGGGCAGGTCTAAAGGAAACAGGGACAAAATAAGCAGCTGCAGACTTGAATAAAAGTAAGAGTTTACTATATTTAGGGAGGCATGAGGGGACTAGGGTGGCTAGATCATGGTTTTAACGCTATAGAGTCAGGAATACATGTTTGTGTTCCTGACGCTATAGTGCTCCTTTAACAGATAATTATCTCAGTACTGTAATTAGTATATCAAAAGGGCCGGGCCTAATGTGACCTTGGGCACATCTCTTTTTTCCCAATTTATCTCAGCCTTTCTTCACCCTTCTTCTTTTCCCTCCTCTTCTGCCCTCCTGGTCACTTTTATATATAGTCCTTGGTTCCTTACCTTTTCCTTCTTTACATACCTTTCTCCAAATGCTTGTCTCTTACTCTTTACATATTTGGTAACAGCCTCATTAAAGACCAACACCAGTATGCTGAGTATTACTATCATTGCTGGTGCCACTTTCTGCTCCAACTCACTATTCTGATCAGGCTTTGGGAATATCCCCCCATCCACCTCGTTTCTTATCTCCTGTGCCCATTCCCCTTATTTTGAGAGTATATCCCCTCCCAGTTTCTCCTGAGATGATATTTCGGTTTTGCCCAGTTATAGCTTAAGTAATGATTAAAGTTATATTAATGCACCCAAGGGGATTCTTATGTTAATATATCACTAGACTGCTGAACTCATTGCTGATGTTTCTTCATCTAGGAGTGTTCCGGATTTCCCCGTTTTTTGTTATACGAACATTGAATTATAATGTCTGGTATGTGCTTCCGTCTTTTGTGTGAAATATGTGAAAATGAAAATAAAGAAGTATATTTAAAAAAAAAAAAAAAAAGGGTCCAAGGTCTGCTAAGCAAGAACAGCACAAATGTGTGGAGTCGCCCAGTCTAGGAACGAATAAACATGTGTGTCCAGTAGGTGTAAATTAACACACCTTGCCAAAGGAATGTTAAATCTGATCTATAACCCTTTACTGCTCTGCTAACAAATGACTGATTCGTCTGGCTAAACACGGACAAATTAACCCTTCTAGTGCTGTAATCATACTGCCATACTGCTACTTCCACACTCACAACAGCCAGCCACCACACACAAAAACATTCAGTCTCCCCTCCACACACACAAAACTTAGCTAACCCATACACCACACAGAGTAGGGTGCCCCAAACTTATATCCTGCCTAGAACCTTGGGAAACTTAGTGCAGATCTACTTGCACTTGTATTGTGTATTTGTAGAGCGCTGAACCTTCTTTTGTTTTATCATTATCTGTACTTGGTGGGATTTAGTGGTTGATTCCATGGTTCGTAGCAGCACTACCACACCACTAGCGCCATTTTTAAATCACTTTTCTCTCCTTTGTACTACTTGCAGTTTAGTTTCTTCTGCAGAGCAACAAAAAGTTGACAATTCAAATGCAGCTCTGAGACTATCGTGCTTGGAACACAAATCATTGCTTATGGGATAAGCTCAGCCCAGCTATAATAAGGGTTAGGAACTGTGACAACATTGGTATATTTATTATTTATACTCTCAACTGCATTGTATGCCATAAGGAATATACAGGGAATTAAGGCAATACAACATGTGTTTAGAGACACTAGATTTGGTGCTGTATATTGTACAAAAACTTAGTTTGAAGTGTTTATTAACATGGAGGTGTGGAGAACTAGCCTTTCCTTTGGAATGTCAGATCTCCCCTGGGGATAATTAGCACAACCTAATTCACATCCCTCAGTCAGGTCTCCCATCCCAAGTGGGTATTGACAAGTATAGCATTATTAATAGCTCTCTATTTTTCATTGGTGTAAATAATTTATAAATACATTTTCCTGTATGTAGTGTTGCTTTTTTTAAGAAAGCTGGGAGCTTCAGGAATAAAGAGTGATCCTAGAAGTTGCCGGCAATAAGCCTTGTCTCTTTGCTGAGGTCGTGGTTGGAATACATGCAAGTTTAAGTCATGCTAAGGAACTAACCCGAGGCAAGGCGGCCAGCTCTGCAGAGAAAATCTGCGTAGTTGATGAAGTGCTGGCAGACCAACTGAATGCTGACGAGCTTTGTGAGACCGTGCCAGAGGGGGCCGATGTGCCTACATCCCGAGAAGGGCAGCTGGCCAAGAAGTTTTAGGAGTGGGCTGCCATTCTATCAGATGTTGCTGGGCAAATTGGCCACCACCGTAGAGGCCATAGTGGTCTGAGAGGAGAGCAGAGTCAGGGAGGTATCGCACCAAGCCACCTCGCCCCGGCTGGCCCTAGCTGAGGGATCCAAGTGAAAAGTGTCCATTCACAGCTTTTACATGTTTGAGGATGGTGAGGACAGCATTGATGGGTTCTTCCAGAACTTTGAGAGATCAACCTCCTGCCCCTTGATGAATGATTCCTGTCTTGTACAGTCGACTGACAGGCTGAGCCAGGGAAGCCTACGGCGCTGTTGGGGTCCAATGTGGACTGCTCTGAACAGCAGCAATGGAGCTCTGCAGGGAGGTCTTTGCGACATCACATTTCGGCTCCTGACATCATTACAGGACATATGCACATATGAATCAGAGCTCCCTCACCACCAGCAGCCCCCTGGACACTGAGCATTTAGGTGTGGAAATGGTGTTCCTGCTGAGGGAAAAGTACAGGAACACCATTTCCATGCGTTCCCGTAGGGATTATCCCTGCACAAAGTTAGTGTGTCCATTCCCTCATGCTAAATGTCCTACATAGACCCATTCTTCATGCCAAATATGCCCACAACCAATAGCACCCTGTCAGATGTTTTCCATAGCCCATTTTCCATGATCCCATGATATATCCCCTCACAGCCCTCCACTTCCCATGCCACAAATCTCCCACTGTCCTATATTCTCCATGCCTTGTATCACCCTTTAGCCCTTCTTTTACTGCACCATGAGAAGCAGTGTGACATTTGTCACCCATGCAACGTCTCAATGAGAAGCATTGTATTGGCTATGAAAATTATGAGTATTTTTGATCTCCTGGAGGCTGTCATGGTTTGCACCGTGACATCCAGATGGCCAGACTTGTTCGCCCCAGAAGTGCCCAACAGGGGATTTGAACTGTGGTCCATCTGTGTCCTAGTCTTGCTATCTTGCCTCTGTGCCCCACTTCAGTTCTTATTATTGCCTTATATTTATCCTCGCCTTGTCTCCAGCACAGGGAGCTGAACTTTACCCGTGGCTGCTCTGTCTATCTAGCTCACCTGCAGCAGGTCATTATTAGCTGGGTACTTTGTCAGTTCATTGACTCTGGTTCCTGTATTTGTGTTCTTGATCCAGTGTTCTCCAGACGGCTCCTGACCTTAGCTTATCTTTATTTATCCTGACCTCTGGCATCCTCTGACCTTGGCTTACGCTCGTTTATCCTGACCTCTGGCATCCTCTGACTCTGGCTCGAAGATCCTCCTGCTTGTGTCCTTGCCTGTACTGCGACTTGGAGCTATATCCTGCACAGCCCCCATGCACAGACTCACAGGCCAGGTGGCTTCTTATCTGGTCACCTTGGTCTTTGTTTATTTGCAAGGGTGAGCGTATATCTGCATACCGGACCCCACATCAGGTAAGATTCCTGACAGAGACAGAGTGAAGCTGCTAAAGTGTCAGTTGACACGAAACGCGTTGAATGCTGCAGCACAAATGCTTTTGAAAGCTTGCCACTGTATGTCAGTTTTTTGACCACTTTTAACAAATATTTTTTTTCAAATACAGAATGATCAATGGTTGATGTATCATCACAACTTCTCTGTTTTCCTGATTATCTTATCTTATGTTGAAATGGATTGACTATCCAGTTGGTGTCCCCAAATTGGAGGCTGTAACCGAGGCACACTCTGGCTGCTATGCTATTATTGGAATTATTTTGAGCACACACGCCAAGGTTGTAAAGGAAGGTATCCTATATTTTTGCATTTTACAAGATTTTTGTGCTGCGGCAAGGGACTATCTGATTGCTAGATTTTAGCTAAATTAACTCTTTATTTTTACATGCCAGTAAATTTTGCAACACTCCAGCATTTTGAATAAATGTATTTTTTAAAATTCTTTTAATTTTTTTTATAACTTTATACCACAGATTTGGTAGATTTCTTCCCCTTTTATTCCCTCTGTTTACATTAAAGTAGTTTGAAACCAATCCAAAAGTGTCAAGTCTTTTTTATTCTTCTCCATTCATAATTGGTTCTACTCTAGTTGGGACTTCCACTATTTGTATGAGTCTTGCCTAGACGATGAATGCTAAGCTTTAGTCAGCAACGGGAACTGGAAGAGCTGTCCAACATGACTAGAATGTGGATTTAGCTTCTTATTGCTGGTATTATGTCCGCTACAATGAGTCGTGTCCTTATAACATTTCAGAATAAAAGAGTCAAAGCAGCCCAGTCTTTATACATTTTTTCAATTAACATTTCAAATAAAATAGTTCACAGCGACACATTTGTTATACATTTTTGTATTAGTTTCCCAAATTATTGTTGACAGTAGTTAGCACAATATTCACAGTGGGTAAAGTACATTGAAGAATATCGATGGTCAGATAACAAAGTCATTCTAGCACTTGTCTCCTCGTTCAAATGTCTCCCACTGTTTCTCAATGTTTTCCAAACAACTAAGCTCTAATAATATGTATATATAAAGAATGAAGAAATAAGCACTCACTTGTACAAGAAGATATGAAATAAAGGCTGAACAGGATACATCATTTGATTTTGGACCTGCCTGCATTCACATGTTAATCAGAGGTGCCGTGGCATTTAACTATACTTATGCGTTTCCATCTAGCTCACATTTGTTGTGATATTTCATTAGCTGAATGAATCAGCACTTGGAAATCTGTCACAATTCTTCACAGTTGTGTTGAAAGCCTTGTTCTCTGATTCACCAACAATTAGAGCGCATGTATTCTAATACTCTCTCATGATACCTGGGTTACGCGAAGGGCCTCTCTAAGCACCGTAACCATTTTCCAAGTTACGGTGCAAAGAATTCCCTACCCTTTTCCTTTCCTCCCAGGGTGGCTATTTGTAAAAAATATCTTCAATTATAAACCTGTCTCCCCCAGCTAATATATCAAAGGAAGAATTTTTACTTCCTTCTTTGTAGTATCAGTTTCATCCAAATTGGCATGCATACCCACCTATACATACAAGTAGGAGAGACGGTTCATTTCCCCTGGAAAGAGCCAGAGCTGCACACATGAGCGAATACAAATATTCTATATATTTAAAAAATATATGTATTTATAAGGTTTGAAAAATAAAATGTAATTTATACTGGGCAATTCACTGAAGTAAGAATTCAAAGTGAATTCAAAGAGAATTTCAAATTTAATGTCAGAAAATTTAAAAATTTAATGTCAAAAAATTTAAAATTCACTTTGAATTCACATTTTAGTGAATAATCTTGATAATTCCACATCACTCTATTTAGCGCTCTCCTGTCTCCATCTTGGATTCCTTCAAATAGGCCACATCGTATGGAAAAGTTTAATACAAGTTATAGGTGATTTTCAAAGATTTATACTGTGGTCTAAATGGTATAGTATTTTTTTGAACTCTTGCCAACAACACCATCATGTTTCTACCTAGTTCCACCTAGTAGTTCTGTGGCCTTGCACATTCGAACTTGTGGTTGGTCAACATGGCCTTTTATTTTTCTAGAGTCAGATTGTGAGTCTGCAACAGCAGGTTGAGATTTTACTTTGACGAATAAGCTTCATCTGCTTTGTTTTATATCTTATATATTGTTCATGCTTTCAATGCCTGTAATAAAGATCTCATACTTGAAAAAAAAGGCCAGATGAATAAGTCCATGAGACAATAAGTCTTTCTGTGTAGAACAAGAAATAAGTGTGGACCTTTTGGCTAAAACAAAAAAAAAACAAATAAATCACCAATTTCAGCATGCTAATTCATTAGGTGGCAAATTAAGTGCTAAAGTTTTTGTAGTTCGAAGAAGGTATGTAAGGAAAGCTATTGTCTCGTCACCAGCCCAGGACATTACTGTTTCTCTGGATCCAGTAGAGCTCTTCTCTCTTCTCTCTTCTGTGCCTCCAGGTAGATTGCCTCCTTCTGACATTCTTTTGAATGCCGGCGGCTGTTTACCCGTGCAATTAAATGCCTTCCGCTTCTCTTCCCTCTGCCGTTTCAAACGTGAATGCTTCCTGATACCATGCACGAACATTCTGATGTCACGTGACCTCAACCGACTTACCACTGCCCTCTTAAGTCTATTATTCATATTACTCTTTGTTCGGTCGCGGTTTTCCAATTGTGGCGAGTGCATGTATCTATTGTCTTATCTTGGCTTTTTGAACAGGCTTGCACCTGGACTATTCTCCATTTGTATTGCCCCTGAATCTTGGCTTGTTTAATCCAATAAATTGCTCTCTGTCTCACTGAACCTTGGCTTATCTGCTCGTATTCTAAGGCCCACTAATACCTTCATTTATTCCATCATTGTTAAACTTAATTTCTGCGTGTTGGGCTGTTCTGAACCGTAACAACTATGCAATCTGTAGCTTCTATGTTGCCACTCGTCAACTATCTGTGATCCTGCTTTTTGCACAGGTTGTGTTGGAATGAGCTCCCTTTTCCAGTCTTGCATCATTATGTTCATTATAGCTTCAGAAAAAATGACTGGTTTACATAAACACACATATAAAAGGAAAGATAAAACATACACAAACAAAAGATCAAGTTATATAAAAAGCATTTAAAATTCCCTGTTAAATTTTCATGTTACCATTTCCGTCGGTGGAATTAACTTTCTTGTCCCTGTCTTCATTCATTGTGTTTATTATAACTGTAGCAATAAGCAAAAGTCACTGTAGCTGTACAAAAGTTGTTTTAAAAAAATATATATTTTATATGAATAAACACAAACTCACATAAATAAAAATAATAAAACAAGAACAATAAACACTGGAAATAAATACAAAAAGTATTGATGTGCGTGAGAAAGCATTGGGTTTATATGTAGTAAATGTCTGTTTCTGTGCCAAAAATCTGTTTTTCATCAATACAAAGACATAATGAGCTTCTCCCTTGCAGGCACTACTGGGAGCGAACCTGCAAGAGGAATCCTTGAACTCACCCTCCATTGTGCACTCTCTCCCTGCCTCCCTGCATTGCCATTTAAAGGGACACTATAGGCTCCCAGACCACTTTGGCTCATTAAAGCTCTATGGGTGCAGTGTCCCTATTGCCCTTGGTGCAGAAATGTAAAACATTGCTGTAACGTCCTGCGGGTACTCCAACTGAGAACCTCCGTTCTTTCTCAGCTTCCTAGGCTAGTTTCGGATCATCCAATATCACCTCGCAAAGTCGAAGTATTCAGTGCCATTAGGAGTGCTCAGATGTCCGTCTCAAAGTAATCTGAGCAGCATTCATAGGTGAACTGTAGTGAGTCATCATAGTAGTGTTTATAGCCTTGACCCCACACCATGAGTCAAGACTACATGTAGGGGTTAAAGAGAACAGATTTTATTATATTATTATTTATACCCACAGAGGGTCATTTTCATACAACAGGGTAATTAACAATACACACAGTTCCTCTTCCCATAACTACTTGTTTGTCTTGCTGTAAACAACCCTCAACATAAACACTCAGCTCCATTTTGTCCATAAAATTCAAACATGAAAAAATAAATGTCCCCTGTAAAATTCCCAGCCAAGCAAGAGGAACCTCTACCTTGCTACCCTGAGTCCATTACAATGCAGTTTTTGAGAAACTGCAATGTTTACATTGCAGCACGTATACAGTCTCCTGTGTCTGCCAGACAGCCACTAGAGGCACTTCCGGAATTTTACCGGTCTTTAGGTACCTTAAGTGACGCTGGGACATGCTCTGCATGAGGACAGCTGGGTTAGAGAAATTCCTGTAGGCAAGCATTGATTCTTAATGCGCTCAGAATGTTCACCGCGCATGTGCAATAGGTCCCCCCCATCAGATGTTGAAAGAGAAGGAATGCCGACCCAGCACCAAGTGACATTGGTGCTAGGATTGGGTAAATAAATAAAGTATTTCTAATCCTCTATTGGCCGGGGACAGGGATGCAAGGGAGAGGGCAGTTAGAGGGAACTGTAGTGTTAGGAATATAGATTTGTATTCCTACACTATAGTATCCCTTTCATTCTAATTTTTGTAAAAATAATTCACCTTCTTATCAGCTTAGAACATGCTAATGCATTGACCATGAGCTGGTGAAACAGTTTAATCAAATATTCTCTCTGAGAAGCTTTTGATTGGACCTCCCAAGGGCAGTGGTGACATCAAACAGGGTGTGAAGAGCAGAGCCGGGAGCTAAGTCCGGCACGGGATTCCAGGTAAGTTTATTGCATTTTTTTTTATTTTGCAGATTTTAAAGGTGGGACCTAATAAGTAATGCCCAATCTACCATGTTAAATAAAATAGAACTTTTACCTAATAAGGATTAGAGTAACCTTTACATCTCTGCTAATGCATCCTTAAATTCAGTTACACTTGCTGTTCAGTTGAAAAAGTTACATATTAGCTTGTACAGAATATATTGCACACACCTAGAGCCAATCAGACCATGTGGTTTGACAGAGATAGAGATGTAGTTTTCTTAACAAAATAGCTATAATATCTCGCATTGTATTACTTCTTATTATAGAAACAAGTGTGTTTACATTAGTCAAATATGCAGCTAAAACCAGCAGTTTATTGACTAAGCAGTAGAGTGTGACAGAATTTAAAACCACACTGTCACTGTGGAATGTTTTAGAAACAGAATATTTATAAAAGGTGACTGATTTGAAATGTCACTGAAATTCCAATGTAAACAAATGATATATATATAAAATAGATTAGGGATTACTTTGTCTCATGTAAATCCTGCCAAAATGTGGCAATGGATGTGGCTTCAACCACCACATCCTGCCATTCCCATCTGGGACAACTAATGGAAGTGGACATCTCATGTAATGAGCAGTAGATGTTGTTGACACCTATGATTCCCAATGCTGTATAAGTGTAGTGGACCTACAGCCTAACAGAGCTCCGCTGCAATAAAACTCACAGTCATAGGCAAGCTGCATGCTTGCTGCTGCACAAGCTGGCAGGGAAATCAAAAGAGCTCCCTGACCAGCACTGAGCTCCCCGGACATAGGACGCAATGGTCAATTGCCCAGTGGGACGATGCCCTTTAAGTGGTCGGGGCTCACTACAGTGACCTCAGTGTATCAAAGTGCTGCTATCACAGGATATGTTAAAGGGCTGGAGGCTTGATTCCTCATCTCTGCTCCCTCTGTGTTTGCAATACTGGGAGAGGCTTTAGGCTGCCGGCTATGCCCCCCCCTCCCCCAACCACATAAATAGTTCTGACCAATTCAGGGAGCTCTTAACACCACCAGTGATGTGGTGCCATCTCACCAGGACCATGAGGGAGTGAGACTCTGAAGAGGTACGGTACAGCTTAAGGTAGGGAATTTTGACCTGTTACTCAGTTAAAGTGCGCTTTGGGGACAGGAAGGCAGGATACAATCTTTTGCATATTTGCATCATTCTGAGCTAGAGGCTACAGGCTATAAAGGATGCCTTATCAGTAGAATCTGTTCAACCCTTAGGTTTCAGGTTCAAATCCCGGCAGGGTTCACTCAGTCCTTCATTCTTCCGAGGTAGATAAAATGAGTACCATTAAATTGGGTAATAGTAACAACCACTGAACATCCCCAGGGTGTACTTGAAAACCAGCGTAAACCTTTCCTGGTTAAATACTTTGTTATTATTATAGTGTCTGCGTGAGTGAATGTGTGTCTGTGAGTGTGTTGGTGTATGTGTGAGTGTGTATATGTATATCTGTAAGTACCTTTGCCTTCCTTTTTATCATTTGAAGTCCATCCATCTTATTAGTCCTCTCTCCCATGTTGCTGTTATTTACTCCCCTCCTGGCTCTCCTCTACTCTTCCTATACCATTTGTCTGCTTGGCTTCCTTACGTTCTCTTGTTTGACATTGCTTCTCTCATCATTGATGATGTCAACACCACTACTAATCAACATAACAACTCAGCAGCATCTAGACTTCTATTATCTCCTCCTGGCCTTACTCAATGAACCAAATCCTCCACACACAAAGCCCGGCAATATCCTCTACCTTGTTTTCTCCAACCTTTGCGCTGTCTCTAACACCCCTTTCCCTCTGTTTGACCACCATGTTCTAAGTTGCATTGTCAATGTGGATACTGGGAAATTTCCAGTATCGAGACACCTAGGGTGGGGGGAGAAAGAGACACAAAAAGGACTGGGGGGAGAAAGAAACACAAAGACAGTTGGGGGGAGAATTGGACACACAAAGGGACTAGGGGGAAATGAGACACATAGAGGGGCTGTGAGTGGGATAAAGACACAGAGGGGCTAGATGGGATAAACACAGAGGGTCTTGGGGGACACAGAAGGGCTTGGGGATGAAGCACACAGAAGGACTTGGGGAAGAAAGAGACACATAGAGGGGCTGGGGGGGAAAGAGACAAACAGTGGGGCTGGAGGAGAAAAAGTTACACACAGTGGGGCTAGTTGTGAGAAAGAGACAAACAGAGTGGAGGGGCTGATCTCAAACACCTCTTTCATAGCTTTAACTCCCTTCATCAGCCCCACTGCAACCCTACCATTAACTAACCTCACAGCTAGTGATTTTGCATGTCAATTTTTTGGTCCTCTTTTATTCTCCATCTACACTGCCTCTCTTACTAACCTCATTAACTTCTTTGGATTTCTGTACCATATATATTTCCTAACGATACTCAGACTTACCTCTCCTCCCCTCACCTCTCTCCCGTGCTCCTGCAGAGAGGTACAAACTGCATTTTTTTCCATTTCTAACTGGATGTCTTCAAATCCAAAGTCTCCAAATACTGTAACTTTCATCTTAAAAATATTGCCTGCATTTGCCCTTTTCTAACTCAAGATACAACTAAGGCACTTGTTCATGCACTCATCATTTTGACTATTGTGTGTGTGCATCTGTGAGTATGTGCCTGTGTGCATAAGTGAATGAACACCTCTGTGACTGATTGCAGTCTCTATATACTGATCAGCCACAACATTAACACCACCTGTATACTTGCAAGTAGGTCCCCCTCGTGTGGCCAAAACATCTCTAATGCATTGAAGCATGGACTCCCTTTCCTCTGGCACATTTCCCTCACCCTTCAAACATGCAACTGTAACCCCGATTCTGAAAAAGCCCACCCTTGACCCCAACTCCCCATCCAACTACCGCCCTATCTCGCTACTGCCATTTGCCTCCAAGATCTTCGAGAGAGTTGTGTACACCAGACTGACTGACTCGAATCCAACTGTTTGCTTGACCCCCCTTCAGTCTGGATTCCGCGCTGGTCATTCTGTCAAAAAGGCTGTGACCAAAGTATCCAACTATTTAATTGCTGCTAAATCTCGTGGCCATTACTCTATCCTAATTCTCCTCGATCTTTCTGCTGCCTTTGACACTGTTGATCATCAACAGCTTCTTCACATTCTCCGTAACTTTTTTCTACGGGATACTGCTCTCTCCTGGTGCTCCTCCTACCTTTCCCAGCACTCTTTCAGTGTTTCTTTCTCTGACTCTGCCTCTTCCCCCCAACCACTCTACGTCGGCGTCCCCCAAGGTTCTGTCCTTGGTCCCCTACTGTTCTCTATCTATAATGCCTCCCTTGGTAAACTCATCAGCTCCTTTGGCTTCCACTATCATTTCTATGCGGATGACATGCAAATCTACCTGTCCTCTCCTGATCTCTCTCCGCCCATCTTGATTTGTGTCTCTGACTGCCTCTCTTCGATTTCCAACTGGATGGCTGCTAACTTCCTTAAACTCAACCTGTCCAAAACAGAACTTCTGGTCTTTCCGCCCTCATGTGGTACTACTCCCGTGTCTGTCTCCCTCCAAGTCAACGGCGCTACCATCACCTCTACCTCACAAGCTCACTGCCTGGGTGTTATTTTTGACTCCAACCTCTCCTTCACCCCTCATGTCCAATCAATCGCCAAATCCTGTCCCTTCCATCTAAAAAATTTAGCGCGCATCCGCCCCTATTTAACACCGGATGCGGCTAAGATGCTGGTCCATGCTCTTGTTCTCTCTTGCCTTGACTACTGCAATACCCTTCTCAGTGGTCTTACGTGTTCCCAGATTGCACCGTTGCAATCTATAATGAATGCAGCGGCTAGGCTCATTTTCCTGTCCGCTCGCACCTCCCACGCCTCCCCGCTCTGTCAGTCCCTGCATTGGCTTCCAGTTAGATATAGGGCTCAGTTTAAAATTCTGGTGCTTGCTTACAAGTCCCTAGATAATGCTAATCCAACCTACCTATCCTCCCTAATACACAAGTATGTCCTGTTGAGGCCCCTACACTCTGCCAATGACCTACGTATATCCTCTGTCCTTACGCCCACCTCTAATGCTCGCCTCGGCTGCACTTCTTCCATGGAACTCCCTTCCCTTCTCCGTAAGACTTTCACCCAGTCTCCACTCATTCAAAAATCATTGAAAACTCCCTTCTTCAAGAAAGCATATCAATTAAACTATTAGCAGGTTTTTATCCCCCATGACTCCTCTCCTGCAACTGTCAAAAATTACCTACTAAGCTCTCAATTAATACTTTTCTAACAACCTACTTCATACTCCTACTTTTACCATTTCTGTCACTATAGCCCACTCTCTCTAGAATTTAAGCTCATTGAGCAGGGCCCTCCACCTCTCTGTTCCTGTACGTCCAATTGTCTGATTACAATTACATGTCTGTTAGTCCACCCATTGTATAGCGCTACAGAATGTGATGGCGCTATATAAATAATAAAATAATAATAAATAATACAAGACCTCTGAACATGTCCTGTGGCATCTGGCACCAAGACATTAGCAGCAGATTCTTTAAGTCCAGATTCTTAAGTTGTTATTGGCCACACCCCCATTAATACTCCTAAAATTAAAATGTCCGTATTTCTGTGTCCATTTAAAATGTTGGGTGGTATGCAGCAGCAAGAAAACTTGCAGTGTTGTGCAGTGTGCATAAGTGCATCACAGAGTTCGGACACACAACTTAAACTCATGCACACTGTATCACAGAGCTCCACCACAGATAAACCTCACAGTATTGTGCAGTGTGCAGAGGCTTATAACAGAGCTCCACCAGTGATAAACCTCACAGTATTGTGCAGTGTGCATGAATGTGTCACAAAGCTTGCTCAGCAGTAAAACCATGGATTGCTATGTTTCAGGCTGAGTTTTGAATCCCGAAAAAATCTGATATTAATATATGTGGAGCTACATTTCACCCAATTTTTTCTATATGAGACTGATTTAAGGAATCACGCTATATTACAGAAAGGTAAGAAAGCTGCAGTAGAAACATGGACCACTCCGGTGGCCGAGGCTTTTACGCTTTGGAGGGTGGCTGTGAACTTGCGTGGTCTCCACAGCAAGGATATTGCAAATCAATAAATGCATTGTCCCAAAAGGGCTCTATTTAATCCTCCCAATAAAATGCTTATTAAGAGTAGGTGCCCACTCCTTTGCAGGAGTGTAATTCACTCTGTGTCAAACAAGGCATACACACTTAAATACATTTATTGTTTTGCTTTTATTGCTTACACTCTCTTCTGCACACCTGCACCAGCCCAATTCACGAGGCTGTCCCTCTCAGTTGCCCATGTCTAGCTTGTACATCTTTAAGGGACACTCCAGACCCGTAAAACACTTTAGCTTGCTAAAGGATTTATGTGAGAAAGTGTGTCCTTTTTTTATTTTATTTTTTGGAATTTCCACTCACCCGATTTTCATTTACGAAATGCTAAAATATTGAGTCCTGGTATAGGGGTCATTAAAAGGATGTGGAATCCATCAAGAAGCAATTTAGCAAAAGGACTGTAATGTGCAATATGGTCCAAGTCACACTGCACATCTGGGATCAATTTTAACACCTGGGAGGAGACGAAGAAATTAAATTTTTTTGTTTTCTGGTTTTGCTGCAAATAATATGTTCTTTACATTAGTATTTTTTATTAAAAAGCACTTCTGGTTATTTCCTTTCTCGGTTTGTATTTATACAGTTAAAGGACCACTATAGTGCCAGGAAAACAAACTCGTTTTCCTGGCACTATAGTGCCCTGAGGGTGCCCCCACCCTCATGGCCCCCCTCCCGCCGGGCTGAAGTTGGAGGAAGGGGGTTAAACAATTACCTTTCACCAGTGCCGGGCTCCCTTGACGCTGGGGACTCTCCCCCTCCTTCTGTCGTCATCGCCTGAATGCTTTCCTATGGACGCTGGCGTCTTCTCACTGTGAAAATCACAGTGAGAAGCGCGGAAGCGCCTCTAGTGGCTGTCAATGAGACAGCCACTAGAGGCTGGATTAACCCTAAAGTAAACATAGCAGTTTCTCTGAAACTGTTAACAGGAGGATACTATACAAATGTATATTACTGAGTTCCACACCAATAAAACATTAAAGGGTCAGTTTAGGCACCATAAGATCTTCATCTAAATTAAGTTGTTCTGGTGCCAGGAGGCCACCAGGGTGCACTCTTAACTCAAGGTTTATTCCCTAAGTGAGCCTCCAGCGCCGATCTCAGCTTCCCCCAGGTGGCATCCATCTTCTGAAAGTTTTCAATCAAGTAAAAATTAGGGTACGTTTTTACTTTAGAAATTCAACCATTTTGCACATTTCTAAATCTACATTTAAAGTAGCACTCTGGGCAATATAATGACAACCCAAAAGTCCTCTTGACAGCATCCACTCGCTTGGTGCCTCTACTTCCATATCTAATAATGGCTTCCAGCCTAAGCCTTTACTGAGGCACTGGTAATATGTTAATGGTATCAGCTAACAAACTCATCTTATCAATGGCTGCCCATTCGTTAAAATTATATTGACGGGTACGTACCTTCATAAAGTATTTCTTTCAATGGGCAACCATTTATAGTATGAGAGTGTCCACTGGCACCCAAGGGCATGACTTTTGCATTCAATCTGGGGTTGAAAGAGGAGGAGGCAGGGTTGTCAAGCACCGTTGAAAGGACTTTGATTAAACTTTATAAGATTAGATGCAACCCAGGACCTTTAGATACTATAATGACTTCATTTAGCCCAGAGTGTTCGTTTAGATAGTCACATCTACTGAACGGAGCAAATATGGATTTCTGCGTCTATACCAATATTACTGACCATGTCTTAAATATTGTGTACTGTGAATTTAAAACATTTTGATTATTGGATAAAATTTCTACATGAAATTGCTATTTTATCACATGTTCTATATCCTAAGTGCTAGCTATGTATCCAATTTAATTTTCGTATGAAAAAGGTTGTACTGAATTATTCAACAATTTGGTATTCCGTGGAAAAACCCTTAAAATACATATGACTCAATGTACTCAAGTTGGCCTCTGCTAAAATCTTGCAAGACTTTATAACTCACATTGTTATTCAAGAATATTTTTTAGGAATCAGCCAGGGGATTGCAAATGTTAGGACAAAATTTGTCTAGATGGAAAAAAAAACTACGTAATCTGAATTTTATTTCGGCTACTTCGGTCAAATATTTGAGTTTTTCTGGTCAATTTCTGATAATTCTCTGTTTAGTTAATAACCCTGAAAGACTTAGTAAATACATAGCTGTGTGATGGGTTTGTATTTCCAAATAAGCATTCTTGAATATTCTGGAATTTCCCAGCTATTTCAGCAGGCTGAATACACATTACAATTCAAGAAAATCTTTAAGCGTTTTACAATGCAAGATGTTTTTCTCTCACTGTACTACACTGTATTCCAGGCATCAAGTCAAGGAACGCTTACTCTGTACAAAGTTCACTCTTCTAACACCACAGCTGTTTCCCAGAGTGTGACGGGATTTAATATGGCTTCTTTACCCAGCAATTTACAATGACTAACACTGTGGTAATATCCTAAAAGCCACAGCCGTGTAGGAAATATGATAATAGATGGCAACAGCATAGTGTGTTCTCTCTCTTTTTTTTTTTTTGTAAATGCTCTTTCACCATAAAAACTTTTGAAATTTTTCATTTTTTTGCATCATTTACAAATTTGGACCAGATGTTCAGATATGTATAGGACCCTTTTAGCAAAATTAATCTCTTCTGTCTTAATCCTACATATGCACAGGCTGAAGTGAGTTTAATACACATTATGTTCATATGTGCAACCATGAAAATGGCTGCATTTCGGCATTTATGTCCTATTTCCAATGCAATATTATTTATTTTGTACAGGATTTTCACATTTATATGACCCATTTTGTCAAATTAACTCTTTCCGTTAAATCCATATACACATAAGATGAAACTGATTTTGCATTGAAATATCTTCCAAGCTAAATGTAGCCCTTTGTGTCTGTGTTTTCCTTTAAAGTGAAGTAATGAAGTGATCTGGGTGCAGGGGCCCTGTTCTCTTATCCTCTTAACGCCGATGGGCGTTCTGTACCCTCCTGCAAAACGCGGACTTAGAACGAGCTAAACCCTGCACTGCTCTTATCTCGGACACAGAGGTTCCAGATATCCATAGTTAGTGGAGGCTAAGGAGCAGTTTGAATACTTACAATGGGGGTGGGGGTGGGGGCGCCAGAGCACTCCCACCACCATAACTACTACAGCACACGTTAGTAGTTATGGTGCTTGAAGAGTTCCTTTTACTCAGGGGTGGCTGGGAAGGATGAAGCAATTCTTTCTCACAACTGAGGGAACAACAAGTATGGGTGTGATCCACAAAAGGAAGGGCTTTTTGATCCACATTTTGATTACTTCCACCGGACAGTTTGTTTTCTCCCAGATGCCCAGGTTTACCATGCGGCTGAAAGCAGGAGAGGAATTATCATGTGGGTGACAGAATTAATAGATTGTTGGGAGGTGCTGAAGATGACCGAGCTGTCATGGTTTATTGGTAGCAAGGTCAGTGGAAGAAGAAGAGACGGCATTCATGGCGTTGGGAAGCAAACTGGAGCAGGGAACCTCCAAGGAGATATTTTCCGAGTATTACCAGTACCGCATGCTACAGTAAAGCAGAAGGAGAACAGGCAGGTCATTACAGTTAGAATCATGGTTCAAGGAAAGTTTTGGGATGTTGGAGCATGAGCTTGGGATGACTTTGCTCTTGAGCACGAGCTTTACAGTTTGCAACTGAATGGAAAAGAGACTTCTGTGCTTGGGGAGTGCTTGGTTAAATGATTAAATGGGAAGAAGGCATAAGGTTGCAGAAACTTAGCTAAAACAGAAAGGAAATTGAAATAAGCTGAGGTCAAAGGGCGATTATGGAGTGGTGGGAATTAGCACACAGAATAAGGAGATATATTAAAAAAATAATGAGCACCAACGCAACAGGGCAACGATCAGTAGTGCAGCAAGTGTGGCCACACTGAGGCCACAAGCTGGGGGCCTTCACAACTAAGGCCACCCAATAGGCATCTCGGATTTGGTGTCACATCCCCACGACTGGCCCCTCTCAGATCAACAGTTTGGCCGCGGTCCTTTGGGAAGTGAGCTAAGGGCACTTCTTCCCAGCTCACAGAAACCAGCAGAAAGAGGAGAAGGGAGAGAACCTGGACCACCTGCAGACTATCACTAGCCTCAGTCACGAGGTATGGAAACAGGAGGGTGGCTAAAAATATATAAATCATGACTTTTTTGTGTGTGTGTATCTGTGTGTATATGTGGGAGTTACAGTGTGTATCTATGTGTATATATGCATGTCAGTGTGTGTATCTCTGTGTGTCAGTATGCTTTGGTGTATGTGTGTGTGGCAGTGTGTAGAATCAGGGCCGCCGCTTCCTATAGGCCAATAGGGCGCTTGTTAAGGGTGGGCGCTGGTGTTAGCGGCAGTGGCTTTAATGCTGTTTAGCACCCCTCTGTTAGACTAATTATTTACAACCTGCAGCCGGTTATGTTACCGGGCGCTAGGGAGCACTTACATGGCTGCTGACTAGTGCCCGGTACAACACAGGCATCCACCTCAGCCAGGAAAACCAGCCCCACCTCCCAGACATTTAATAGGGTGGCAGTGCAAGGGCACGTCATTTGCTAACTCACGCCCCTTTCCCTGCATGTGGGGACAAGTGGGCAGGAGCAAAACAGGAAATGCGTCTCAGACTGACTAAGTGATATGCCATGAAGGTAAGAAGTGACTTTGCAATGTGTCCTTTAGAAAATGTTTGCCAGACTGCTTCAGTCAGCTTGTGTATGTCAGTCTGCTTTGGTCAGTGTGTGAGTGTGTGTATCATCCTGCATAAGTCCGTGTGTGTGTGCCAGTGTGCTTGAGTCAGTGTGTGTCTTGATGTGTTATTGTATATGTGTGTCTGTATTGGTCAGTGTGTGTGTGTGTGTATGTGTGTGTTTGTATGGGTCAGTGTGTCTGTCAGCCTCCTTTTACAATGTTCAATATTGTGTTTCCTCAAAAGATTAATTTCAACCATATGTGTTCCTAATAAGGGTGGACGTGTTATCATTATGGATTCTAGTGATTATTTCAAGGTGACAAAGAATGTTCATACATATGGCTATCAAGGATCCCAACATTTCAGTTTAGAATCTTTTGGTTGAACCTAAAAAAATGAGAGATAACTCAAGCCTTGGTCAGTTTGTTTGTTTGTGTATGTTAGTCTGCTTAGGTCAGTGTGTGTGTGTGTGTGTCAGTCTGTTAGTCTGCATGAGTCAGTGTGTAAGTGTGTCTGTATGGGTCAGTGTGTGTCTGCATGGGTCAGTGTTTGTATGTGTCTGTATGCATGGGTCAGTGTGTGTGTCTGCATGCATGGGTCAGTGTGTGTGTCTGCATTGGTCAGTGTGTGTGTGTCTGCATGGGTCAGTGTGTGTGTGTGTCTGTATGGGTCAGGGTGTGTCTGCATGGGTCAGTGTGTGTGTGTGTGTGTGTGTGTGTGTGTGTCTGTATGGGTCAGTGTGTGTCTGCATGGGTCAGTGTTTGTATGTGTGTGTCTGCATGGGTCACTGTGTGTGGCTGCATGTGTGTCTGTAGGGGTCAGTGTGTGTATGACTGTATGGGTCAGTGTGTGTGTGCATATGTGCCTGTATGGGTCAGTGTGTGTCAGCTTGCTTGGGTCAGTGTGTATCAGCCTACATAAGTTAGTGTGTGTAAATCTGCTTGGGTCAGTGTATGTGCGTGACAGTCTTCATGGGTCAGTGTGTGTGAGTCAGTTTGTATGGGTCAGTGTGTGTGTGAGTCAGTTTGCATAGGTCAGTGCGTGTGTGTCAGTCTGGATGGTTCAGTGTGTGTGTGTGTGTGTGAGTCAGTCTGCATAGGTCAGTGCGTGTGTGTCAGTCTGGATGGTTCAGTGTGTGTGTGTGTATGTTAGTCTGCATGAATCAGTGTGTTTGTATGTGAGTCAGCATGTGTGCCAGACTGCTTAAGTGGATTAAGTAAATAGGGGGCTAACATTTTTTTTGCCTAAGGCAGCAAAAATCCTTGCACCGGCCCTGTGTAGAATATTACATTTCCTATGTTACTATTCATACTCATATTAGGTATGGATGTGTTATGGGTTAAAAAGAACAGATGGTCATTTGTTATACTGTCTGGAATGTGGGTGTATGAGATGAGAGGATTGAAGGTTGATAAAGAAGTATATAAATACAAGTAGATATATAGAAAAAAAGATTTATTACAATCACCATTAACATATACACATTTATTACACAGTGTATGCTTATCCGTGCATACATCCCAGCATTCAAACACCAACACTACATATAAAGATACCTGTGCAATCAAACACCAACAACATATATACAAATGGCAAATGGCAGAACCCCAACTCACAAAGCATTGTGGGAATGGTAGACAGTTAAGGTTCTAGCTTTTGGCCAACTTTGCCCTAGAGGGGGTCCAAAACGGTTCTCTGGCACCAGGGCCATCCCTACATTATTCCCACCATTGATGGCATAGTAGGTATTATTGAAACATGGTGGAATAGAATGATTTGTCAGTTGTTTTACATATATATTCTGTATAGGCAGGATACAAAAGGGATAGGAACGGGTTAGGGAAATGTCAAACATGAATATCAAACATGGATTACAGTGTAATATAAAAGGAGTTGTACATAATGATATTTTGTGAAAATGTTAAAAAAACATTATGGAATAAATTTGTATAAAAGATAAAAGTGGCATTGCATTTGTAGCAATATTGAACAAACCCCCAAATATTAAAGTTACACTCCCACCACCATAACGACTTCAGCTTATTGAAGTTGTAATATGGGCAGGAGTGCCTGGGCACAATCTTACCTTCATGGGATAAAACATTTTTTTAACCTTGAAGTTGATTCTTAGGCACCTGACACAGCTGTCAGCTTCCTTCCTTACTGCCTCTGGCGATAGGCTAAGAGCAAAGACTGATGCTTTCAGCCCATCACTGGCCTCCGATTGAGAGAAAGAGTACATACCATTTGCAAAATGGTTTAACTCCTGAAGAGTAGACAGTGTCTGGTCACACCTGACTCTATAACACTTTCAATGAGCTGAAGTTGATGAGGGGGTAGTAGTGTTCCTTTAATAATAATGAAGGTAATTTGAAAACATAAATTGAGAATGCTGCATATCGCGATAAGACTTTAATCATTTGAGATAATCAACATCTGGCTATTTAATGAGAGAGATGAACTAGTAGTTCAGCCAAACAAAATAAGTTTTGACCCTACTTAAAGGGCCGCTATAGTGCCAGGAAAACAAATTTGTTTTCCTGGCACTATAGTACCCTGAGGGTGCCCCCACCCTCAGGGTCCCACTCCCACCGGGCTGAAGGGGGAGTAAGGGGGTTAAACACTCACCTTTCTCCAGCGCCGGGCTCCCTCTGCGCTGGGACTCTCCACCCCCTTTGGCCGTCATCGGCTGAATGCACATGCACGGCAAGAGCCGCGAGCACATTCAACCAAAACATAGGAAAGCATTCTCAATGCTTTCCTATGGACGCTGGCGTTTTCTCACTGTGAAAATCATCCCTATATTAGGCAACATCACTGGGCTCTGTTTTAATACCATTTGGAGATGGTTTGGTTGAATGCTTTGGAACAATAATGTTCTTTTACCTTTGTAGCGGATACTACTCCAAGGCAGAGTATAACCCTAACAGAACTGAATCGATTTATTACCGGACCTCAGAGTGGCCAGACTTAACATAAACAGAGATAGAATAGTCAGGACAAGCTAAAATAATTAAGGTAACCGGAAGACAAAACAGAAAATAAACAATGGCCAGATCAAGGATACCAGAAAAAAGAATAGTCAGTCAATAACCAGAGAGTACACTATAATTCACAATGCACTATTGGGACCAAGAATGTTGTGGCACTGACTAAAGCACAAAATGCATCATAAAAGCATGGTGAAGCATTGTAAGTGCCAAACACATGATGAGAAGTGTGATCCCCTGCCTGCTGCCACATGGCCACTCGAATAAGAGGCAGATAAGAGAGATTTTCCACCTCAAAAACATTGCCCGTGTCCACCTTCTTCCTACACAAGATGCTGCAAAGGAGCTTATTCATATTCTAGTACTGGGGCTCCCAATTCTTTTTTCCATTGAAACCCTTTGACATTGCTGGGATATCTGTACATGTACTGCCACATACATACATACACATTAACAAACAGAAACACACTGACACATACACAGTCATATACACATTAACACATACACACACAGACACACACCCTGGCACATACAAACACACACATACACAGATACACACATTGGCGCGCACACACACAGATACACACACTGGCAGATACACACTGACATACAGATACACACACTTTGACACACAGATAGACACAAAGGCACATATACACATATACACACACATGCACACACAGACACACAAATACACCCAATGACATACAGATACACACACACACCTTGACATACACATACTCACAGTGGCACATATACACACTGACATACACACAGACACATAGATACACACACTGGCAGATACACGTTGACATATAGATACACACTGGCATATACACACAGGAACACACACACACATACACATGTTTATATTTGAAGTCACCCTCCTGTTCACTTACTTTTTTCTGCAGGAGGATGACTTCCTATAGTGCTGCTGGCTGAGGCTGCTGTGCTGCTCAATCCTCGCTGCTCCATCTCTCCCTACAGCCGGCGCTCTTTGTCTGGGAGGAAGTACTGTCACTAACTCCCAGGATCCCACACTATAGGGGCCCAGTTGCGGTCTTAGTTGGCTGCGGTGTCTGACCTGACCGCTGTTTAGCGATACCCATTGGGTGGCCCTAAATGCTAGTTCACCAATTGGGAAACCTTGTTCTAGTAGTTTCTCGCATTAATTATTGTAACTCCGTACTAAGAAGACGTACTGCCCTGCTACAGTCTATGATGAATGCATCTTCCAGGCTGATCTTTCTCTCTTGTTACTCCTCTGCCGATATTATCATTGGCTTCCTGTATCCTATAGGTGTCAATTCAAAAAACTAACCCTTACCTATGAAGCTCTAATCAACTCTATGCCCCTTCTCGGTCTCTCCACTCTGCCAATTACCTTCTCCTGTCCACTGCTTTCACCCTTGCTTCTAATTCACGTTTGCAGGACTTTTCGCGGGGCGGCTCCTTTCCTTTGGAACAGCCTACCTACCCCCATCATACTCTCCCCTAGTCTTTAATACTTTAAGAAGTCCCTCATAACCCATCTTCTAAAAAAAAAAGTTTATTGCTTTCCAATGTAATTCCTATGTCACATATCTGCCTGTTGCTCTCTCCTCTGTCTCTTGCTCTCTCACACTCCACCCTCACCTCCAGTTCTGCTACATTCCCACTTTGTTTGTTTGCTGCCCCCCTTGATGCCCTATTGTGTATTTATACCCCACCTCCTCTAGAATCTAAACTCGTTTCAGGATTACTAGTTGATCCAGAACGCAGAACTGTATCACACCAAGGACTAAAGGTAACGTCTTACCGGGCCTTAGAATGGCCGGACTTAACGTACCAGAGAATAGTCAGAATACTTGCCGAGGTCGGGGAGACAGAATGAGACACAACAATGTTGGAAAGCCAAAAGTCAGAGATACCAGAGTACAGGGAATTCAAAACAAAACCAAAGTCAATAACCAGAATTAACACACTCAGGAACACACTCTCGGACAACCACTAAGGGAAACCATGACAGGGCAATGAGTAAAAAAGGAGTTTAAATAAGCCTCCTTCAGCTCTGATTGGCCGTACCTGGCCTTTGACCACAGAATGAGCGTGCGCGTCCTTCACGTGACGTCACACACACGCCAACGTCGTCAATAGCGTGGACGGACGTGGGGTTACAAATAGTTGTAGATCCGCAGTGGCCGGTGTCCACCAAGATGTTGCAGGAGTCAGATACAATGCGGAATGGCCGCTGAACGGCACTTCCGCATTTGTCAGGAAGGCAACTATTGCAGATACCGCAAGGTGAGGATGAATATGTTACAGCTCGTTTCAGCAGGGTCCTTATCAATCTATTGTTCCTGTAACATATTGTAATTGTTTAATTTATTGTTACATTTCCCTCTTTTATAATATTGTAAAGCGCTGCAGAATATGTTGGCGCTATAAAAATACCAATAATAATAATAATAATAATAATACAGTAACAATCTTGATGAGAATTTACTTAGGTTCAGATATTTCAAACTTGAGAATGATGAAAGAAAATTGAAGACAAACACAAAAAAGAATGGTTAAGTACTCTCCAAAAATAATGTAGTGTTGTTTTATTAAGTGCATAGCAGGAAGCTTGAATAATGCTCCTTTGTGCTTCCTGCTATGCACTAAATAAAACAAGAGAGAGCAAAAAAAAAACTGAGAACAGACAACAACTCAAGTAGCTTCCCCTTCGATGGGTCCCCGCTCAGATCTCAAGCTAGCCTTAGCTCATCTTGTGCTATTACAAAGAGAACCTATCCCATTTGCACATCAGAAATGGTGGTCCAGATTCTGAGGAGCATTATTGGCATCCTGCCTTTGATGTACATGATGCTCGCCTGTCTGCTCCTTCCATGCCACGTTTCCTCTATGATCTGATCCTACCCTCCCGCTGGGTGATTTTTGGGGAGAGGTACTGTCACAGGTGCATGAGGTGCATCCCTATGCAGTCCGTATATTTACGGCAAGCGTCGCCCACGTCCTTCTTCAATGCAGTCACTTCTGGCGTCCTTACAAACACAAGCTGCTGCATGCTGGTGCCTTTTAAAGGCTCCATCTGTGAAGACCTAGTTAATGATGCGAACATCATGCTGGCGACGTGTACTCACATTCTGGCAACACATAAGTCAACATGACCAATGGCTGCCATCTTAAAGGTATGAAAGACCTTTTTTCGGTTTTGTACTGTGCCCTGTTGTGGATTCCATTTTATGGGTATTCTGAGAGCACATTATCCTTGTATATCTTTGAGTTTTCTACCAGACAGCCACTAAAGGCACTTGCGGAATGTCACCAAACTTTTGGTCCACTAACTGACGCTGCATATCCTCACGCTCTGCATGAGGACATCTAGCATCCGCTATTTTCCCATAAGAAAGCATTTATTAATTGCTTTCCTATGTGGAAACCTTACGTGCAAGCTGCACTTACCGCACTCGAACATTAGCGCCCTCTCCTCTAGTGACATCGGAGGAGGTGGAGACGCGACCCAGCGCTGATGTTCCTCAGCCTGGGATCAGGTAAGTAAATAATGGCTTTTTACACCTTTATTCACCATGGTGGGGGGCACGAAGGAGGTGCCAGAGTGCCAGGAATACAGCTTTGTATTCCTGGCACTATAGTATCCCTTTAATATTACATGTGGCGGAGTCCACTAGAGGCACTGCTGCTTCGAGTAAGATAAGCTGAATTTCATTCCAGCAACATATGATTCAAAGCTAGGTCATATTCATCTTGCAAATGTCCAATATTATTCAGGGACTACTACAGATATCCTAAGCTTGTAATTGTTATTACTCACCTCGTTATGCGGTGGGAGACGTGACTTTGTTTACATTTCAAATACATAAAGAAGTGGGGGCATTAATGAAAGTATGGACACGATAATCGTTTAAAGTAGTGAAATTAAAAGGAATACTATTTAGATTTAAAACATTTTAAACTCTAAAAACACTGGCTACATATAGGAATTTCAGCAATACTCATAGAAGCATCAAGAGTCAGTATAAAGGGAACTTATTTTTATGTTGCGTTCAAATTAATTTTTATTATTATATTATACACCATATGTAATATGTATTTAGCTTATGTTATTTGAACATTCATTTGCACATTTGTTATCTAAACCAATGGTGTTTTATACAGATCTTCATCATATCCACTCTTTAATAAGAATACAATAAACATTCCCACACTGATTTCAATACATAGACGTACAATAAGCAATGCTTTGGTTTCACTTTTTTTTGCCTCTCTTGATATTTGATAACGTGGATATTCCTACTCATATTTAAAGAGATTTTTGATTCTAAGAGAAGAGGGATGTAATATAGGAACTTATTAGTAGTGTATGTTTTAAAAACATTTTACTACAGGTAGTCCTCACTTAGTGACTTACCTATTTAACGACTGCTGGTACATACAACCAGATCTCTAGCTCAGGGTATCCCCCGCAATGTAAGACTTGGAAAATTCCCCATTGCATATATTTGAGAGATCCCCATGTTAGAGAGCTGGTTTATGTTCGGGGAATTTCCCCCGAACATAGATTCAATGGATTTCCTGTGCTAGTGAGTTGGGGGAATTCCCCCGAATATAGACCTGCTCTCTAATTACTATTTTTTTTTTTTTTTTTTTTAAATGGGGGTAGGAAAGGGGATTCATCAAATAGATTAGTTTTAAAAAGTGACCTAAAATACTATAAGTGCGGCAGTCACCATAGAAACCAGTGGAACCACTAAGCTCTATTTACCAGCGGCTCTACCCCTAAACACTTTGATAAATTTCTGCCATTGTGTCTCTCATTTTATATAGATTTCCCCCCCTTACTGATAGAGGAAATAATGCTGAAAAAATTATCAGCAAATCATGTAAATATTTTAGGTTGTTTAAAAAAAAATATTATAATGAGTGATAAGGTAATAAAACCACTAGCAGGATATAAGTGGAACACTCAGTATTTCAGTCTTGAATGTATACAGTCTAACCCCTTGTTATAATAAGTAGTGGCCTGGCTCAATAAACCAAAAAAAAATAAAAAATATATAGTGCAACACTGTAAATATAATACAAAAATATGATGTAAAACCAGTGCACTATCATTGACTAAAGCCTATAATGGATCAGACTGCACGTCAATGTTGGTGGCTGTTTTATCACTCAGTATAATATTTTTCTTGCATGTAGTGTTGGTGTGGTGTATAAAAGAAAAAAACAATCAAATCAGCGCAGTAACTCTAGTAATACACAGAATTTTTGGTTTATAATACTAAGTACCTATATAGCAGAGATATTCTTACTATTGGTATTTTTATAGTGCCAACTTATTCCTCGACTGGTTACAATATTAATGGAAATTTAACAATAAATGAGACAAACTATTACAAATGTTGACAGGAACCTTTAAAAGTTAATGTTGTTTCTCAAATACGTGTATCTATAGGCGTATGGTGTTAAACAGGGGGTGACTATTCATTTAGTCAGAAGCTTAGTACATGGAGTTAAAATGGCAGAGATAATTTGTAATGTACCCTGGGAAATGTAGTCTTCAAGCAACTTTGCTGATAGTGTGTAATATGTATAATTCGGTTGTACACACTGGCGTGATTTATCAAAGTGTTCCATTCTAACAACTGTGCAAAATATGAATGGGAGGAATTATCAATGGAATATACCTACTGGTTCCACTAGTTTCCATGGCAATCGCCCCAATTTCAGTACTTTTTAGAACAGACTTTTTGGAGAAATCAGCAGTAACTAGCAGTGGAACTGTAAACAACTAGACAGGGAAAATGGAAACAACTATACTGTCTTCTTGTTCCCAGTTACAGCAATAATTGTAGATTATGCTAGCGTAGTGTACAGATAATCTTAATTTTAATAATGACAGGAGGTGAGTATTTTGCATAAACTTTCTTTACTTTATGCCTCCAGCAGCACAAGTCAATCAATCAGAAAAGAAAAAGTTTAACCAATCAGAGTCCAGCACCTCTTGTATATAAGTCCCTGACAGGCTTCCCATTTCCTCTTTCTTTGTTGTGATCATGCCGGAAAGCGACAATTCTTTCGTAAATGCAGAAACTTGAACGTAATAACTTGTCAACTTGTCAACTTGTGGAAACTTGTGGAACGTAGAGAATGTCTAGGGTCCGACTTCTGTCTCATGAAGTGAGATTAAGCTGAAAGACATAGAAAAAAGGTGAAAGGCGTGGGAAAACGACTGTCGTCCGCATATCAACCTTTAAGTCTAGTCTTAACTCTAGCAAGAAACTCCTGTAGTATCTAAATTCTAAAGTAACACCTCAACGTTAGCATTACTAACAGTCACATAATCCTATGTACACAGAGAGGTATAGTCTGATCTGATAACTGAACTAAATAGTAAATGACATCTGGTTTAAGCGTCCCTTATCCCAGTTTTTACCCATAGCTAACTGAAATAGTGTGTGAATCCTCAGAGTATAGGGAGGGAATGACCAAGAAAAAAGGGGGGGAAAATACTCGCCTCCTGTCATTATTAAAATTAAGATTATCTGTACACTACGCTAGCATAATCTACAATTTTATTACATGACAGGAGGCTTCCTATTTTGCATTTTTAACGCTGGGGTAAAAACGCTAAGGACGCGTGTGATGATTGGCGAAAGTAAAACACCCTAAAGGTATTCTCTCTGGTCCAATCCGCTGTACGTAGAATGTCCGCAAGGGAGGCACCCGCCGAGAAGGCCTTAGAATCCGCCGCCCCTCGAACCGAATGGGCCCCGAAACTAGCATCTATCCCGGCTAGTGACAGCAGCCATCGTATCCATCTAGCTAACGTAGTAGTGGTCACTGGTTTGTATGGTCTGGTATACGAGATTAACAGTTGTCCCGATCCGGTAGCCCGAAGCGGCGCCGTAACCTCCACGTAACGGAGTAAGGTGGAGACGACACAAAGACGAGGAACCGCCGGAAAAAACGGGTAGGACACGGATTTGGAGTCCGTCTTAGTCCTTCGGGATATCAAAAACGTAACACCGACGGGCGTTATCGTAAATCCGTCCACGTCGAAAGCCCGAACATCCGATACCCGTCGGAAAGAGACTAAGCACAACAACAAGGTAAGTTTGGCTGCTAATTGTCTGAGTGATAGGTCAGCGTTATCCGGCCAGTTCTGAATGAAACGAATGACCACGTCCACATCCCACAGTTGGCGATACCTAGGTGTCGGTGGTCTAGCCAATTTGATCCCTCGTAATAGTCGACATATTAAGGCTTCCTGACCCACTGGATTCCCGTTAACTGGAACATGAGCCGCCGATATAGCGGATCGTGTAACGTTAATGGATCGGTATGATTTCCCGTTGGAAAACAAAGTGGAAAGGAAATTCAGTATGTCTGATACAGGTGCTGTAAAGGGATCGAGGCTCCTTCCCAAACACCAGCGGTCCCATACATTCCATGCTGCCATGTAGTTACGTCTAGTCCCTGGTGCCCAAGAGTCCCAAAGGAGGTCCTTAGCCGTTTGCGATAAGCCTGGGATTGCCCAAGATCCCCTGAAAGCGTCCAGGCTACCAACTCTAGACGTTCTTGAAGTATGAGAGGATGAGGTTCCGCATCCGGATTCGTAAGGAGCGTGGGGAACGTTGGTAAGACCAGCGGGTGGTCGTGAGATAGTGCGAGCAAGTCGGGGAACCATGCCTGGCTTCTCCATAAGGGTGTGATCAGGATCAGCGATGTCTTGGATGTGCGTAGTTTGTGGAGCACTCTTGCTAACATCGAGAAAGGTGGGAAGGCATACGCTCCCATCGAAGGCCAGTGCTGTAGAAAGGCATCCACTGCTTCGCTCTGGGGATCCGGCAACCAGCTGTAGTACCTCGGTAGTTGCGTATTCGTGCGTGAGGCAAAAAGGTCTATGTGGAGTGGTCCCCTGATCGATCTCACCGTATTGAAGATCTCCGTGTCCAGATGCCAATCGCTGGAGTCCCGCCAATGACGAGAGAACCAATCCGCCGTGAGGTTGTTGAGGCCTGGTAAGTATTCCGCTCTGAGGGTTATGTTGCGAGGGAGACAAAACTGGTAGATGTCCTTGGTAGCCTCCGTCAATGTCCGTGATCTGGCTCCTCCCAGTCTGTTCACGTATTGGACTGCCGATATGTTGTCCATGCGTAGCAGTATACAACAATTGGACACATGCTTGGCCAGGCTGCGGATGGCGAATGAGCCGGCTATCAACTCCAGGCAATTGATGTGTAGTGACTTTTCTTCCTCCGACCAGGGACCTCCCGTGGATGCGTGTGCGCAGTGGGCTCCCCAGCCCCACAGGCTGGCATCCGATTCCAGGATGAAATCCGGGTTCGAACCGAATATGGCTCTGCCGTTCCAAGCCTCCATGTGGAGCAGCCACCAACGGAGTTCCGTCCGAACTTCCGCGGTTATCCTGATCGCTTGATCGTATGAGTGACCCTGTCTCAGGTGGTGAGCTTTCAGCCTTTGCATGGCTCGGTAGTGGAGGGGTCCCGGGAAAATTGCTTGAATGGAGGATGAAAGTAGGCCGACAATCCTGGCCAGTAATCTCAGAGGGACCATGTCTTTCCGAAGAAAACGCCGTATCTCCTTCCGAATATTCGCAATCTTCGTCTTGGGAAGGCGAAGTGTGCATGTTACTGAATCTATCTCGAATCCGAGGAACTGCACCACTTTCGATGGGGAGAGAGCTGACTTTTCCATGTTCACGATGAAACCCAAGGATTCCAGAAAGTGCACTATGAATTTCGTCTGAGAACGCAGTTTGGAGTCGTTGTTGCAGAAAATAAGTATATCGTCTAGATAGATTAGGCATCGGATCCCTCTTGTCCGTAAATGCGCCATGGCTGGCTTCAGAAGCTTCGTGAAGCACCAAGGGGCGGAGCTGAGACCAAATGGGAGGCACGTGAATTGGCATGTGCGTCCTTTCCAGTGAAATCGAAGGAAAGGTCGACTGGACTGTGCCATCGGAACTGACAGATAGGCATCCTTTAAATCCAGCCGTGTGAACCAATCGTGCTCCAGTAGTAGATCTCTGAGGAGATGTATGCCCTCCATTTTGAAATGTCTGTAGGCTACGAATGAATTCAGTTCGCGTAGGTTGATGACAGGTCTGTAATCTCCTGTCTTTTTCTGAACTAGAAATATGTTGCTGATGAAACCCGTGTCGTCGGGGGCGAATTCGACTGCCCCTTTGAGGAATAGTGCTCGGACCTCGTCGTCTATGAGCTTGGTGAGTTCCACCGACGTTCGTATCGGTTGTGGTCGACGTGATTGGGTCGGTGTGTGCGCGAAATCGATCTCGTATCCCCTGATCGTTTGAAGGATCCAGGCATCGGAGGATATCTTTTCCCAGTTCTGCGAAAAAAGAGACAGTCTGCCAGCAGTAACAGGGGAGAGGCACAATGGTACTTGAGGGGTGCTCACCTGTATTGAAGCGCCCGCGTCCGCGGGTACGAGCTCCTCTGGGTCGGAAGGTTCCTCTCGAGAAGGGTGGTCTCGATGGGAAGAACGACTGAGAAGTTTGATTCCTGGGGCCTGTAGGCCAGAAACGGCTGGTGGCTCGGCCCCGATGGCGACCAGCCCTGCCGAAAACCCCTCTGGTTGGAGTAGGGTTACGAAAAACTTGTTTAATGGAAGTCTGGGCCTTGCTCAATGTCGTAAATAAGTTCACATGTTTCTTTAGCTCGCCAATGAAGGCTTCTCCGAATAGTTGGCCATTGGCCCGTGGCCCCAATTCTTTCTTGCCGAGTTCCAGGAGCTTGGAGTCCATCTTGAGAAGCGCGGCTTTACGTCGCTCCGCGCAGAGTGCGGCATTGGTGTTGCCCAATAAGCAGATTGCGCGTTGCGCCCATTCTCTCACATCGTGGGCGTCCAAGGTACTCCCTTGGGTAAGCGCTCCGTCTGCGAGGTACAGGATCTTAGCGAGTGGGCCAAGCATATCTAGTAACTTATCTTGCGAAGCTTTGAGGCCCTTCTCGATGCCCTTGCGCGGGTCACGTCCCGTCCGTGACATGAATACGACTACCGTGGTGTCGAATTCAGGCGTGTGGGCAATCTTGTCCGGTAGGCTAGGTCTTGGACACTCGGACTTCAGTCTCGCCCGGACCTCTTTGTCCATAGGTTGTCGTAGCCAAAAATGAATGAATTGGGCCAAATGGTCCGGTAGGCCCCATTCCAATGATCTCGGGTGACGTATTGTACGTGGATCAAACAACGGATTGCCTTGGGGGTCCACGAAGGTGCCGTCCTCCAGGTCGTCCGCCTGTGTATCGGCCTTCCAGTGCCCATGACGGATGTCCTGCTCCTCGACCCGCTCCGACCCTGTGTGGCCGCGGGGTATGTCGAGCCAGTCCTCCTCCTCAGATGGGGAGTCCCCCACTCTCCACTCGTCCATAACTTCCAGCGGGGTTGGTGAGTTACCTCCCTCGTCATCGGATGATGTCAGCGGGGGTGTTGACGGACCTAAGCGGTCTGATGGGCGGCTCCTCTTGAGTGGGGCTTTGCCCTTTGCCGTCCGTGGGGCTGGGCCATTGCCCTTCCAATGTCTCTTAGGGGGAGCACTATCCCCTGAAGGCTTCTCCTGGCCTTTGGTGTCCGGGTCCCCCTGTGGGGTTTGGACCAATAGTTTCGCTATGGCCTTTTCCATTGAGGCCGCCACCGCTGAATTAATTAGTGCTTGAAAATCGGGTGGAGTTTGCTGTGAGGGTTCACCCATGTTCATGTTGCAATCACTGTCTGTAAAGACAGGATAGAGTCAGGTACCGAAGTACGTGAATAGTACAAGGCAGTAATAAGGAGGTACGGCGTTCCTCCTACGACTGGGGGTCGTCTAGTGTGGCCAATGGGCCCAGATCAAACAACCTGTTTTAGGTATTGACACTGCCTGTAATTCTGGGCTAGCGAGGGGGTCACCCTCCGGCTGACCGGACTGAGCGGTCTGGATATAGAAATCTCGGCTAGGTCGTAGTGCCTAGATATTGTACGGGTCGTGCCCTTAATTCAAAGCCCAGTGGGGAAGAAGTGTGACAGATTTTCCCAGTGGAAAAGGCATGAGCAGGACACCCCAGTCGTAGTATGGAGGGTGCCGACCACACGTATCAGCATAAATAGTAGGGGGGTCACCCCGCTCTTCGGATAGTACGGCACATGCCTGGGGGTCACCCAGCGCAGGGGGGTCACCCCTTGATAACAATAATAGTGTGCCAGTGGGGGGTCACCCCACTCAGAGGGGTCACCTCTGGAAGAGCTTATTATTATTTTATTTATTTATTTATTTATTTATTTTATTTATTTTTTTTCAATATTTATTTCCAAAATATATATTCCTTGTTTTTTTGTTTTTTTTTTCTTGTGTTTGTGTATATTTATTTTATTCCTTTATTTATTTATTCAGGTTGCTTCTGTTGCAGTACCCCAAAACGGCAGGTAGGGGGGGACAATACTATATATATGGAGATACTCCCTAGAACAGGATCCCCCAGAGCAGGGGTAAGTATGAACAATACTAGCACCCTCTCCCTCCCAGGTCCCCTGTCTCTATAGAGGGGCCTGGCAGACAGAGGGTGATAGGAGTGGGGATGCAAAACGGGGGACCGTGTGAATCACGGTTTCCCCACCTAAGATGGCCGACTTGGATCTCGCGAGTAGCGAGATCCAAGATGGCCGTTAGCGCCAAATCTAAGCGCGGTCCGCGATCGCGTTGATCGCGGCCCGCTTAGGAGCTATCAGACCCCGGCCCCCACCCGCCCGCCCTACGTTGTCCGAGCCGCCGGAGACCCGCCCTACGTTAATCAGCCGCGACCACGGCAATTTAAAGCCGCGGTCGCGGTAAAACCGTCGCGAAAAACCCGGGGCAAAAATGAGGAGGGGGGGGGTAATGGCAGGGGGAGAGGCGCAAGAAAGGGGGGCTAACCCTCAAATAACAGTAAAAAACTCTACTAGGTAAAGGTAACCAAAATAAGCAAATGATTTAAGGCAATACATATACTGTAAAAGTTATTGGTAAAAATCACTCTGACCTGTGTCCTGGCTGGAAGCAGCAAAGAAAGAGGAAATGGGAAGCCTGTCAGGGACTTATATACAAGAGGTGCTGGACTCTGATTGGTTAAACTTTTTCTTTTCTGATTGATTGACTTGTGCTGCTGGAGGCATAAAGTAAAGAAAGTTTATGCAAAATAGGAAGCCTCCTGTCATGTAATAAAATTGTATGTGTGATGCTTTGTTTGTTTGTTTGTGTTTTTGCTACAGCTCGTCTGTTCTCCAGTGGCTGGTTTTGTTGGATGTTGGCCCAGCAATTCACTTGTAGAACAGGCAAATTTTTCACAGAAGTATAGAAATTAACTCTGCAGAAAAATGAACCACATTGACCTCATGAACAATCTGCTATCACTGCTCATTTCTTTATTTCTGGCTTGTCCTTTTGGCTGCTTTCCCGTAATTCCAACTGTAAAAATAGTATATTTTCGCTACCAGTGTTAAATTCTCTCACATCTGAAGCTCAGTGTGTATACTTCCTTCCGATTTCTTTATCTGTTGGTACATATTAGTGACTTTCAGATTTATCCTGGCCCAATTTAAGAAAGTTTCAAAGTTTAAATTTGAGGATTATAAATTGAAATAATCCCAACAGACGTTTTGTGTCAAAATTGCTTAAAATAGCATCAAATGATTATTCTTAAATAGTCCCTTTGAGTTTGGAGAGAAGTGAATAACAGATATATTTTCAAGTGCAATTTTAATTTAACTACTAAAATGTTCCTATTGCATCATGAATTGTGTTGTTTTTTTGTTGTTGTTGTTTCTTTATTTCTAAGCATACTATACAAGGCAGGTAGGTACATGTCTGAAATAAAAAGAAATAAAAAAAAAGATTAAATTCTTCCCTAGTTAAGAAAGTGCGTTTTTTTGCATTTTTTTGAATCAACACAAAAGGAGATGTGAGAAAGGCCAGGAAAGTGTATTGCATATGTGTTTGGAGGCTACTAATGATCACAGGGGAGGGCTGGCAGCCTTAGGCCTGGGGGGCAAATCCAGTCAAGTGGCCCACCAAAAGGAGAGAAAAAACACCTTTCCCATGTGATTGAATGGGAGGGGGGCAGTCACCTAAACAGAAACTCAATGACAGGCGCACACACACACTTGCTGATTTGGCACACACTAAAAAACACACACTCACTGACAGGCACACGCACACACAGAAAGACACACTGTTACAGGCATACTGACTCAGACAGACAGACATACTGACACACACACAAAGAGACATACTTGCACACACAGACATACTGGCACACACACAGAAAGACACACGTTTACTGGCATACTGACTCAGACAAACAGACATACTGATACACACACACACACACAGACAGGCAAACTGGCACACACTCAGATTTTTCCTTTTTTTGCTGGGTTTAGGGCGGCCTGGGGGGATTGCCTCACTGCCCCCCTTCCCAGCCCACCCCTGCTAATAGATTGCGTGTGTGTAGAGCTGATTGTGGTGTTTTGTGTAAATAGGTTAGTTTCAGTTGTCTTGGTGGTGTAATATGTGTGAGTAGTGGCTGTGTACAGGAGGCACACAGAGTATAGGCAATATAATGAGTATGTGCATATGGGCTGTAGTGTATGCGTGCATAGGCAAGGTCGGCCCAAAACTTAAATGCTGCCCAACCCAGTTATGCACACACACACACAAGCACATTGACGCTGTTACACATACACACAGATACATTCACTCACACATTCACAGACAGGACCAGTGCAAGACTTTTTGCCACCCTAGGTAAAGGTATATTTTGCTGACCCCGTGCCCGGTCATTTTATATGTACACATACATTTTCACCTGTTTTCCTTACCTTGCTCACTCCACCATCTCTGCTCCTCTTCATACCATGCATCTTTTAACTCTTACTGCCCCTTTCTACTGCAACAGATAGTCCTCACAGCCTTTCCTACAGCACTAGATATTGCTCCCAATGCACCAGACTACAGTACACTTCAATGCTTCTCAGCCTGCCGCCTTTCATGACTCACTTCTCCCTCCTTCCATGTCTCTTCTTCCCCCCTTCCACCCATGTCTCTTCTTCCCCCATTCCATCCATGTCTCGTCTTCCCCCCTTCCATACATGTCTCTTCTTCCCCCTTGCATTCATGTCCCCTCTCCTTCCCAAGCAGCATTCAGCCTAGGCAAAGCTAGTGCCAGCTCTGCTCACACACAAATTGGTGCACCCCTCCTTCCTGTTTTACCTGTCATTGCAGGGAAGGGGGGCTCTCAATGTCCAGCGTGCTATTTCAGACTTAAAGTGACACTCGGCACTCCTACACAAAGCAGGAGGGGGAGGCCTTCCTATGCTAATTTATGGTGCGTGTGGTTCCCTTATGGAGCCACACACTACCTGGAAAAAAGGTAACAGGTCCAGACACAGTGATAGCAGCTAATTGCCGCCCACCTTAAAATGCCACATGGGCCAAGGCCCCAGTCAGAAAAATCGTACCGCCGGCTCTGTGTATAGGTGATGTAGTGTGTGTAGGGATTATAGGGAGTTTGTGTGTAGGGAATGTAGTATGTGTGTTTGCGTACAGTGGATCGTGTGTGTGCATAGGAGATTCAAAGTGTGTTTAGTGGATGCAGTGTGTATGTCAGGAATGTAGTGTGTGTAGGTAGTGCAGTGTGTGTCTCTAGGAGATCTAGTGTGTGTAGGGGATCCAGAGTGTGCATAGGGGACCTAGTGTGTGTAGGTGGCACAGTGTGTTCAAAGGGGATCTAGGGCGTGTAGAGGAACCAGAGTGTGTATAGGGAATCTAGTGTGTGTTTAGGGGACCCGGAGTGTGTATAAAGAACATAGTATGTGTGTCTGGAATGAAGTGAATGTGTAGATGTTGCAGTGTGTGTATAAGGGATATGGTAAGAGGATCTAGTGTGTGTGTTGGGGTGCAGTGTGCATAAAGGTGCAATGTGTGAATGTGTTGGGTGGTATAGGGCCTATATTGTGTGTGATGGCAATGAAAAGGGAGCATATATATATATAACCCTGGTTGTCCAGTGGTAGTGAGTGACTCTAACCTACAGCTCCAGAAAAAAACAAAAGACACAGGCTACACTTTGTGATAATGATGGTGTAGATTTATTTGAAGGTAAGTCACCCGACAGAACAAGCAACGTTTCTGCTCCCCAGAGCCTTAACCATGCATCATTATCACAGAGTGTAGCCTGTGACTTTTTTTCTGTATGCTTACATATAGCACCTCTGTAGTTGATGGCTGGCTCATAGGGCTGAACATGAGTGAAGAGCTTATTGTTTTTGGTGTCTAACCTACAGCTCCTCTGGGTGCATGCCAAGTTCACTCCTCTTGCGAAATCCGGCATTGTGCTATAATGGAGCTTTGCTGTGGTAACCTATAGCAACGCTCCAAACTCACAAGAGGAATATTCAGCACCAGGGTGTAGACTAAAGTCTCTTGGGTCCTCATTCCATCTCCCCTCTTGCAGTAAAGTGTCAGTGTTCCAGTGAGGGAGATCTTTGACATTGAAGGCACACATCAAGGTGGCCGCTTTGATCTCCCTTGTCAGTCTTGGCCAATGACCATCTTATCCAATGGACATTTCCCTGGTTTCCTTGATGGCCAGACCAGGCCTGTATATATATGTACATACAGCATATGTGTATATTGTATATATGTTACCACAAAAACACGACATAGCCTTTATTACCCTCACATCTATACTTGCTCACACATAAACAAAAACACACAGACACACACAGAAACATTTTTACCCCACTCTCCTGTTACAGACGCCCACCAGCTTGTGTGTATACCACTGTGTGTAGATCCATGAACACTGAATACATAGAGATCTTCTCTTGGTATACAGCACTATGCTGGACATCATCCTACTCACACAGACAGGGCATCTCTCGGTGTTACGTCTGGGCACATACTGATCCCCTCACTCAGGGAAGAAGCACTGTGACTAGGATGATCTGTAACACAGCAATGTATACAGAAAACTGGTTTCTCTATATTCAGTGCTAAGATGCTTGAAGCGTCATGGCTCCCAGTGGAACTGAGCTGTGAGATGTCTGACTTTACTTAGCAGTGGTGGCCCAAAACATTGTGACTATGCACCCATGCCCTCCCATGTGTCTATTTGGAAGTTTAGAAAAGCGTCCCTACACAGAAGACATATCAAAGTGCGGACTGTAACGGAAGTAAGCCACAACACTTCTGCCACCAACTTGATTGATTCTGCAATGTACAAGGCTATCATATGCAGACTGACCGTAATCATACAGGTACTTAATTCATTAAGAAATTAAGGTAACCCAGTAAATATATAATTAAAACAAAGTAAGCTTAAAAATTCCAAAAGTACTAAGGTAATGAACAAAGTTTTCTTTAATTAGACGGTAGCCAACTAATGTCTGAATTGTTGGCTGAGGTCCCAACCAGAACTAAGACTTCAATGTTGCTTGGTTTGGACTTCAAAGATCCAAAACCAATGTTATATTTTACTTTTCTATGTAGCCCATGATTGATACCTACATGACTGTCCACTAATTCTTTTAATTTATTAAAGCGAAAAATTGTTTACCTGTGCATTTGCTGAGATGCTCTTGAAGTCTCGCTAGTGACTCTGTTATGCTCTCTTTAAGTGGTCAAAATAAGAGATGTAGAGAGGCCCAGGCTACACCATCCTATAGGACCCTACACCTCCATTAATACATTTAAGTGTAAAAACTTCTCCACTTATCATTACAATATTGTAAATGGTGAATTTATTGCCACAAGCTGTATTGTTTATGGTGCCACGAGTACCTTTGAGCAGCAGTCTTACTTTGGGTCTGCCGCGCACAGCTCTTTGCCACATTAAGAGCCAGATACTCTATACCTGAGATACGGATAAGGGCTTAGCTCATTGGCTGAGAGCATCAACTGATCATTGAATTTGCCCTCAGGAGAGTTAATGGAGGCAATAGTGGTTATGGTACTTGATTGTCCCTTTAATCAAGGCATTGTTGAACTGTGGGTTAAATGTAACGATCACATAATTCTCTTGTTTACAATTGCCCAAAATATGTGCTTAGCTTTGAGATGGATTTTTGAATGCCAGATTTAAACTGATCCAGATTACCTTTAACACAGAAACCTCTCCCGTCTGATTTGGGGATAAAACCATTGTAAGCTAATCCTGCATAAATTTCAACAAAAGCTCATTGCGCATTGCTTGAAAGGTACCGTGGGGTTTCTATGTCTATTATTATAGCATGAATAAAAGCAGAAAAATAAATAAGTAAATAATAATAATTATAATGCCGTCATTTAATCCACATAATTCTAAAATGTTGATGTAAAGTGTAGAGAGAATGAAAACCTTGTCAAAAAGCCAAACAGAAAAAAATAATTGAAATAAGAAATTTAAAAAATATTAATATAGGCTGATGTCCTCTCAATATCTATGTATTTACCATACACCAAGTTTAGAAATAGTTGACTGCGAAGATGCACAGGACATCCTAAAATGTTTTTACTTTTACGTTGTTTATGACCATGACTTTTTCAGCATTAAGTAATTCATTACTAGCGACTCAATGCTAGTCTTATAATAGAGAGTGTTGTGTGACTCATATCTCGTGACAGCTCTGGGTAGAGCTAGCTTTTGGGATGTCTGTGTTTTTTTGCACGTCCCATCTGCATCTTTAGAGATGTGCAATATCAGTAGGTTAATTACTTTACCTAGGAAACCTCAAATTTTTTTTAAGTTTTGACCAAAACGGCAGAATTGCAAAAACATTTCCAACTCAACTGTTTCCATCTTAATTTTTTTCGCGCGAAATAGGGAATTCCCTGTTTAAATTCCCCAAAATATTCACAGTTTAGTGAATAAGCCCCTGACTTATTGTGAATTCTGCTTATTTTCGAAAATGCAAGACTTTTTATTTTCTCCGTGTTATGGCCAGGTATAGGGTTTTAGAAACATTGCACTGATCCACCCATTGTGCCCAAACTCCATTAAACAAATATTTAACCCTTTCATTATTGAGCTGTACAATATATGCGTGTGGTAAGAATTAAAAATGCTCAACAGATGCCCTTAAGGTACAAAATACATGTCATGAAAGTGTTAATTCTCTGAAAACATTTTAGTCTGCAGTTTTTGTATTCTTACATATTATTCATCTTCATTGCTAGCAGTGTCTATGTGTACAAATATATTTATATTACAGACAGCTAGAGCCATAATTCTTGTTTTTTAGATTTCTTAACATAACTGTAAGACTTGGATTGTAATTATTTCGAGATATAACCAACTTTACAACCATTTTATTTTCCTTTCTTTCCTTCCTTAAATCACAATTTTTTTTCTTTCTGTCTGTCTGTCGGTCTATCCATCCTCTCACAGATCTGCAGGCTGAAAGTCTTTCAGTTCACAGGAAACACCTCTTGTCTAGGCACAGTAGTAGTGAGGTGTGGTTAACTCTCTTGTGTCACTAGAAGAGCAGATTTTGGGAGGACCTGGAGGAGGGGTCAGTACTATATATACTCAGGGCAATCGACCTGCTAAACAAATTCTGCTATATTTACAGGAGAGGAGTGAGTGAGTGAGCTAGCTGATAACAATGGAGCTTGTGATTGTAATTCTAGTGCTGTGCGGGTCTGTATTAGGAGCTGAGGGCTGGGGAATCTCATCAGAGAAGAAGGTCCAGTATGCCTCCTGGGATGAAGTGAACGTGATAGCCCACGGCTTGCTCCAGCTAGGACACGGTCTCAAGGAACATGTGGACAAGACAAAGAACCAGCTGAAGGAGATCTCGGGAAAGATGAACCAGCAAAACGTTTCCTTGATGGACCTCCTGAAGCAAGCTAAAGAGATCAGAGAGAGCGGAGAGGCGATGAAACTCAGGGTCCAGGAGTTAGAAGACAAGGACAAGCAACTCAATGACTTGTCCCAGGGACTGAGGGAGACGGTGCAGGAGATCAGCAGCGGGAGACAACAGCTGGACCAGAGGATGCAGAACATTGAGGACAAGATCAAGGTTATGGAACCTGTCAGGAGGCAGAACCGCAGTGATAAGGAGTACCTTAATATCCAGGTATGGGGTGAGGGATGGCTGTGTGATATCAAACATTCGAATTCCAGGGGGAATAGTAGCATTCTTTGCAAGGACTGATATTAGGCATCTACCTGCAAGTACAGACTCAATGCACATACCAGATGAAAAAATAAATAAACAAAATAGTAGGAGCTATCAGGCAAATTTTGGTATTTCCAGCAATCTGTGGAGATGCTCCACATAGGGATTTTAATAAATACACATTATCAGAGTTATTTACTGAAGTGAGAATTCGAAGTGAATTTCAAATTTAAGGCTGAAGTTGAGAATTTGTCCAGTTTGTCTTTATTGACCTTAAATGTGAGATTCACTTTGAATTCTCATCTTGGTAAATAATCCTGTATTTATTCACTTGCATGTGTGTTCCTAGCTAGTGCCTGACTGGGCATGGCACATACAATGTGCAGAGACATCACTCATGAGGTGCTTGAAATGGGGGAGACACACCCACCATTTTGTTCCAGGACACATATCAATTATATGCATTGATGGGCAATATGTGCAAGTGCAGACATGTAGTATTTAGAGGTCAAATGCTGCAGGCAGTAAATAAGGTGATAGATCAGTCAGGAATCCTGGAGCATATCAATTCTATGTACTACAGGGTAGTATTTTCATGTGCTGAAAGTCAACATGATAAATCCAGGAAGCTATGGCTAATATGACAACTATAATGTAAAGGATTACATTAGGCGATGCAGTAGCTATGTGCTTCCCTATGGCAGCAGCAAACGAAAACTTGGTCTATATATATATATTTGCTATTGATTTAGCAGCTTAGATTAAACAGTGGATCGTATCCATAATTAACAAAACAAATGTCAGCTTTGTTCTGGTCTCCAAAAAGGAGTTCCTGGACCTCAGGGTAGGGGTACATTCCTAAGACCCAGGTATTCTCTGATGCTACCTTGCCTCCCTGAACCTCCCTTCCAAACCGTGCTCTATCAAGTCCTCAAATCTGGCTTAGAAGCACTGTAAGCATTCTGTACCCTCGTAGTCCTCCCCACAGTGACAGTGGCCCCACATAGTCTGCGCGCAGTAAGCTGGCTTTCAAGTCTCTCCAAAAGTCTGTGGTACAGGAGCTTCCGTCACACAGACCTTGACAGTAAATGAGTTGATAGTATCCTAAAATGGTACCATGGACCCATTATTTAATATATAACACCTACCGACCTACCTAAATTGACCTACATCTCTCTGTCTTTGGAGAGTGCCAAAGGCTGGTGTAGGTCATTAGATGCAGATCACTGTTAGCCATAGTCAGAGTTAGTAGACGACCTTGTGAATTGCATGGTACCTTAAGTGAGTCTCAACCCAATATTCTTTGCAATAAAAATTAATTAGTCCTAAAGAGTTCACAGAAATTAAACAATAACTTGTTCCTTTAAATAGGGCACACGAGCTGCCAGTGCCATTTATATCAATCCAACCATCTCAAAACTTTTCTAATAGATATTTATTATTTATTTTAAAATTTATATTTATTTTATTTGAAATGGGCTATGTATCAAATATGCAAATAGCATCGCTGGTATTTAAAGTATTTGTATAAACCTAAAAATTATACAAAGTTTGATCCTGAGACTGTACATCTTTGACTTTGAAGCAGTGATAATATATATGCATCAACAACCTCCCCACCCCCCTTCACAATTTGCGTTATTTTCTACTCACACACTGTGAAACAAAGTCCAGAGTGATCTCCGCTAGTGGGTTATGAAAATTTGGCAATTCCAAAGAGCAGGAACTGGTTTGTTTACTGCCCTTTAACACAGCAACTTGCTCCTAGTTCCAGCGTTGTGTGCAAAACAAGTAAATACTGTAATATTGACCACTGTACTTAACCCTTACATCTCCAACCCAATAATTACACCTTACCAATTCTTCATATTTACAGAATTCTCTCTGCGCTGGATTTTTAAAACTACAGAATCGCAAGGACATAGTTAGTAGCACAATCATATTCACAAATGTAGTAAAGCACAAATCAATTAAATAGAAACAAATCCATAAACTCATTGCCCAATACACTGACAAACTACCAAAGAATATCATACACAACAAAATATGTATCCGGTGCATATTTTGCAAAGAGTATTGAATATCATCCCTGAGTATGCATTTCATACATGCAGTCCCTAATACAGGGTATTTGCAGCTGTTACTTTAACGCTTTAATTACACATGACAGTGATTTTCCGTCATGCAGGCATTTTACTTCTGAAGCTGTAACTTTAAGGGGTTAAGCAGAATAAAAGTGGAACTACTTGCTAAAGTGCAGTCTAAATTGTAATTGAAACCTGGAGATGGTACACAGCATCCCCCGTTCTGCACGTACTGCATGTACGGTGCTGTGACGTAATGACTATTGAATTACACTGGATGTGGGGAGAAGCAAGTGTAAGAAACTTGAGATGTTTCATTAGTCACTAGTCTTTCAATATTGTTCTCTGTGAATTGATTTTCCGTTCGGTACCCTTCGATATGAGTGCAGACGTCTGCAAAAACCTAGACATCTATTTTATATACATCTAAAAATAGGATTCTGCTTATTGCCCTGGCTTTAATAAACCTTTTATTAGAAACATACGTGAGCTCCAGTGGTGTTTTCCTTAGTGTTTTTTTTTTTTTTTAAACGAAAGGGAATTTTTGCAAATTGAACAAGTTTTTTTTTTTTTCCCTGCTATATTCTCAACTGGCCTTTTTGCATTCACTTTTCAGATTCAATTCACTATTACACGATTAAACATCTTCAGGGTATTTACCAAGCTCTGAATTTGTCAAGGTGAATTTGAGGAAAAGCATTTGGTGACGTTGGTTCTTTTTTGAAGATAACTTATGGAATTATTTCAGTAGATTTACGATTCTTCATAATTTACTGCCTGCAAACTGATCTAGACCAGATCTTTTTTTTTAAAAACCCCATCTAAATTAGAATTATTGACCGTAAACTTGGTCAGGACTGAATTGCCTAATGAGTCCTGATTGCTTTTATCTCTAATTAATAAATGTTTTCTAACGATTTGCCTGTTCCAACCGGTGCTGACCCACTAAAACAGCATGGGGCCACCATTTTGGGCAGTGACCTGGGGGTTAAGAACATCTGTTTAAGCTGTCTGAAAACAGTTATGGTAACTTGAAAACAGAGCTTCCAATGGAAGTAAAACAGACACCAACAGAGATATTTACCAAAGTGAAAATTCAAAGTGACCAAACTGAAAGCATAGTTTTTATATTTCGGCTATTTTGACCTTAAAATTGAAATGAACTTTGAATTCATACTTTGGTAAATAACCCTACCAGATGTAAACCCAGATCTTCACACAACCACACAAAGTATGATATTGTCATTTAATGCCTGTTGCTAGATATAAAATAGCAGCTATTTATTGTTCTTTTTCCATTGCATACGTAACAGGGAGAGAAAAATATCTAGATATGTATTACTGTATGGTCTAAATGACTTTGTTACAAAGTGGACTAAGGGATTAAATATCATTTTCATAATTACTTTGCTTATATAATTGTGCCATGCTCCGATTTCTTTCAGACATTAATGGAAACCCAGAACCAGAGGATAAATGAGCTACTGGATAAGATTAAATTGCAACAAGTCAAACTGGACAAACAGAACCAACAAATTAAAAACTTACAAACCAAGGTAAGTGTATCAGTGAATCTGTGAAAAATGCTATGTGACATATGACATGTGTATCCAAATAGTATTTAGAGTGCTGTCAGGAAGGGCTACTTGCCATGCAGTGACCATGGGTAGAGTGATATATCTATTGTACAGCGCTACAGAATTTGCTGGCGCTATATAAATAATAATAATAAAAAAATAATACTAATAATATTATGCAAGGTTTAAAGGGACACTGCCCAAACACAGAAATAAATACTAGTCAGAGCATATACCCCAAATGAAAATGTATATGCATTTAATTATGCATTTTTTTCATTTGGGGTATATACAAATAAAATTTTTTTTTGAAAAAGCTGCAGATATCTTGTCTGCAGCCTTTGCAAGCCCACCCCCTCCCCTTTCCCGAGCCCAGACTGTAGGTGTCCAATCACAGACTTCACAATTCAAATATCATACAATGTGTGTCTTTCTTTGTGATTATGCACTATACATTATTGTATAATATAATACACTGACATTCTATAACTAGTAAGGGCACTTCCAATTAGTCATTATGACTTGTTTTCTTGAACTTTTACAATGCTAAATACGTCAATGTAAAAACCAAGCATGGCGTTTCTGCTATTAATGTATGGAACATACAGCTAATATAACTAATATATAAATACAGTTAGTGCCTTAATTATTTATTTAAACAAGGCAAGACAATAAATATGGAAATTGGAGTCTATTATTAATGTAATTTCTGTTGATCAGTTTACTGACTTGGAGTCTGTTTCCCAGTCCATTTTATATCCCTCCACCCCTGTCCGCTTACGCTTTGAAAACAGCAAACTACCATCACACAAAAGTGTTTGGAGGCTAATTGAAAAGAACTGTAATAATAGCAATTAGACGTGAACGGCGTAAGTCTAATAAGTGGCGTTTTTTTTTTCGTTACAGATTCAGAGTGACAAAATTGAGACTTACAAATCAAAACTTAATCTAGATGATATTTCAACTGAATTACAGAGTAACAGCAGTGCAGAGACTGATTCAGAAAGTAAGTACCCCAAGTAATCCAAGAGTGTTGTGCATTTTTATAACCTTGCTCATGAACCTGGCACAAAACAGCAATTTCATGTACATCATGTACCTATAAAATAAATATATAAAACTACCGCATTTTTTAGACTATGGGACACTGTATATTTACCCCAAAATTAAGGTAAAAAACTTCCTGTATCCTAAACTCCAACGGATATATATATACTATATGGTATTATATATATAGGCTTCTGTTAAAGAAGGTGAAGCCCGGGAGAGTCTAGTCTGCACCAACAACAGGTACAGACAGAGTATTCCTCATGTGAGCCCCAGCCATTTAGAGCATCTCAGTATATTACCAGGGCTTGTGAGAACAGCATGATAAGTCTGCACCTGTCTGATGTGCAAGCTAGGGATCGTCATGTCCACTCTCCTCGGTTCAAGATAAATCTTAAATATATATATCGCTCACCTCTCTTACCTCTAACTGTAATTAGGACACTGGTTGTTTTATTCTGTTCTTCAAAATGTCTAGTTAAAATATAGGTGTGCTTCTTATATTTCAAAAAAATACGGTATGTCAAATTTATAGGAATTCAATTTCCTGAATATGTCCCACAATATAACTAACCAGTTGCAGACTATTAACATCCTCTGCAACATAGGTTTAGTTTCATTACATTGCATGCAATGCAAGTCATAATTCGCTATATAAAGCTCACTTATTTGCCCATTTAAAGCAGTGCCCATTAGAGCAAGGGTGCCCAATAGGTAGATCCCCAGATGTTGTAGAACTACAACTCCCATGATGCCTTGCATGCTTTTAAAATGCCTTTAGAATGACAAAGCATCACGGAAGCTGTAGTTTTAAAATATCTGTGGATGTACCTATTGGGCACCCCTGCTCTAAAGAGCACTGGTTTAAATGGGCAAATAAGTGGGCTTTATATAGCGAAATATGTTTTGCATTGTGTGCAATGCAATAAAACTAAACACATGTTGCAAAGGAGGTTAATATTCTGCAACTGGTTAGTATTCAGCTATATATATATAGATAGATAGATATATTCCACATACTTAACACAAAGAGTTGTTTGTTTAGAACCAGAAGAAGTTGATTTACTGCACAAAGCAAGGGTGCTTCTTTTCCTCTTAAAACAGACTAACATGACATTTGAGATCTGTCACTTTCCTTTATTCCTTTCAACACTTTTACAAAAGTCTTTAATATGATGTCTACTGTAACACAAGCATTAAAGGAAGTTATGTCTGTAGTATTTCCTCTGTCAGTTTCTTGCTCCGTCTCATAATTCTTCATGACAAGCAGAAAGTGAATGAATAGCATGCATGGACGTAAATATGATCTCCACATGTTCTGTAGAGTATGTTTTAAGGATTATAACCAGTGCTTGGAAATATCATTCAGTTTTTACAACTGAAATACCCTAACAGTAATATCATGCTTAACACGATAATGCTGATATGTGCCTCAAAAGATATAAAGTATCAGCCAAGTTTAAAACCACGGTGTTTCATAAATAGTGACCAGGAATGGTATCAGTGGAGATAAAGCACTGACCAGCATGCACCAATAACTTAAAGAGACACTAACATTCATGTGGGTCACAATAGTTTGCCCTCTTACTGGGTCCTTGCATAGGATCTGAGGTTCCTAGCTTCACTACTGATGTTCTTCCGACTTCTGCTGAGCTGCAGAACCCAATTCATTTGCCATTCATTGTCTGAGAGTGTCAGCTGACCGCTCTCAGTTAATGAATGACACATTGTGCAGAAAAAAAAAATGCACAGATTTTACATTACCCAACCAGGATCAGAGCTGGGCTGGCTAATGACGCCTTCATGGCGCGGGCGCTGGGGGTGCTGTTACATCCCTAGAAGCTAAGGGGTTCAATTCTATTTGTGCAGCTTTTCAAGTCGAAATGCTGTCCAGCCACCATAACCACTTTAAATGACTGAAGTGGTCATGGTGCTTGGAATAAACCTTTGATTCCGTAATATATAAAGCAGTACGATATTACCCACTTGTGTCTTCAGGGTCCCTAACTCCATTAATGCTGATGTACTTCATAGAAACCTCTGTTTTTCGTATTACCTTCTGACTAGGCAGATTCCCCACATCCTCAATATTGCCCTTTCCTTGTCCTTAACAGTACAGTTTAAATACTGTACAAAGACCCTGCTGTTTTCATTGTAAGGAAGTTACAAAAGCCAGTCTTGTCACGGAGCCAAGTGTGTGAAAGTTGAAGTTTCATGTATCAGTGGTTTAATCACCTTCAGAGGATGGAGAGTCTCAGCCTTCTTGCTGGAAACGTTTGGACGGGTTCCAACTGTGCGAAAGTTCATCTTTGCAGGATTATAGAAAGATGTTAGACATTCGTGTTTCTAATAGCAAGCACACACATAATTTGTTTGCTCGCATACCCCATTCATATTACATTCCTCTTGTTTCTAGTTATTGACATAGGCAGCAACATAACTTCTTTAAAAATTTAATTTTTTTTATTGTACAATTGAACTTGGTTCATTTTTACCCCAATAATTTTGGGTGTTATTACTGTATCAGTAATACACCAAGCGCCTAGAGGACCATCTGTTTGTGTCCAAACACGGACAGTGCCAGGAGCATGGTGGCACCATATCTATTGCAAGGAGCTATAGGGATTATTTGATATATGTCAGATTTTATATATCTGACTAAATCACCACTTCTATAATTAGCTAAGGATTAACCATTTGACAGTACCTGAGATATAGGGATTATGTTATATATTTCAGATTTTATAGATCCGTCTAAATCGCTGTTTCTATAATTAGCTAAGGAGTAAATACTTTGACAGTACCTGAGGAATTTTGCTATCAATTACTTGTTAATGTAATGATTAAAGGATTACTCCAATCCTTTTTAATATTTATGGGTTTTTTAAAATGAATAATTACCTATTGGGCTGTATTCTATAGGTCCCTACTCCCTATAACTAAAAAAATAAAATAAAAGCCTTTGATTGGACCATTTAACCGGCTCAGAGCGCATGCTTACACTCTGAACTGTCAAGGGTTGGAGAAAAAAACTGCACTAATTTTGAGGCGTCTGCACAAAAAATGGGAGGGAAGAGAAGCCCAATATATACGTTGTCAGTGTGCAGTGCGCGCTGACCACTGATGTATTTTATGCAGATAATTGACATATCGAAGTCTTGAACTGATTTTTCGGGCTGTCAAAATCACGAGTGCGGGGGGTGCAACTAGTCCCCGGTGCACAATTGACAATATCACAGTATGTGCAGCGTTTCAAGCTGAAACACTGTAAAAACTGACTCCTACCACCATGACCACTTCTAGAAACAAAAGTGGTCATGGTGGATGGAGTAACCCTTTAAATGAAAAGTGTCACTGACTTTCTGATTTTTTTTTATTATCATTATTTAATGATTTACTTTGCCCCTGAATTACTGTACAACATACATAATCCTCAGTTGGAATTAATAATGCAAAAGTTCTGAGAATGGAATGACCTCATGTTACAGCAAAAAATAGTTTTGCTCTTTGTGGATTTTTTTTAAACTAGGTAAAAGTTCACATTGCTGTGTGGGTGTACAGAGGGAGGACTGAATGAGCTTATTATCCCCCTGTTCTTCCTGGTCTCAGAATTCCCTGTGTAACCTTTCCCCTAGTTTTCACTTGCTGATGCAATATTTCTGCATGTGTCACACATACCATTCACACATTACAAGTGAAGACCTTGTCAAATACTAGAACAATACTCTCAATACTCCGATAAAGACATTCATATTTTTTTAATGTAACAACAGTTTAGAAAATATAACGCTTAGAAATACAAAGAATTATACAAAGTGTTAAGATACATTTTGCAATCTACATAATATATATAACATCTACATAATATATATATATATTTGTGACTTAAACTTCATTGAACACATTTCAGATCAATGTCTGAAACGTAGCATGACTGATTTTTTCATAAAATATTCTGTGTGTATTATTATTATTTTATTATTTATATAGCGCCATCACATTCCGTAGCACTGTACAGTGGGTGTATAACTTTGTACAGCGCTACGGAATCTGATGGCGCTATATAAATAATAAAATAATAATAACATACAACAATATGTAATACATATTTATAAATGCACACCAAACAAGCTAATTCATGTAATAAATTTAAATCGTACAAAATTCACACATGCCGACATATTTGGCAAATTGCAAATGTAGTAGACACATACCAGACAACATTGGTAATCTATCAAGGCAAAACAGGTGCTATTTTGGAGCTAAATATGAGACATTTGATTGATTTCAATAGTGATTGCTACTTATTCTTGCTCCAGAATAGCACCAGTTTTGTTAATTCTATAGTATCCTAGTCACTATTTAGGTGACCTCCCCCCTCCCATAAGGGTTAAAATAGTACTAATTACCTTTTTTTCAGAAACCACGCTGCTCTCTCTGCAGCTAGCCCCACCTTCTTGACCGAGATAATCTATTTTGATGATCTCAGCCAATCAAACGATTTCCCGTAGGAAAGCATTGGGAGGCTACAGCACATGCATGGCAAAACACCCGTTGCGCCAATCAGATGGTCTCTATGAGACCATCTATTTTAAATAGCCAACCTTTACATGGCAATTTCTGCAGAAGTGTCTCTCATGGAAGTCATGCATTTAAGAGGCATTTAAACCATGTAATGTAAACATTGAGGTTCCTGCAGAATAGAGGGGTAAAAAACAAGAGGGATATCGTTCCAAGACCATTTCACTGACATAATGTTGTCTGGGTGCCTATAGTATCCCTTTAAATAGTATTTAAAATATATGTCAGTGACCGTTTACACTGCACAGAGTTAAAGTTAATCTTCTTTTTCTTGGTCTTTAAGCCCTTAACGACGAGTGACGGACGAGGTCTGTCACTCAGGGGATTGCCATAACGATGAGTGACGGACCTCGTCCGTCACCGGTTAAAATTAACCCCGGATCGCCGCTATCGCAGCGATCGCGGGGTTAATGGTGCTCCGGTCTGCCTCTGTATTCGAGGTTACAGTGGCAGTGCCTCTGCCACTGTAACTTCACGAAATAGTGCCAAAGACATACAATGGGGGTGTCATTTTACTCAGAAGATGTAACTGAACACAAAGTAAAACTTTGTACAGGAATAGCACACACCAACTTTACAAAATACACATGATAATCTTTGTTATAGGTTTGTGTGCCAAAAACCAAAAAAAACACAATTTTACTCCAATATTTAGCAGAGGTTGGCGGTGAAATGGCTACGTAGAAAGTGTCAAAACCACCTTAGGTAAACAGCCTGTGATGTCTACTTTATATAAATATATACTTTTGTGGGGCAATTTTGTTTTCTTTTATGGCTATTAAGCTTACAAGACAAACATACCAAATTCTAAAATCGCTCCACATTAAAAGTTTATTTTACTCCTTGTGCTTTGTGACCTGTAACTACCAAAAAAAAACTTAAAATCCCAGACACATTATATATTCTGTAAATCAGAACAACTAAATGAATTTATTTTTAATTACTTTCCTTAACCTGCACTAATTATGCACACATTATTATTGCAAAAACTGTAAAAAAAAAACACAAAATTTTATTTTTCTTTGCATTTTTCTGTATTTTCTTTATAATAAATAAGCATATATATATATATATATATATATATGTGTGTGTGTGTGTTACATCAAATTAAAGCCCTTTCTGTCCTTTAAAAAAACGGTATATAATATGTGTCGGTGCAATAAATTAGTAAAATGCAAATTGCAGTTGAACGCAAACAGCAAAAAATGAAAAAAATGCTGTTGTCATTAAGTGAAAGACAAGCTTCTGAAGCTCTGTCCTTAAGGGGTTTACACCATGTTTCATTTTGATTACAAGCTACTCTCAGAATGTAAACACAAGTCAGACATTCCTCATCTGGGCAAGAACAGGGTGGTAGCCTTGGGATTTGGGTGAGAGTTCATATTTACAACTTCACAGTATGAAAAACACACCGAGCTCTTAGAAATCTGAGCCCTAAGCACACGGACGAGTTAAACAAAACAGACATGGGTAACCCTTTATGTTGAAACATTGAGCTTTATGTTGAAACACTACGTATATAATTTCTTCATATAACCATGTAATTTCTGAAGACATATGCTCATTAAATGTAGAATTCCCTTTCCTTTAAGTAACTAAAGGCAATCCAAAATGAACATAACATAGAAATATATAATGGACTTTGAATTCTTTGTTTAGGTTAGCAATGACTTTGGGCTATATGTGAAACTGGCCTTGAATGTACAAACAAAAATGGACTTTAGTCACTATACAGAAACTGTGTTGTGTTGGCATTTCAAAGTACAGGGATCAAAGGTGGGAAGGTGGAATGTCTTGTAACTAATTAAAGTTGGGAATAGACCTGGAAGTATCCAATGAAACAGCATTCTTTAGAGGTGTGGATATTGATAATATGCTTACGTGTACAGTAAAATTTGTAAAACAACAACTTTCCTTTTTTCAATGTTTAGAAATAGCTGGCACTAATCCATACTTAGCCTAAAAAGTATACAATATGTAGTACCCCTGAATTATCTCCAGCACAATTTAGAAGTTCATCTTATGCAGTAGCCCCTGGTGTCCAGTATAAAATGCTAAAAGCATTGAAGAATGCAATCTGATTTCCTTGGCAAAGTCATTCATACAAATCTGGCTGGCACTGAATTTATTTGAAGTTTAGATCTGCATTTTTAAGTCGTAACTGACCAATACTAAATTTTAGCCAACAAAAAATCTTCTGAAAGAACCTCAAAATGGCAACTAAGCAGATACTTTTGGAGACATCCAGAAATCTAAAAAAAATGACTAATGTTGAATGTTTTAATTGCTATTCTCATAACACCTTAACTTACTTTTTGGTTTGACAAGATAAATGTCTAATAAGAGACCCTTGTCTGTTTCCAGGTCTACCTTCTGATTGTCATCAGATCTTCCTGAAAGGCGAAAGGTCCAGTGGAATCTTCACAATTCAGCCACTGAAGGCACAGCCTTTTGAAGTCTTTTGTGAAATGACTGCTGGTAAGTTCAGTACAAACTCTTAAGTGATTTAAAAATCACTTTAAAAAAACAGTTTGTTCTAGCATTGATCACATTTATATGTATACTAATATATTATTATGAATATGCTCATGTGAGAAAATTGGCAAATCCTGAACTTTTTCTTTCAATTAAAGATTAAACATGTCTGTCTTTTATTAGATGGAGGATGGACGGTTATACAGAGGCGCAAGGATGGTTCGGTTGATTTTGATCAGCTCTGGGAAACTTACAAGAATGGATTTGGAACACTTAATGGTGAGAATGTATATATTAACTTTATTGCCAGATCATAGTTATATTTAAACATAAACATATGATTTATAAATCAATTTTTGCATTCCAAAAACAAATTACATTTGCATGTGTTTTTTGACTAACAGATGAGACAAGACATTGTACTATGTGGATCCAAGGACAAAGTGGTTGTCTCCCTATGAAAAAACAACTTTAAAATGCACATGTAACACACAAAACTTTAACAAGTGCAGGAAAAGGGAAATTTTACATCCGCGGGTACACCAAAACCATTACATTCCCAAACTGATAAACTCAACCTCTCTCAGATAACTTAATCCACTGTGTAGAATATAGCCCCTTACGCTCCAAGTATTGATTTTTTTCTAATTTATACTTGTAATTCTATATATCCTCCATTCTAATACCGCCAGTTTTCATTTATCATCTCCGTGCACATTTTCCCCTAATTCTCATTTCAGTGACATTTAACCAAATCCTATCCCCTGCCAACTTCAATATTTTGTTTGTTTATACACAAACACATTCACTCTCTCAAACAAATACACTACACTATACCTATTACAACATCAAACTCCATGCCAATAGAGAACAGAGAACTTAGGGATTTTCACCTCTAATGGGAAGTATGTGACACAGCCTTGGTTGAAGTAGCAAAGTCGTAACATAATAGTCCTGTCCCCTTACTCTATATTCCCTTTCACACTGATTGTTTGCCGCAATGGATCCATGTTTAACAGGCACTTAGACCTGCTCCTACAATGCCACCAATGCAAGAGAGAAGGGATATAGTATTATTTTTGTTTCTTGGCCAACTCCTGCTGGTGTCAGCCAGATGGCTGGCACCTGTTTTAGGATTTTCCTGAACTAGGTCCATCTCCTTTAACTGCAGGCTTGGTCCAATAGACCCACTGGGAAAAAATAGGTCTGGTTAACATTTAGATGTCTATAAGCAAAGTTATAAGCAAATCCTGAATGATTAAAATCATCACTGGACTAATATGGCTACAATCTCTACTTATCTTTCTTTAAGCAAAGCAGTTAATATTTAAGACAAATATGATTCAATTTTGTATGATTTTAAACATTGCAATTTTTAGATATCGAAATGTCCTAAAATGGCCTTGAGAGTACATAGAGAGATAGAGGCAAAGTGTAGCATTTTCCTAATGGCTCACCTTTGAGTTTTTAGGTAATTACTACACTTTATTTTACATTTCTCTGGAAACTAGAGCATTAAACACAATTTTACAATAGTATCTCCCACGGATATAAATTTGAAAGTGAGTGTTTTATTTTGCAGGTGAGTTCTGGCTTGGACTGGAGAAGATATACCAAATAAGTGAGCAGGGTCAGTATCTCTTACACATTGAGCTGGAAGACTGGGAGCAAAATACTAAATATATGGAAGCCCCATTTCGTTTGGGAGGTTCTAGCACAGCCTATGCCCTCCAGATTGTGGGGCAAGTGAACGGAGAACTAGAGAACGCACTCAGTGTTGGTCGACAGCAACCATTTACCACTCGTGACAGAGATCAGGATCTAAAGTCTGACATCAACTGTGCTAAACATCTTTCAGGTATGAATATTCTTTCACAAATAATAATAATAATACAAATGGTAAACATGTTGAAGCTTCTAAAATAATCAGTGTATAATGCCAGATCTAAATGATTTACGGCCACTCATGTTGGTAAGATCTATATAACTGAAACAACATCAAACCAAAGTTCCATTAAAAAAAAATTAGTATGAAACTCATTTTAATTTGTTTACTTTTAACTATTTCCTTGCTACATAAAATTTTTGGATATGGTAGGATTGTTTGAGGACATAAAATTACATATATGTAGTTTATACTAAACATTATCATTTTCTTTTTAGGAGGATGGTGGTTCAGCACATGTGGTCATTCCAACCTAAATGGCAAATATTTACACTCTATTCCTCGGCAACGACATGAACGAAAACAGGGAATCTTCTGGAAAACTTGGAAGGGCAGATATTACCCGCTGAAGTCAACTTCCATTAAAATTCGGCCTCTTGGACTTAAGGCTACAGCATAAATACTTGATGGCAGAGCATTTAATGCTACATTATACCCAGTTCCCACAGAGGCCAGGACCAAAGCTCATTAGTGGAGCCTTTTGAGACAAGACTCAACAGAGAGGCTACTTACCTGCCACCCACCTTTGTTTTGCTGTAGAAAACTAGTATGCAATAACTTTAGCTGAGTTGAGTAGGCTATAATTTGGTGGGTTGAAGCTACTAGTTTTATTTAGGCTCATTATTAAGACAATTTTTTTATTGTACGCTACAAACTAATATTTTGTCTCTATTTTCATGCAGTAGTTAGTTCAAAATGAATGTCTAAATGAAGTAGTATTTTGGACAAAGAATGGTGGTTTTCTAAGTTGTCCAAAAACTGTTATTGTACCACATTTGAGACTCAATGTTGAAGAATGCTTCCCAAGTCTGAGTGTATGTAAAATAAAGGATGCCAAAGAGATTTAATGTGGGATTATAGCATAATGCATGGGCTGGGTTATAAAAAAAAATCATCTAAATGCCATAAAATGCATCATTAGCTCTGGTACGTAGTCATCCTTCTTTGTACAGAATGTATGGAAGATGACTTGCCTCTCGGTACATGATATGCAGTTTTGTTAATTGATATCTAAATGTCCTAAAACGGCCTTGAGAATACATAGAGAGAGATTGAGGACAAGTGTAGCACTTTCCCAATGGAGAGTTAATTGATCTACATCATTAAAAACCTACACAATCAAGATAATGAAACATCAGTTGTTAACAGTATGTTTTTAATTAAAATAATTAATTGTTAAACGTTTACCACAGTTGCCAACTGTGTCTACATGAGAAGATGTTGAATTTTTCAGGAAACAAAGAAAAAGCACATTACTGTACAGAATTGTTAATATGGTCAAATGTCTGTGGGTCACTGAAAACAAAATATTGTTACACTTAAATCTTGCTGCTACGATGCAGTTAGAAACATTCGGTCATATTGACTGATTTAAAATGGGACCAAAATTTGAAGAAAAAAAATGTAAATATTGCTTTTGTAGTATACCTTTTATTTGTTTACTAAATCTGTCACTTAATGTGTCTGTATATTTAAATAACTGTAATTTATCAATATTTGTGAAAAAAAGCTATTTTTCTTATAACATTCTTTTGTAATTGTTTTTTTTTCCTTTTGACTTTTAAATAAAATACTGAAACATTTCTTTGTGTATGTGTGTATACCCTACTTTAAATGACTGGTTACAACATCCAACAGTTAATCGGCAAGCTGAATGTGCACTGTATATATAAGGTAGGTCTGATGAAAAGGTAAACTGTAATTCTTGGTAGGAGCATGAAACCAAAATGCTATATGGACAAAATTTGGTCAATCCACAAACTGTTTGGATGAATTGATGTGAATTACCAAATATAATTGCTATATACAAGTATACTAGTTAGATGAGATTGTTTAAGTGCACACTGTGTACTTCATTATTTAAACAGGAAAGGTCCCTGAACTGTAACACTTTGAGAAAGCCTGTTGATTAGGTGAAACGCCTTTTATGCTTTTATACATTATTTTCAATAAAATCCATGTTTTTATCCACATTGGACCTTCCTAGTTTTATCTAGTAGATTACTACATCAATTTCCATTTTGGAGAACATACCACCCTTGGTATGGATTGAGCAAAACCACTTTTGATCTCCACCAATGAGTACATCTCTGTTTTTTTTTTTTAACTTTTATTTATTGTAAACTTTAAGCACTATATATTTTTATTTCTATTTTATCCATATACCATTCTAGTGAGAAGTTGCTGCTATACGGGAGTGCATCAAAGAGTGGGAACCCACGGAGCCCATGGACTCCTATAAATGCCTATCAATGTGAGCCACTAATAGGCTCAAAAAACTGAGAGTGCACATTCACATATTTATAGGAACTAATATATTACACTATATTGGTGTTGTTTTCTGTTCTTGTTTTATACCATCTGGAGTCCTCTCACTGGATCAAGCTATTGAGTAAATCCACAGACGTAAATTATACCGTCCAAGTGCACATATTTGGAAATAATTATCAGCTTCAAAAAATTGTATTTGCCATTCTTTATTTTTCTCACCAATACCGCAAAAGTTCTACACTACATATCAGCCCATTCTGACTTGGACTGGAGGACACCTCTAAGGCGCTGCTTCCCTCCCCCTTCCCCTTAAGTGCATAGTGTGCCTTGGTAAATGGTAAATATTGTCTGTTTGTATTATCTCACACAACGGTACTGTCATGTTTGTTTTTGGTTTATCATCAGTGTACGTGTAGCTTTCCAAGGTCTGCAATGATAAGGTTGATGTGATATAGATATACAAGAGATTTCCAGAAAAGAGGACTATATTCCAAGAAGTATACAAAGTAAATAATAAAGGTGAAACCGTCGTGCCCCGGGCCTGGCGTTCGACCCTACCACTAGTAACAGGATCCAGTAAAGCAAGAGAGGTCCAGACACTCAACGATATTAAACTCACAGCTTTTGGACCTTCATTTTAAAAAAAGCTCTTAACTTCATTTTGTTGAGTGCCTGGCCTCTTACTTTACAAAAATACACAAGAGAACATTAAAAAAAAATACTTTATTGGATTTAAGAAATACAAGAAATAACTTTTTTCTTCTTTATGATGCACAATAGAAAACCATCTCCATAAGAATGAACTGCCTTTGTGTAGGACGAGATGAGAGAGTAATTAGCTATATTGAGCTGTAGTGGTTATGCTATTTGCAGTGCCCCTTTATCTCTACTATTATGCTACAGCCGCAGAAACTTTCCAACATACATCCTAAACCTCTTAATTTCATGGTTGATAAAGAATACAGAATAGATATCCCTATGGCCAAAAGCTGCAACAACAGATGTTGCTGCCTCACCACCTCTTATTGTGGTGGCTTGACAACTACATTCTATTGCTCTAGTGTTTTGCTCTGCTGGATTTTAACCAGACTCTCTAGCAATTTACAATGAAACGGTGCTTGTTCACTTCACATCATGGCTCCCAGTTAATCAGAATCCATAGAGGATTGCAGTAATTTTGTAGTAGAAATGTATAAGTACAAACAAAGAAATGAAGGGAACACAACTAGATGAGTGCTACATACAATTTATTTGAAGGACTAAAAAGTCCAAAATTGACAAAAAATTTCCGACAAAGGGGAAACCCGAAATGAATGTAGCACTCCCTGTCATGGCTGCCATCAGAAATGTTGGGGCCCCTTACACAGTTCAAAGCCTGGGCACCTGGGGCTCATGCTTGCACTTTAGTCTGCCCACTTCTGAGCCCAACCATAGGGCCCACACCCGACTCTCCGCTCACAAGGATAAGTAAAGTGGATGCAGTGTGTGTGTGTGTGTGTATAGTGGATGCAGGGTATGTCTATAATGGATACAGAGTGTGTGTACAGTACATGCACAGAGTGTGTGTGAGTAAAGTGCATGTAGTGCGTGTATAGTGGCAGAGGTAACTTTGTAGGCGATTTAGGCTGCCTTGGAAGGAGAGACCTCCACCGGGTGCAGAGGAGCACACTGAAGTGTCTCATGACTTCTGACCAATTAGAGTGTTGCCGTGGATTACCACAGCAACGTTTTGACACCTCAAGCTCGCAAGATTCCTGTCACTTGGTCCACAGCCCTGCACCCAGCCTGCACACCGGACTACCAGGGAATTGATTGATTATGGTAAAAAAGGTATTTTAGTGTGGGGAGGCTGGTCACTATAGCACAGCCTCCCCACACACTAACAGTACACCCACTCTATATACACTGTCACTCACCCCTCTCTATACATACTGTCACCCACCCCTCTCTATACACACCGTCTCCCACCCTCCTCTATACACACCGTCACCCACCTCACTCTATACACACTGGCAAGCCCCTCTTCACATACGCCCCTTTATACACAGTCACCCACCCCCTCTATACAGACTGTCACCACACTCTATACACACAGTCACTTACCCCCTTCTATACACACTGTTACCCCTCCTCTATACACACTGTTAACCCACTCTTCACACACTCACGCCCCTTTATACAGACTGTCACCCCCTCTATACAGACTGTCACCCCCCCTCTATACACACTGTCACCTACCGCCCTCTTTAGACACTGTCATCCCTCTCTTCACACACTGTCACCCCTCACAAGGGTTTAATAGAGGCCTCCAATTGGAATGCATCACGTGTGACGCCAAAACATACTCGACCCATCTTGCCGGTACTCTATGCCCACACAAGTTACAGGGAACAATTTGCACAAATGGAAACCGGGGAAGAGCGTTCCACGTCAGAACATCCGACGTTATCGTGTCTGAAACGGGAGACCTGTATTCCTAACGCTATAGAGTCCCTGTCCCTATCTTATTAGGCCCTGCCCCCAACATCCAAAGACTAAAGGGATAAAAAAATCTTTTTTACTTACCTTTTTTTATGAGGACTCCTTTTCCAGCGACATCACAAAGATGGGGGAACCTAAGACGCATGTGTGGCGTTCGCTGCACACGCATTAAAGCTTTGAATCAATGATTTCCTTTGAATAAAAAAAAAAACACCCTCAATATGGGACCAGGAATCGCCTCTAGGGACTGGAAGACAGTCACTAGAAGTGGACTTTACACTCATTGTAAATGTTTTATATTGCAGGGTTAAAGACAGGCATACTGCATCCAGACCACTTCAATGAAATGAAGTGGTCTGGGTGCCTATAGTGTCCCTTTAAGCAGGACTGACCTCTAGTGGTAATTTATTACATTATATATTAGAATCCAAGTTTTACACTTAAGTGTTTGGAATACAAATCAGTAAAGGCTTGTTTTTTGTTTTATTCTTTATTTTTATTGTGCAAAGAAGAAAACAATATGCTTGTAGCACCCCGACAGTGTTGACAAGCAATGCATTTAGGTACAGGAATATACAGTGTCATAGCATGAGATAGTCACACACATTTTTTATATAACAAAAATAAACAGGCTGATCCGTAGTTCACTTGTAGATTATGGAGAGAGCTCGTTAGGTGTGTTTGGTAATTCAAGTGAAATGAGTTATGTTTGCATGTTATCAACACAATTAACGTGTAGTATGCTTTTCAACAGGCTAGGTTTTCACAATTAAATGGTTAAGTACTGAATGCCTCATAAAGTAGGTGTGTTTGTGTGAAGAATATGTCGTCTTCCTTATGGTGAGGGTTTGAGGAGAGGTTTTGTGTCTCCAACAGGAACTGTAATAGTTAAAATACACGATTTGTTTGTTCCCTGGAGTCTCCCCATGTGCTGAACAGTGTTAAACTTGTATACATTATAACAGTAAGGATATTAACGGCATTTTCAGGTCTGTCTGGAGTTAGGTATCTGGGCGAGCCTCCGTTTGGCCTCGCGGGACAAAGGGAATCACATGGCTTGGGTCCCAGGTTGGGGTCGTGCGTGTTGTCTCTGGGGGCAATGCAGGCAGTCCCTAAGCTTGTAAGAAAGCGGGAGCCTTGGTGATGTTGGAGAGCCGGTGGACTGTTCCTTGGTGTGTCACTATGAGGGACCTTGGGGAGCCCCAGTTGTAGGCCACTCCAGAGTCTTTCAGCTGGTTTGTCACTGACTTGAGGGATCTGCGCCATTGGAGCGTGGACCTAGTAAGTTCGTGATAGAATGTGAGTTGAGAGTTCTCAAATGAGTATGGGGTCTTGTCTCGAATTGCTGTCATGATATGTCCCTTATCTTGAAAGGAGGAACAACGCACCACTACGTCCCTTGTCACGTTAGGGGGTGCATTAGGGGACTTTGGGAGGCGGTATGCCACATCAAGGGCTATCTTTCTTGCCAGTGGCTGAGGTAGTATAGCCGCAAGCAGCCGTCTTAGGTAATGTGGTAATTCTTCCAGGGAGATATTATCAGGTATGCCACAAATCTTAATATGTTGTCGTCTGCTGTTGCGGTCTTCCATGGCAGTCATTTGTGTGCTGAGTGCCTGTTGGGAAGTTTGGACTTGCCTTATGGTGTCTTGCTTTGCGGACATGTCCTTGCGTATGTCCAGAATGTCCTCCTCGGAGGCACGGACCCTGTCAGTCACTGCCTGGACCTCCTCCTTTATCACTGCATTGTCCGATTCCAGCCATTTTCAGATTTCCAGCATGAAGGTTTGAATTCCCTGCTTGCTAGCCAGCTTTGGCCCTCCTTGGGTTATCAAGGGTGCTGGAGGCGCTGTGAGCTCTACTCCAGTGGCGGACTGTGGTGTTGGGGCTGTTGGGGCTGCTGGTTCTGCGGGCTTGTGCAGGGGAGACCTCCTGGTTCTTTGCGGCCGCCATTTTGTGTTGCGGTTGTTGCTGCAGGAGAGTACTGATGTCTCTCGTATCGGACACCGCGGCTGCTGCAGGTCTCTGGGATCGGCGTCCCATAGTTGTTCCCACTGCCTGTGGAGTTAGTGCGGGTGGTTTAGTCTGCCAGAATAGGTCTCCCTCCTGAGTTCCCCCGAGGAGGTACTCAAGTCTGGGGATGGAGGGCGCGTGGTAGGCCTCAGACCTGCGTTTCGGTCCCTTCGTCCGTGGGGTGTGGAAGAAGGGCATCGGGCTCTGTAGCGGGATACCTAGGCGTGTTGTCGCCGTGTGCCATCGTGTAGTTGCTTATATTACTCGTTTTTATTTTGATTTTAGTGTTTTTCTTGCTGGAGCTCAGCGAGATGGCGTCCGCTCTGCTCGTGTGCTGGCTCTGCCCCCCAGTAAAGGTTTTTACTTGCCTTATTCCAGTGCCGAGGCTACCTCGAAGCTGCTTACCTCTCCTCCTCCCCATGGCCATCTTAACAGCATTGTAGGCCCCTGGGCAAAGCAGTTGCACTGGGGCCCTGCCTACACAACTACTCACAGGAATAAAAATGTATATTATAGATAAAAAATCTTATAGTTATTTGTACCTCCAACAAAATAATTGTTTTAACAAAATGCTGTAGAGCAGAGATTAATTTACACATGAACATAAGCATTGAACAGCCATTGAAGGTGTGTTTACCCCTTTAACCCCTTAAGGACCAAACTTCTGGAATAAAAGGGAATCATGACATGCCTTACATGTCATGTGTCCTTAAGGGTTAAAGGTAAACATTGCTGTTTCTGCAAAATGGAAATGTTTTACCTGGAATGGTAAACTGACAGAGCCACTGCACCCAAACCACTTCATTGAGATGAAAGGCCTGAGGGACTTTAGTGGTCTTTTAAATGGGAACTATACTGCCAGTAAAACAAAGTTGTTTTCTTGGCACTATAGCTCCCCCATCCTTGTACCTCCCCCCCCCTCCATATGGTGCATCGGTTGTTAAAAACCTGATGTCAAGCTCCGCCTTCGCGCCTCCCCTGCCGTCATCAGCTGGCAGGGGGGACATAATGCGCATGCTACATGACTTCCCCTGTAGGAAAGCATTCTATAATAGCGTAGCGTGAGGATGTCCAGCTTCAATTAGACGAACAAAAGTCGCCTAACTACTCAGAAGTCCCACTAGTGGCTGTCTGAGAGACCATCAGTAAAAGTGAAGTTAACCCTGGCAGGTAATTATAGCAGTTTATTAAAAACTGCAATAATTACTACTGCAATGTAAAGGGACCTGGGACACTGCACCCAGACCACTTCACTGAGCTAAAGTGGTCAGGGTGCCTATAGTGTCCCTTTAATTATTAATTCAGTCTTTGTTACCAATGTGTATTTATTTTTTTCAGTATTATACAAAGGGTTTAGCCTTGAGCTTAATATACATTGGTAACTTTCTATTGATCCTTGTTTTTTTATTTTAGTCCTGGTTCTACATGGACTATGAGACATGGTCCGGAAGTCAATAGAGGAATGGTCTAGCAGAGGAATCTGATGTGTAGCTATTTCTGGTATTGTATCTGAGTCTGTGTCTATCGGAGTCTAACTGACTTACACCAGTGAAAATGTCCATCTTCAATGTTTATAATGCAGTCACCCTCTTACTTGACCAAATTTACTGGCAAAAAAGTAAACATTAACGAGTGCAAGGTTTTACAAAGTTTGAAAACATTGATTTATACATGGTCAATGCAAGGATGCTTACAGCTATAAGAAAAAAATAATAATATTTGTTGCTCTCTTATTACACATGCATACATCCCAATATTTAAAAAAGACAAAGAGGGATACTTTAATTTTAGGTATGTGAGTTTTGGTGTGGCCATAGGCGGGGATGCACTGAGAAATCTTTGGTGACTTACTAATAAAAATGTATGCAACGAAAATGAAAATGGAACCGGAACAAGGTTTTCTTATTTATTTACACAGATTGATTGTAGTTTAAAGACTGTAAGTATTATTGCTGTAAAGCTCCATTATACACACCAAAAATATGGAACTTCTACAAAAGAGGTACAGAGGGATTTGGGCCTAAAATAGGGACTAACCCTCCTAAATAGGGACACTTGGAAGGTATGCACATATCCCTTCAGTCTTTTCCTCGTCTTGTTTTGACTCTCTCCCTGTGCCAGGTCCCCCCCCCCTGTAATTTTACAGGCTCCATCTTTAACCCCTTAAGGACACATGACGTGTGACATGTCATGATTCCCTTTTAATCCAGAAGCTTGGTCCTTAAGGGGTTAAGGAAAGGTGCCTTTCTAGTGACTGGGCAGTATTGTGTGATAACCATCTGCTTTTAGGTGCAATGAGCAACCTTTGTCTAGTCACTGCTTAGTAAATATGCCCCCACTGCATTGCAGGTACTGGTAAAGGCACTTTAATAATATGGGCTTTATTTTGACATCCATAGGCTCGTTTTATTTCAGTTTTTACATTTAAAATGGGCAAATAGTACTTCAAATTAGACTTGTGCACCAGTGAAATTTTCGTTTCGTACGAAAGATATTGTACTAAATAAAAAGTTAATTCGTCAATCACGGATTTCGTCAGGAAACCATTAGTGGGTGAAGAAGGATTATTTTTTTTACCAGCGGGATTTATTTATTTTTGCTGATTTTTTTTGGGGGGGGGGCGCTCGTTTTTTTATTTTTTATTTTAACAGTTGTGACGCGTATTATGAATTTTTATTTGCCCTTTCTTGGGGCTGAAGAAAGAATAGAAGAAAGAAGACCTCTTATGGTATGACATTTTATTTTACAGGGTTAATTTATTGCCCCCCCTCCCATTATTAGGGTGAGGGGGTAGGAAGGGTATTTTTATTGGGGGGGGTGACTAGGGGCTTGAGGACCCCTAGTCACTTTATTATTTGTGGTCCTCACCCGCCGTTTATGGGTGGGGACCAGGGGGGACATTAGGTCCCCCTTTATTTAATTAAAGTCCCCACCTGCTGCTCATGGGTGGGGACCTGGGTGGGACATTAGGTACCCCCATTATTTATTTATTTAGGGTCCCCACCCGCCGCTCATGGGTGGGGTCCAGGGGGGACATTAGGTCCCCCCTTTAATTAAAGTCCCCACCCGCCGCTCAAGGGTGGGGACCAGGGGAGAACTTAGGTCCCCCTTTAATTAATTAAAGTCCCCACCCGCCGCTCAAGGGTGGGGACCAGGGGGGACATTAGTTCCCCCGATTTATATTAATAGCCCCCACCCGACGGGTACGGACACGGGGGGCACTATGTCCCCCCATTTTAGTTATATTCTGTTCCCCACCATGGGGAACGGGGGGCCACCTTATTGCACTAGCAACTGGGGAGCATTAGCAGCCCAGTCACTAGTACTTTTAAATTTGTTTAGGCGACATGCCCCTACTCGCGGCATGCCTCCCTTTTGAACCTCCCTTTTATCAATATGGGGGCCATAGTGAACCCATACTGATTTATATTTAGTTTTAAATGACAGCGATAAGCCACTGGCTAGTGACCCACATAGGTTTTAATGGGTGGTAGGAATTAATATTACAAGAAGGGAGCTGGTAGCCCTGCCGGCTCCCTCCTTGTTTTTTTTGCGGGGGGAAGGGAGGTGGGGTTCACGCATGCGCAGTGTTATTTTCTCCATGCTGTAGGGGTTAATTCTCCTGCAGCACGGAGTCTATTAAATGAACGAAATCATATTCGTACGTATGCACGTCTACTTTAAATTATAATTTACCTGAACAAGAGCATGTAAACGGTTATTTGCAAATATGTATCCTGCTGGGTGCATTCGATGTATAGTAAATAACCCTGTCGGACAGCCGCTGTTCCCCAATTTTCTGTTTGCCAGTGTCCTTTCACTAATTAATATTTTTCCAATACTCTGCTAGCATTTTCAGTTGTCTCTACATCATACAAGTGACTCATGGTTTTGTGTGTGTAGGCTGTTTGTAGTGTTGTGTATAAGAAGGATGATTGTGGAGTTTTGTCTGATTGTCATGTTCTTTGCTGAAAGTCTGCATGTGATACTGTGTATGTAGGGGACTCCTAGGGTGTTGATTTTAATTTAATAGTTAAAAAAAAGTTTTATACTAGACCCCTTTCTAATGTTTACCTATAAGTAGGGAGGAGACATGATGATCCCCCATTAGGTAGAGAATGTGGTCTGCATGCCAGGAGGTGAAAAGCACTGTCAGTGCTCCCTCCAGTCAAGCTCTGGTAACTGGAAGTTGGCATGAGACCTCTCAGTTATTTACTAGATCATGAGGAATTGACGACAGAGCTCAACGAGAAGGTGGAAAAGGTAAGCAGTGCCTTGAAGATGTCCTCAGATCCAAATCAGGGTAAAAACAAGAGGACAGGATACACAATATGGTGTAGTATTTTGATGCTATTGGTGAAATAAATAAAGGAAATTCACTTACAATTTTTGTAGTTGATATTCAGCTCCAAATATATGTGCCTGGGCGGTACAATCCCTGTCTATGGATTTGCTGGATGTGGGAGCTCCAGATGGTGTAAAAATAAAAAGGATTTAAAAAATAGCACTAGTCAAAATTAGCGTTCAAATTTGTTTTTTGTGTTTTTCATATGAAAACTAAATTTGGCCAGTGTTTGTGACTAAGTGGCTACTAAAAAAAGACTGGACATACTCCATTTGTAATACCTTGGGTTGTCTACTTTTGTCTACTTTTGCAAATGGTATGCTATCATGGGGGTAATTCTCATTCCTGGGCTACCATTTGCTCTCAAAGGAACCATAACCAGTCTGACAAATTTCAATGTGTATAAAATGAAAAATGTAACGTGCTATATATGACCCTGTAACTTTCCAAAACAACATAAAACCTATACATGGGGTGGTAATGTGTTACTCGTGACACATCGCTGAATACAAATATGTGCACAATATTGCAGTAACAGCTAACAGTATTATGACATTCACAATTAAAATGCCATGCAGAACAAAAAAAATAAAATAAATTCTTAATTTTTAAAAATATTCTATTCATATTTTATTATGTTTCATATATTAGTATTTGATATGAAATGAAAGCCCTGTTTTTCCTGAACAAAATGACCTATAACAAGTGTGGGTGCATTTAATATGAAAGAGGTGAATTATGGTTGAAATGACATATAGCGCAAATTCTAATTTTTGTTTACGTTTTGTTTTGATCTGAACTTGTACAACTGCCTCAGTCCTTAACCCCTTAAGGACCGAGGACGGTTCAGGACCGTCATCGGCATTTTTGTGTTGCCGACCGATGACGGTCCTGAACCGTCCTAACGGTCAGAGCTACTTACCTGATCGCCGTCGTTCCCCCGGCGGCGATCAGCGTGGCTCCGGTTGTGGGGAGACTGCCTGCAGCCCAGACAGTCTCCCCACGGCAGATTAGGACCCCTGTGGCCATGTGATCGCTTAACACAGCGATCACATGGTCACAATAGGTGTCCATGTGTCTGCCTGCAGGGGGACTGTCTGTGCTGACAGGCAGTCTCCCTGCTAGTGTAAAATCAAAAAAAAAAATAAAGTTAATGTTAATAAAAAAAATAAAAATAATTATATATGTGTATATATGATATATAGACATATATTATATCTATATAATATATGTCTATATATCATATATATAATACCATACTAAGTGTATTTTTATATTAATATGTACTTATATTAATATAAAAATACACTTATAATTAAATTACACACGTATATATATAATATATATAATAACTATATATATTGTATATATATATTATTATAAAATATAAATAATAAGTAATTTAAATTAAATAAAAATTTTTTTAAATAATAATAAAAATTTAAAAAAATTATATAGCTATATGAAATTTTATTCTAACTGTATTTTAAAATTAATATATATATATTTATATCAAAATACACTTAGAATGAATTTGTATATATATCTATGTATATAAAAATAAATAAAAATAATAAGAAATATACAAACGTCCATATACAAAATTACATAAATAATTATATAAATATACACGTAGACTTCAAATATATAAATATGCATATATATTTAAATTCTACGTGCGTATTTATGTAATATTTTTACATAATTCAGTAATTTTATTGATTGCAATTTGAGGGACCTGCCTGCCAACCCAGGCCGAAATTCCAGAGAATTTAATTTGTTAGCACTGTATTTTACCCTGTAACGTTCTACGACACCCTAAAACCTGTACATGGGGGGTACTGTTTTACTCGGGAGACTTCGCTGAACACAAATATTAGTGATTCAAAACAGTAAAACATATCACAGTGATGATATTGTCAGTGAAAGTTACTTTTTTTGCATTTTTCACACACAAACAGCACTTTTACTGATGATATAATTGTTGTGATACGTTTTCCAGTTTTTAAACACTAATATTTGTGTTCAGCGATGTCTCCTGAGTAAAACAGTACCCCCCATGTACAGGTTTTATAGCATTTTTGAAAGTTACAAGGTCAAATATATGGGTCAAATATTTTTACATTGAAAATGGCCAGGTTGGTTACGTTGCCTTTGAGAGCGTATGGTAGCCCAGGAATGAGAATTACCCCCATGATGGCATACCATTTGCAAAAGAAGACAACCCAAGGTATTGCAAATGGGGTATGTCCAGTCTTTTTTAGTAACCACTTGGTCACAAACACTGGCCAAAATTAGCGTTCAATTTAGTTTTTTTACTTTTTTCACACACAAACAAATATGAATGCTTATTTTGGCCAGTGTTTTCGACTAAGTGGCTACTAAAAAAGACTGGACATACCCCATATTGAATACCCTGGGTTGTCTACTTTAAAAAAAATATGTACATGTGGGGTGTTATTCAGAGATTTATGACAGATAATAGTGTTACAATGTCACTATTGATAAATTTTAAAAATGTATGTTTTGAAACCGCAATATCCTACTTGTACCTATAGCCCTATAACATGCAAAAAAAAGCAAAAAAGCACGTAAACACTGGGTATTTTTAAACTCAGGACAAAATTTTGAATCTATTTAGCAGTTTTTTTCATTCGCTTTTGTAGATGAGTAAAAGATTTTTCAAGTAAAAGTCAAAAAACATGTATTTTTTCAATTTTTCATCAGATTTTTGTATTTTTTTAAAATTAAAATACATGAGATTATATAAATAATGGTATGTAAAGAAAGCCCCTTTTGTCCTGAAAAAAACTATATATAATTTGTATGGGAACAGTAAATGAGAAAGCGGAAAATTCCAGCCAAACACAAACACCACAAAAGTGTAAAAATATGCCTGGTCGCAAATGTACAACATCGCAAAAACAGTCCAGTCCTTAAGGGGTTAAGGAGTTAATATATGAGGATTAAACATGTTTTTATGTGCATTTTGTATTTGTTACAATTTTGTGTTCAAGTAGAGATTGTAGCCGTATTAGTCCAGTGATGTAGATGTAAAAAAAGGATAAAATTTGTATCTTGTAATACCTTATATTAATACCCATTCTAGCACCATCTTCTGCACTGTTCACTTGTTCTCTCTCTCTCCCTCACTGTGATCTTCACATAAGATCTTTATGACCCTCTGCAAGAATGATGTCTATGTTCTATCAAACCTGTCTTATCTGCACTCATGTTGCTTTAACCCCTGTATAACAACTCAACTTAGAATTCTATGTGTCGCCTTGCTCAGAAATAGTTCAGACCTGAGAAAAGGAAGGTTCTCCTGAAAGCTTGTCATTAAATTCTGCTAGTCTAATAAAAAAGGTATTACAAGTTACGAAGTTTATCTGTTTTTTTAGTTACAAGTTTGTGTGAAGAGTGCCATCTTGTGGCATTGCTCAGAGAGACAACAATGAGCTATGAATTATTTTTTTAACATGGTTCTCTAATGAAGAGTGGACTGTAGGGGTGCTAAAAGCTTAAGCTAGTTATGCCTCAAAAACCCTTAGTTAGTCTTTATATCAAAATATACACTTTTTATGGCCATTTTCATTCCACAACTGCTAATAAGGTTAAAGGACACAATAGTCACAAAAACAACTTTAGTTTAATGAAACAGTTTTTGTATATAGGTAGAAACATAGAATGTGACGGCAGATAAGAACCAGTCGGCCGAATTTTCTAAATACTTTTATTAGTCCCTGGCCTTATCTTATAGCTAGGATAGCCTTATGCCTATCCCACGCATGCTTAAACTCCTTTACTGTGTTAACCTCTACCACTTCAGCTGGAAGGCTATTCCATGCATCCACTACCCTCTCAGTAAAGTAATACTTCCTGATATTATTTTTAAACCTTTGTCCCTCTAATTTAAGACTATGTCCTCTTGTTGTGGTAGTTTTTCTTCTTTTAAATATAGTCTCCTCCTTTACTGTGTTGATTCCCTTTATATATTTAAATGTTTCTATCATATCCCCCCTGTCTCGTCTTTCCTCCAAGCTATACATGTTAAGATCCTTTAACCTTTCCTGGTAAGTTTTATCCCGCAATCCATGAACCAGTTTAGTAGCCCTTCTCTGAACCCTCTCTAAGGTATCAATATCCTTCTGAAGATACGGTCTCAGTACTGTGTACAATACTCCAAGTGAGGTCTCACCAGTGTTCTGTACAATGGCATGAGCACTTCCCTCTTTCTACTGCTAATACCTCTCCCTATACAACCAAGCATTCTGCTAGCTTTTCATGCTGCTCTATTACATTGTCTGCCTACCTTTAAGTCATCAGAAATAATTACCCCTAAATCCCTTTCCTCAGATGTTGAGGTTAGGATTCTATCAAATATTCTGTGCCCTTGGGTTTTTACGTCCAAGATGCTTTATCTTGCACTTGTCCACATTTAATTTCAGCTGCCACAACTCTGACCATTTTTCTAGTTTACCTAAGTCATTTGCCATTTGGCTTATCCCTGCTGGAACATCAACCCTGTTACATATCTTAGTATCATCAGCAAAAAGACATACCTTACCATCAAGACCTTCTGCAATATTACTAATAAAAATATTAAAGAGAATGGGTCCATGTACAGATCCCTCAGGTGCCCCACTAGTGACAAGCCAAAGCTTCGAATATATTCCATTGACTACAGCCCTCTGTTGCCTCTCACTCAGCCACTGCCTTACCCATTCAACAATATTGGAATCCAAACTTAAAGATTGCAGTTTATTGATAAGCCTTCTATGTGCAAAAGTGGCAAAAGCCTTACTGAAATCTAGGTAAGCAATGTCTACTGCACCACCCTGATCTATAATTTTAGTTACCCAATCAAAAAAATCAATAAGATTAGTTTGGCATGATCTCCTTGAAGTAAACCCATGTTGTCTCTGATCTTGAAATCCATGTGTTTTAGATGTTCAACAATCCTGTCCTTTAACATGGTTTCCATTACTTTCCCCACTACTGAAGTAAGGCTTACTGGCCTATAGTTGCCCGACTCCTCCTTACTAACTTACTTGTGAATGGACACAACATTCGCTAACTTCCAATCTTCTGGGACTACTCCTGTTAACAATAATTGGTTAAATAAATCTGTTAATGGTTTTGCTAGTATACCACTAAGCAATTTTAATAACTTTGGGTGTATTACATCAGGTCCCATAATCCCATTGATTTATTTGTCTTTAATTTTGACAGTTTCATGGCAATAGATCATACCTCTGAAGTCTCACAGCTAAATTCTTTTTTTTTCATTCAAGTTTATTGATAGTGGTTCATGTACATAACCTTCAGTTAGCAATACGTATACAATGACAACCAGTATATTGTAGCGGAGGATCACATCGGACTTTCTGGGGCCCAGACTCTATAGGGAGGCAGCTGATGGCAGGGATGGCAGCTGGGTTACTACCAGGGCTTTAGTCCTGCACTAATGTGTGGGAACGGCGATCCTACACTTTTTCCCCAGCAGGAATGCCATTCCTGTTAGTAGTATCAGTGCTGTATCTATCACGAGGCTAACAAGCCCAAGTAGTGATAGATACATACGGCTAAATACCTGGTTATATAAAATTATATTTGCCCCCTCATGCTCCTTAAGGTCGCTCTGTCCCTGCTTTCTGATAAATTAGCCTGTTCCTTAATGTTTGCACAGTTTTTAACAGACTGCGTGAACAGCAGGCTGTCTGCTGCTATGCCGACCTTCGTGGAGTTCGTCACTTTTTATTTGACAGGGGGCGGCGTGGTGCGCAGGGCTGTTGCTGAGCAGTGCAGGGAGGCCTGCCATCGGAGTCAAGGTGAGTTACAAAAATTTTATATTATACAGCCGCCAGAGTTTTATGTTGGAAGGCATTATAAATGTGTAAAATATGGGAATGAGTGAGTGCTTGGGTGTGTGAGTTACTAAATACATGAGGCTGTGTGAACAAGCAGTTGTATTTATATATATGTGTGTGTTAATAATTTTATTACATGACAGGAGGCTTCCTATTTTGCATTAACTCTCTTTACTAAACTCCACAGCAGTAAAGAAAAATGTAAAGAGTAACATTAAATCACTGAGCAGCATAGTATATATAAGGGTCATGCTGCCTGTACACTTCCTCTTTCTTTACTGCTCCACGCAGACAGGTCAGACTATTTGGCTCCTCCAGAGCCTTTTTTGCTTTATTCTGTATTAGTCTGTTTTATTATTTATTTAATGCCTTTGCCTTTTATTATTTCTGTTTTGTCTGTATTTTTGTGATTTATATTGCCTGGCTAGGGCTGTGGGTAGGATCAGGTTTTAGTCCTTTTAGTTTTCTCCCTCCCTGCCCCTGCCGGCCCTGGGACTCCCTGGGCTCCCCCCTGGGCTCCCCTCAGGCTCCCCTCCGGTTTTCCTACCTTGGGGTGCCCTCCTGGGCCCCCTACTCGCGACCGGAATTGATCGCGATCTTTTTCGCGCCGGCCGGCGCCCGCCCGCGGCCGGCCCTAAATTTAGTCCCCGGCTTGCGGCCTACACTCGCGGCCGCCATTTTGGATCGCGAATACCGCGAGATTCACGTGGCCATCTTGTTTTTTCGCCTGGATCTCTCTGGGGACTCAGTACTGGCTGTCTTAGCTCCCTTCCACCTGCTTTTGTGCTGGTCTGAAGCCCTAGTGTGAACTCCTGCAGCCTATACTCTGTGACTGTGAGTTTCATCACTGTGAGTGACAGGATTACTTACACTGCAGGCCTATACTCTGTGACTGTGAGTTTCTTCACTGCAAGTGACAGGATTACCTACACTGCATGCCTATAATCTGTGGCTGTGAATTTCTTCACTGTGAGTACCAGGATTACCTACACTGATAATATACTCTGTGGCTGGGTCAGTCAGGTCAGTGCTGCTGCCTGCTTATTATTGTGACCTGCACTTAAGGGTACCAACCCTGTGCAACCGGGGTGAGCCCCCATTATACGTACTTGTGTACCACGCTGCTTATTGGGAGACTAGCTGTTGCAGTTCTCTCTAACTGGGTGAGCCCCAGTTTTTTATAAGGTCACCAACTATACCCTGCCGGGGTTTTTATACTGGGTGGAGTGTTACCCACCACTGGTGCCACGTCAACTGACCTTACGCCTATATATTTAAGACCTGGGTGCCCCATTTATACTGTGCCTATCCGTGATTTATATAAGCCTACCCTTACCATGGAAGACTCCCAGAATGTCCCTGTGGACTTCCAAGCAATGATCAATGCAGCTGTCGCTGCTTCAGTGGAGAAGGCACTCTCCAAGGCACGCACGGCAGAAGCGCCCAAACGTAGGCGACCTCGCCAGGACTCAGATTCGGATATGTCCGACTACCGGACCAGGGAGGATTCCCGTCCGAGGAAACGCCATGAGAAAGGCGAACATCAGGCACTAAAACCTCTTAAGGGTAAGGCGCATGCCAAGCGCAAATCTGCCAAAGCTAGTACCCCGACCCCGCGTCAGGATTACTCTTCGGACGAAGAGCAAGGGCCTTCACATACCATGTCAGTACTGGACGAATGGCAGGCTGACGTCTTTGATTCAGACGACGCTTGGGGTTCGGACGAAAAATCTGTCTCTGCCCTCATGCGGGAGACTCTTCTGGGTGCGGCCCAGACAGAGGGTACTGAAGACACTGCGGACGCAGAACACCCTCTTGATTCGGACACCATTTTAGACCCTTCGGGTCAAGCGATGTTTGACCCTCGCAACATCCGCCACCCCAGATCGGGAGACTGGTCACCCCCAGAACACCTCTCCAGGTTTATGCACCTGTGGCTTCGCAAGCCCCTGGAGAAAGAGGTCCGCAACCGGCTCAGAATGCCCACGCCCTTCCCTGCCAGATAAAGTGGCTCACACTCCCGAGTTTGATAAGGTTATGACAACCTTCATGATGCGTAGTGGGAGAGACCCTCGACGAGGGGTAGAGAAAGGCCTATTCGGCGCACAGGATAACCTGCTGGACGCCATTGGCCCTCTGGCCCGTATCATGTACCTGGCAGATGACGCCCTGACCAGAGCCGATTCTTTCTCTGCCGAGGACATCAAGGAATGGGCACATGACGTGCGTGAATGGGCACAACGGTGCTTTTGCTTCATTGGAAATACCAATGTTACGCTCTCTTCTGAGAGACGGAAAGCAGCGCTATTCCGTATTAACGGAAAATTGGCAGAGCTTGGCACTAAGGAGATTGGGCCCCAGGCACAAGGAAAATTGTTCGGTGAACCGTTCCTCAAGGAACTTAACAAACACGTGAACGTGTTCACTTCACTTAATAAGGTGCAGTCCTCTATGCGCAGAGTCTTCCGGAGCACTACCACCAGAGGAGTTTTTGGAAGGGCTGGCCGGCAACGGGGCCGTGCCGCCAGCCGATTCTGGCCTTCAGGCCCCCGCACTCAACCGACACCTTTCTACCCAACACGAGGGTACAGGCAACAGCCTTTCTCACGAGGCTCGGACAGAGGCCGGGGACCACGCGGACGTTCCCACTTTGCTACAGGTAAGCACCCGTATTCCTCCTTTGTTACCTTGCACCCGCCACGCGGGCCGTATTTCCCATTCTTTCCAGAATTGGGTCGCTCTGTCCTCAGACAAGTGGATCCTACAGACGGTACAGGGATATGTCATAGACCTAGTAGGGACTCCCCTTCAGACACAACCTCCTCACCCTATCCACATGTCATCTTCCGACCAATCCCTCGTCAACGCGGAACTACGCGAACTTCGGGACAAAGGGGCTATCCAGCCGACCTACGACGGGGGAGGCTTTTTCAGCAATATTTTTCTGGTTCGGAAGAAGTCGGGAGAATTCCGTCCGGTCATCAACCTACGCGGCCTCAACGCTTATGTGGCGTATCGCCACTTCAAGATGGAGGGCATCCACCTTCTGCGGGACCTCCTACAAAGCAACGACTGGTTCACCAGACTAGATCTAAAAGATGCATACCTGTCGGTCCCAGTGCATCCGGATTGTTGAACCCTCCTACGTTTCCTCTGGCACGGCCGTCCTTGGCAATTCACCTGCCTCCCTTTCGGGCTCAGCTCGGCCCCTTGGTGTTTCACCAAACTTCTGAAGCCGGTGGTGGCCCACCTGAGATCCAGGGTCGTCCGATGCATCATCTACCTGGACGACCTGCTTCTCTTTTGCTCCAACGAGCACAGACTGCACCAACACACTCATCTCGCAGTGACACTGCTGGAATCTCTGGGCTTTGTGGTGAACCACCAGAAATCAGAATTGACCCCAGCCCAGATGATACAATTCCTGGGTTTCGAGATCGACTCGACTACATGCACTCTAAAGCTTCCAGCCTCGAAGATCTCGTCTATTCGCAAGGAGATTCGCAGAGCACTCCGTCGCGACTCCATCCCTCTCCGCAACCTGGCCAGGATCGTGGGACTCCTCTCCGCCTCCATTCAGGCCATATTCCCGGGTCCCCTCCACTACAGAGCCATGCAACGCCTCAAGGCGAGGTACCTACGCCGCAGGCCCACGTACGATCAAATCGTCCCGGTGACGACGGAAGTTCGCAAGGAACTGTCATGGTGGCTGGACAGCATGCAAGCCTGGAACGGCAGGGCCATATTCGGAGACACCCCAGACTTCATACTGGAGTCAGACGCCAGCTTGTGGGGCTGGGGCGCCACCAGCGGGTCCATATCCACAGGAGGAACATGGACAGCTCAGGAACTCTCCATGCACATAAACTGCCTGGAACTCCTGGCAGGATCCTTCGCGATCCGCAGCCTGGCCCGAGACAGATCCAACTGCTGCATCCTCCTACGCATGGACAATGTCTCCGCAGTCCGATATATCAATCACCTGGGGGGCGCACGTTCACGTCTACTGTCAAACATCACAAAGGACATTTTCAACTATTGCCTACCCCGCAACATCGCTCTCCAGGCCGAATACCTGCCCGGGGAAATCAACCTCACGGCCGACTGGTTCTCTCGCCACTGGAGGGACGTCAGCGATTGGAGACTGAACACGAGGATCTTCAGAGCCCTGGCAACCCAGAGGGGTCCCTTTCACCTGGATCTTTTTGCGTCCCGCAACAACCACCAAACCCCGGAGTTCTTCAGCTGGCTCCCGGACCCGGAGAGCAAGGCGACGGACGCTTTTCTACAACAATGGCCAACGACCGGAGCCTATGCCTTTCCCCCATTTGCCATGATCGCAAGAACATTACACCAGATGCGGACGCAACAGGTCACTCTGGTCCTCATAACACCCTTGTGGCAGAGCCAACCATGGTTTCCGGACCTCCTAGCCACCTCCTGCAGGGATCCTCTCCTCCTTCCATCCTTTCCGGAGCTGCTCACGGATCCCAAAGGGAATCTCCACCCGCTTCTCTTGGAAGATCGACTACCCCTGGTGGCTTGGACTCTTTCCGGGGTTCCTGGCAAGTCAGCGGACTATCGCAGGCTACCAGGGACCTCTTATGGGATTCCTGGGCCCCTGGAACTAGACGCTCCTACCTTTCAGCTTGGACCTCCTGGTCTACTTGGTGTATGGAACGGGACGCCGATCCATTTACAGCACCTATTCCCATGATTCTCAATTTCCTTTCATCCTTGTTTTCGTCGGGCCGCTCCTATCGGTCTGTTAACGTTTTTCGCTCCACGTTTTTGGTGGCCCATACCCTCGTAGGGGACCTCCCGGTCGGCAAAGACCCTCTCGTCTGCCGCCTGCTCCATGGTATGCGGCTCCGCCGCCCCCCAGCTCCCAGGTACTCCCACCTATGGGATGTTGGGCTGGTCCTCCGTTTTTTCAGGGATTGGCTCCCTAATGACCGCCTCTCCCTGCGCCAATTGTCAGCCAAGTGCGCTTTTTTGCTCTGTCTCGTGTCCTTTCGACGGGTATCAGACGTTCAAGCCTTCGACGTTGACGCCTTCGAGATTGCCCCGGAGGGGGTCACTTTCCACGTTTCCCGTCGCACTAAGTCGGGTTCGACCTCGGTATTCTACCCCTTTTTCCCAGACGACCCGCAACTCTGCGTCGTGTCCACCCTGCGCAGATACGTTTCGGTTACCTCCTCGCTCCGGAACTCGGTGTCGGGCCAACTCCTAGTCTCCTATGTCCGCCCCCACGCACCGGTCTCGGTCACCACACTGGCCCGGTGGATTCGATGGATCCTCTCCCTCGCCGGTATAGACCCTACTTTCGGCGCCCACTCCGTTCGAAGGGCGGCGGCCTCTTCAGCTTTCCTAGCGGGGGCGTCACTGTCAGACATCCTCCGAGCGGCGGATTGGTCTCGGGAATCCACTTTCCGTACCTTTTATTTTCGCACTCCCCCTTCTGCTGGGACATCTCTCCTTCAGTGTTAAAATTGCAAAATAGGAAGCCTCCTGTCATGTAATAAAATTGAAGATTATGCTAGCTTTAGTGTACTAATAATCTTAATTTTAATAAGGACAGGAGGCGAGTATTTTCCCTCCCTTTTGTTCCCTACCCTGACTCCTCGGGGGAGTGGATCTCAAGGTGACGGACTTTTGTTTTGGCTTGTCAGTGCTTGCTACTTTCCTTGGGGTGCACGCAGTTCTATCCCGTCTCTCATCCCAGAACTAGGTCTTTGACAACCAGGTTACGTTGCACCACATATTACACATAACACGTAATTACCTTACATTACACACACTACTGTGTATATCACCACTTAGTTTAACACACTCTGATATGGCTCTCATGAGTGACCAGTTACGGTTCAGTACCTAACCTATTTCATACTCTTCTTTCAGTGTAATCCTCTTCAGGACCCCCACTGGTTGTTGGTTTGGTTACCCTCACGACTCCGCCTACGAGGATAAAGGCTTCGTTTCGTCTTCTCCCGACCTCGTTTACCAGGAGTCTCATCAGGTTCTGCTCACCAGAGACCGTTGTTGATTGTTTCGTTGGTTCTATCGTTTCGAGCTCTATCTGGACTTGGATGTTGCTTTAAGAAAGAGGAAGTGTACAGGCAGCATGACCCTTATATAATATGCTGCTCAGTGATTTAATGTTACTCTTTACGTTTTTCTTTACTGCTGTGGAGTTTAGTAAAGAGAGTTAATGCAAAATACTCGCCTCCTGTCCTTATTAAAATTAAGATTATTAGTACACTAAAGCTAGCATAATCTTCAAATATATATGTATGTTTATATGTGGTTGGTGAATTGATCATGCTTTAGAATTTAAGTTTTATTTGGTGGCATTTGGCACTTACAAATCACAGACATAGCAGCAATAAGAATCAACAGACTTAGCTTTGCTATGTTGGCTGATTTGTACTGCTGCTAGGCTGGTTTAATTTTACTGATACTAGGTATGTTGATTTTTAATGCTATGTCTGTTGATTTTTACTACTGGTAGGCTGGATGATTTATACTGCTACCAGTGGCGTACACATGACCCATGGGGCCCCGGTGCGAAAATTGATCCGTGGACCTCCCCCCCCGCGCTTACACGGCGCGGGTCGGGGCCGCAACACATGGCGGCGGGCACCTGGTCGCAGGGGTTGCAGGGCTGCGACCCCGCGACCGCGGTATGCGCACACACTTAAAGGACCACTACAGACACCCAGATCACATCAGCTCAATGAAGTGGTCTTGGTGCCAGGTCCCTCTAGTTTTAACCCTGCAGCTGAAAACATAGCCGTTTCAGAGAGGGTTAATCCAGCCTCTGGTGGCTGTCTCATTGACAGCTGCTAGAGGAGCTTCTGCGATTCTCACTGTGAAAATCACAGTGAAAAGACACTGAACGTCCATAGGAAAGCATTGAGTAATGCTTTCCTATGGGCGGTTTAAATGCGTGCCCGCGCCTCTTGCCGCGCATGTGCATTCGGAGCTGAGAGGCGGAGGGATCCCCAGCGCCAAGGGAGTCCGACGCTGGAGAAAGGTAAATGCTGAAGACACACACACACATTCTCACGAACAGACGCATACACACAAGCTAACAGACGCCCACATTTACTGAGATACATACACACTCACTTACAAAACATACACTTTCACTGACAAACACACACTCACTAACAGACATCAAACACACTCAGTAACAGACACACACAGTAACACACTTACTAGCAGACACACACCCAATAACACACACACTCACTGACACACACACTCACTGACACACACACTAACACAAACTAACACACACTAACACAAACACACACACTAACACACAAACACACTAACACAAACACACACACACACACACACACTAACACACACAAACACATAAACACATACACTAACACACACACTAACACACACACTAACACACACAAACACATACACACATACACTAACACACACACTAACACAAACAAACACTAATACACACACTAACACACACAAACACATACACACATACACTAACACACACTAACACACACACACATTTTTTTTTAAATTTAATCTCCCCAGCCTCCTTACCTTTTGGAGAGCTGAGGGGATTCCCTGGGGTCCAGTGGTGCTGCTGGGCGGGCGGGCTGGCTGTCTGGGTGGCCGGCGCGTGAGGGAGCACTCTCCCCTGTGTGCTCCCTCTTCAGCTCCCTCGCGTGCCGCATAGGGATGCTGGCGCCGGAAGATGACGTCATCTTCCGGCTCCGGCATCAGTGCGGTGCGCGAGGGAGTGGAAGAGGGAGCACACAGGGGAGAGTGCTCCCTTGCGCGCTGGCCACCCAGACAGCCCGCCCGCTGGGGTCAGCAGGGCCAGCCTCGGGGGGCCCTGAGGTGGCCGCCTCCTGGGCCCCCCAGGAGAAGAGGCTGGCCCTGTGGGTACATACCGGGGCGCAGGGGCCTGCGACCCTGGTATGTACGCCACTGACTGCTACTATCATAGCATCAATATAAATCAGCAGACATATCAATAGTAATTACAACTGACATTTTTACTTATGCTATGTCGCAGAGGAGGGCTGACAGCCTTAGGCCTGGGGGCTAAATCCAGTCAAGTGGCCCATTGCACCAAGAGGAGAGTAAAAACACCTTTCTCATGTGATTGAAAGGGGGGGCAGTCACCTAAACAGACACACTCATTGACAGGCACACATAGACTCATGGGCGTCCGCAGGAATTTTTCCAGAGGGGGGGACATAATTGTAATCACATCCATGCTTGGCCCCTTTTTGACAGTGTCATGAATGGGAAGGGGCATAGTCATTATCACATAAAGCCAGGGTGAATAGCGTTTCACATGTTTGTATTCCTGACACTATAGTGTTCCTTTAAGCAAATTAAAGGAACATTCTGGTCACCATAACAACTTCATCTAAATGAAAATGCCAGGAAGCCCAGGGGTGCTCTCTTTCCTTTAAGGGGTTAAACCGCTCTCAAATGGTTTAACCTAAAAGGTTCCTCCGGCTGCAGATCTCCAGGTCGCTCAGTGTTATTCGGCTTCTGAAACAGAGTGTCAGGAAGTGCAAATTGATGTCAGGCAAGGGTACTGTACATTGGCTAGAGTGGTCAATTGACACTCTAAGCCAATTGCTAATTCCCTGTTCATAAAAATGTTAGCTGACCACTCTAGCTAATCAGCGACACCCCAACCCAGCGGCACTCTGTGCTTCCTGACACTTAGTAAATAAAAGTGAACACATTAACACTGATATTTTTTTTTTACCTGGGGAGATGAGAAGGTCCAAAGTTTCCCTGCCAGGCCCATGTACCAAAGTCTTATGATGTGGTGTCCAGAATAAAGTGGAGGGTTAACTTCACTTGTCCTTCCTGCTCCAATCTCCTTTTCTTCTCCTTCATTTGACACAGTCTACTTTTTCTTCTGACACTGTCTTCTCTCCTCCTTGGCTCCTTCTGCTACTTTACCTTTCTACTACTTTCTGCTTATTTTGCTCCCCCTTCTGCTACTTTCTCTTTCTGATCCCTTTCTGCTCCTTGCTACCTTTTTCTGCTCCTTCTCCTACTTTACCTTTGTGCTCCTTCTGATTCTTTCAGCTCCTTTACCTTTGTGCTCCTTCTGTCCCTTTCTGCTCTTTGCAGACCCTTCCTTCTAGTTGCAGACCCTTCCTGCTCCCTGCTGCCCCTTGCAGACCCTTTCTGCTAATTTCTGCTCCTTCTCCTACTTTATGTTTGTGCTCCTTCTGCCCCTTCCAGCTTATTCCTGCCCTTCCTGCTCATTTCTCTTCCTTCTCCTACTTTACCTTTGTGCTCCTTCTGTCCCTTCCTGCTCCTTGCTACCCTTTCAGCTCCTTGCTAACCCTTTCTGCCCCTTCCTGCTTCTTGCTGACCTTCCTTCTCCTTGCTGACCCTTCCTGCTCCTTGCAGGCCCTACCTGCTACTTGCTGCTCATTTCTGTTCCTTTGTGCTCCTTCTCCTACTTCACCTTTTGTGCTCCTTGCTGTCCCTTCCAGCTTCTTGCTGCCCCTTTCTGCTCCTTGATGTCCCTCCCTGCTTATTTCTGTTCTTTCTCCTTTCTGCTCCTTCTCTTACTTTACCTTTCTGCTCCTTGCTGACCCTTCCTGTAGGCTGCCTCCCCCCATCCCTCACTTACCTGATCTGCCTCCTCCCCAACCCTCACTTACCTGATATATAGGCTGTCTCCCCGCCATCCCTCACTTACCTGATCTGTAGGTGGATCCCCCACCTCTCACTTCCCTGATCTATAGGCTGCCCCCATCCCTCACTTTCCTGATCTATAGGCTGCCCTCCCATCCCTCACTTCCCTGATCTATAGGCTGCCCCCCATCCCTCACTTCCCTGATCTATAGGCTGTCCCCATGCCTCACTTCCCTGATCTATAGGCTGCCCGCCTATGCCTCACTTCCCTGATCAATAGGCTTCTCCTATCCCTCACTTCCCTGATCTATAGGCTGCCCCCCATCCCTCACTTCCCTGATCTATAGGCTGTCCCCATGCCTCACTTCCCTGATCTATAGGCTGCCCGCCTATGCCTCACTTCCCTGATCAATAGGCTTCTCCTATGCCTCACTTCCCTGATCTATAGGCTGCCCCCCTATGCCTCACTTCCCTGATGTATAGGCTGCCCCCCTATGCCTCATACCACAGATATGGGCTGCCCCCCCCCTCCCCTTCTCTGATCTATGAACATACAAAGCCTCACTTCCCTAATCTATGGGTGCCCCCTGCCTCACTTCCCTGATCATTTCTCCCCCATGCCTCCCACTTCCCTGATCTATGGGATGCCTCACTTTCCTGATCTATAGACTGCCCCCCACTTTACCTCACTTCCCCTGATGTATGTTGCCCCCATGCCTTACTTCCTGATCTATAGGCTGCCCCCATGCCTCTTCCTGATCTATAGGCTGCCCTCTGTGCCTCCTTCTGCTCTGATCTATAGGCTGCCCCCAAGCTCAAGCTTCCCACAATCTATGGGCTGCCCCCTATGCCTCACTTCCCTGATCTATAGGCTGCCCCCATTGCCTCACTTCCCTGATCTGGGATGCCTCACTTCCTGATCTAGGCTGCCCTTTACCTCACTTCCCTGATGTATAGGCTGCCCCCCATGCCTTACTTTTCCTGATCTATAGGCTGCCCCCATGCCTCACTTCCTGATCTATAGGTTGCCCCCTCTATGCCTCACTTCTCTGATCTAAAGGCTTCCCCCCTAAGCCTCACTTCCCTAATCTATAGGCTGCCCCCCATGCCTTACCTCCTGATCTATAGGCTGCCCCCCATGCCTCACTTCCTGATCTATAGGCTGCCCCACCTATGCCTCACTTCTCTGATCTATAGGCTGCCCCCCATGCCTCACTTCCCTGATCTATAGGCTCTCTCAGAGACAAGGGCTGAGCAAAGAGACAGGGGCTGAGCAAGGGGACAGGGGCTGAGGAAAGGGACAGGGGCTGAGCAAGGGTACAGGGCTGAGGAAAGGGACAGGGGCTGAGGAAAGGGACAGGGGCTGAGCAAGGGGACAGGGGCTGAGGAAAGGGACAGGGGCTGAGCAAGGGGACAGGGCTAAGGAAAGGACAGGGGTTGAGCAAGGGGACAGCCTATAGATCACGGGCTGAGTAAGGCGACAGAGTCTGAGTAAGGCGACAGGGCTGAGGAGGGAGGATAGGGGCTGAGTAAGGGGACAGTTCTGAGGAAGGGGGCAAGGGCTGAGAGAGGTGGGGCAGGGGCTGAGGAAGGGGGACAGGGGCTGAGGAAGGGGATAGGGGCTGAGGAAAGGGGAAGAGGAACAGGGCTGAGCAAAGGGACAGGGGCTGAGGAGGGGACAGGGCCGAGGAAAGGGACAGGGGCTGAGGAGGGGGATAAAAAAAACCTAAAGTGTATTTCCCCCCTCCCTGAGTCTTACCTTAGGCCAGGGAGGGGTGGGCAGCAGCCAGCATACAGCAGCAGCAGTCAGTGAAGTCGGAGACTCCTGATGATGTCAGGAGGAGGGGGCGTGACTTCCTCTGCTCTTCTCCCGGACTCCCCAGCAACCCGCCCCCACTGATACGCTATGCGAAACCCGTGGTGCCCCACAAAAGGGAGCCTTAAGCTAGAAGGACACGCTCACGGGAGTTAGCGGTTAGTGGATGAACCCTGGGTGTGACGTGCATGAGCACCTAACGATAGGCAGAGATTACCGCTGCATCAACACAGAACTTTACTCAAGTGCGTACATAATTATCAGGTTATTGCCATATTGTGAATTAATACCTGAAATGTACCTGCTGAATGCCACACAGATGTTATTACACATGCTTTGTGTTCTGCACTGATACGTATGTCATGAATGCAGTGGGGACCTGCGTGTCCCAATGACTATTTCTTGACTCTTTGATATGTACTTTCATATGCTCTCTTATCATACCAATAAAACAGATTTACAAAAAAAAAAAAAAGAATGTTACACTGTATACCAATTCAAATAAAAAGTATACATACATAGTCAGGATTCAGCTGTAAGCATTTGCAACACTTACAACAATCAAGTAACACGTTCATATAGAATGTAAGTTACTTAGCCAGTCAATGGATGGGAATGAGTAAATAGATTTACTCATTAATTCCCATGGTATTAGGGAACTATATACCAAAAGGCTGAAAGACTTTAATTGGACTTAGCGGCGGGTGGGGTCCCTAAAGTAGAATAAAGGGGGGGGACACCTATTGTCCTCCCCCACGGCCCCCACCCCTGAGTGGTGGGTGGGGGCCCTAAATTACTTCAAAAGGGGGAAACCTATTGTCCTTCCCCCAACCCCCACCCCTGAGCTGTGGGTGGGGGCCCTAAATCAGAATAAGGGGGGGGAACTATTGTTGTCGTCCCTTGCTCCCACGCCGGGGGGGAGGACAATAGGTCCCCCCCCCCTTTTTCTACTTTAGAGCCCCCACCTGCCGCTCAGGTGTGGGGCTGGGAGGGAGGACAATAGATCGTCCGTCCCTTATTTAACTTTAGGGCCCTGACACCCGCTGCTCAGGGGTGGGGGCCGGAGGGGAGGACAATAGGTCCCCCCACCTGCTGCTCAGGGGTGGGGGCTGGGCGGGAGGACAATAGGTCCCTCCCTTATTGGTATTTAGGACCCCCACCCGCCACTCAGGGGTGGAGGCTGGGCGGGAGGACAATAGGTCGCCCCCTTATTGGTATTTAGGGCCCCCACCCGCCGCTCAGGGGTGGGGGCCAGGTGGAAGGACAATAGGTTTTTTGTTTACTGTTTACTAGACATACCCCTACTCGCGGTATAGCGAGTACGCGCAGAATTTACTAATACTAAGTAACCTTAGTGAATCCCCAAGCGCCGCTCAAGACCGCAGCATTCAAAGATCCAGAGATCCCAGGGGTCCTGAGCGGCGCTCGGGGATTCACTGGGGGCCACAACAGATAGATTTACCAAATTAACTGTGGGGCCGTATTAAACCGGAACGCGGACTGCTCTATGGAGATCCATAAACATTGAATTATTTTTTTTGTTCCTCTTCTCCCTTTTTTTCTCCATGCTAGGCCTGCTATACGGCAGCAGTCGGATTGTTTTAATATTTACATATAATATACTTAACATCCCTCAAGGACATAGTGACACGCAATGTCCCTGATGGCTCATAGGGACTTTTTATAGCACGAGATGGAAAATGATCGATTCCATGATCGACACCATAACATAATGAATGTTAATGTTTTTGGACAGATGCTGGTCAAAATAGAGTATATGTTTTGCGTTCCATATGCAAAGGATGCTCTCGAAGGTGGGAAAATGGGGATAAGTGTCATTAAAATTTGTTACTATAAATTCACAGGGATTTAATTCACCTTTTAAAAGAACATGTCTGTTATATCTCCTGATTAGACACCATATAGACATTGCTTTCACTCAAGAGACACATTGGAAAGATACAGAGAATGGATTATGGAATTACTGTAAATATCCAAATATTTATACATCTAGCTTTTTGGGTAGGAAAGAACGTGGGGTGGCCATAATAATATCCTCAGGGGTCAGGTTTGAACATATTCACCATGTTTCTGATGATATGGGGAGATATATAATTTTAATTTGTAAGATCAATGATATCACATTTACCCTAGTGAACTTTTATGCATCTTCGGATCATCCAACTATTTTTTTAGATACTACTATTCAAATAGCGGAACAGATTTCTAAGGGTCCTCTTGTTTTGGCAAGAGACTTAAATTGTATAGCTTGCTCTCAGTTAGACAGAACGAGATTAATTAAAAATATTAAAATTAACAGAGAGATCTGACTCAATCGATGGCTGTAGCAAAGTTCATATATAGATACAATTTATATGATATATGGCGAACACAATACCCGGAGGAAAGAGATTTCTCATGATTCATACTCCCGAATAGATTTCTTTCTTATGAAAGCAACATCTTTAGACCTTTGTATCAACTCACAAATAGGGAATAGAAGTTGGTCAGACCACGCCCCTGTATTTATGTCTTTAAAAATGATCCTTATTATAAGAATTGTTCAAAATAGAGATTAAAAGATTTTATATTAACTTCTGAGTATAATAAGAAAGCAGGGCCGGTGCAAGGATTTTTGAACACAGGCGAAGATGATATTGGCGCCCCCCCCCAACCCACAAGTATCTTCACCTGTGCGCCCTTTAACCCACCTTTTGTTTCTTATCCCCTTTTTTAAACGTCTTACCCCCTTTAGTGTATCTTATCCCCTATTTTTCCCCATTGTCTTACACCTCCCTTGTGTATCTCATACAACCCCCGTTTGTGTGTCTTACTCCCCCCGTCCCCTTTGTGTATCTCATTTTCTCCCAGCCCCTTTGTGTCTTTTACTCTTATCAGGTCCTTTGTGTGTTTCTCTTTCACCACCAGACCCTCTGGGTCTCTTGTTCCTCTTCTCCAGCCCCTCTGTGTCTCTTTTACCCCCAGTCCCTTTGCATTTCCACACCCAGGCCCTTCTGTGTGGCACTTTCATCCCTAGCCCCTCTGTGAACTTTTTAACCACCAGGCCCATCTGTGTTCCTCTCTTCTCCCCTCCATGTCCATTAGTGTTCCTCTCCGCCCCCCACCTGTCTCTTAGTGCCCCACCATCCCCCTTAATGTTCCTCTCCCTCTTTTTTTGTGTTCTTTCCCCCACATAGTATTCTTTGCCCCCCATCCCATAGTGTTATTCCCCCGTCCCACAGTATTCTTTCCCCTCCCTGTCCCATTGTGTTCTTCCCCATCCCATAGTGTTATTCCCTCCCCTGTCCCATAGTGTACCCTCCCTTGTCCCATAGTGTTCCTTACAAACCCCCTCCCCTGTCCCATAGTATTTTTTTTACCTCCCTCCACTGTCCTATGGTGTTCTTCTACCCCCTCCACTGTCCTATAGTATTCTTTTACCCTCCTTCACTGTCCTATAGTGTTCTCCCTACACATGTCCCATAGTGTTCCCCCATCCCATAGTGTACTGTTCCCCCTCCCTATCCCATAGCGTTCCTTACCACCCCCTCGCCTGTCCCATAGTGTTCTTTCCTTCCCCCTCCCTCCTATGTCCCATAGTGTTCTTTAACACCCCCTCTCCCCTGTCCCATAGTGTTCCTTAACACCTTCCCTCCCCTGTCGCATACTGTTCCTTACAACTCCCCTCCCCTGTCCCATAGTTTCCTTACAACCCCCTCCCCTGTCCGATAGTGTTCTTTTACCCCCTCCACTGTCCTGTAGTGTTCTCCCTCCTGTCCCACAGTGTCCCCCTTGTCCCATAGTGTTCTCCCCGTCCCATAGTGTTCTTTCCCCTCCCTGTCCCATAGTGTTCCTTACCACCCCTCCCCTGTCCCATAGTGTTCTTTCCTTCCCCCTCCCTCCCCTGTCCGATAGTGTTCCTTACTACCCCTCCTTTCCGTCCCTTAGTGCCCCTCACACTCCCCACCTCCCCTCAGTAAGTCTACTACTTTTATTGTAGCGTGAATGAGCGGAGCAGACAGTGGTCCAGGAACTTCCGTTTCCTGTACCCGACCGGACTGACAGGAAGTGCTTGCTCAGTGAGCACTTCCTTTTAGTCCAGCCAGGTACAAGAAACATAAGTTCCTGTACCACGCTGCGCACTGCTCTGCTCAGCCATTCTGCACAGAGTGCCTGGCAGGAGGGAGCACTGTGCGCCCACCTCCTGCCGGTCTCTCTATTCTAGCACCCCCTAGGCCGGTGCGCCCTAAGGCGGCCGCTTGTGCCGCCTTATGGACGCGCTGACCCTGTAAGAAAGAGTTATTGAAGGCTGCTAAACCTTTTCTTCAAGAGAATGATAATGAAGCTATCTCAGATTTCACCCTATGGTGCTTGTTGAAATGTTTTCTTAGGGGCTATTTGATTAAACAGGAAATCTATATGAAACAGAAACAAGGTAAATCACTGGCTGATCTCCATATTTGCCTTGCCGGTCTGGATAGAACAAACAAGCTATATCCTTCTCCTGAAATATGTAGAGAAATAATAATCATCCAACAAGAGATTAAGAACATACTAAAGGAACAAACTAACTATACATAAACACGTCTTAAACAAAGAAGGTATTATTCTAATAATAGAGCAGGTAGAGCCTTAACAAATAAATTAAAAGCCCAGGATCAAAGAAATAGAATTAAACAAATAACAAGTGAGGGAGTGGCTTGTCTTTCTCCTCTCCATATCGCAGAGGCTTTTAGAGCATATTATGAATCTCTATATAACCCAATAAAACCGACTTAGATATGGAAGATATCTTAAGATCTCTAGACCTCCCAGTACAATCTTTAAAAAAATATATATATACTTATACCTTTTTCTCAGTTAGAAATCAGGAATGCAATTAATGATATGAAAAGGGGGAAGGCGCCAGGTCCTGATGGCTTCACAGCTCTTTTTTTCCCCAGATCTTACAACCTAAGATTACTCCTCTGTTGGAACACGTGTATGGTGCCATAGTTGGATCAAAATGGATTTCCTCAAGAAATGCTAAAAGCCACTATTTCACCTATTTTAAAAACAGGCCCTACTAAGGTAACAAATTATAGAACAATCTCATTTATTATCATAGACATAAAAATATATTCTAAAATCTTGGCACAGAGATTAAACTTAGATTTGATACATCCTGATCAAGTGGGCTTTATAGAGGGCAGATCAGGGGAAGATAACACCTGCAGAGTCATTAACATCATCCACCATAAGAAAACCCCATCAATTATTATGGCCCTAGACGTCTTTTTTCTCTGGCTGGACTATGAACATTTTAGACAACTTAAAATATCGAATCAAATAGTATCGGCATTGATGACCTGGTTTTTTAGATTCAGAAAGAGAATTGAAAAGGGACAAACCTTAAAGGACCACTATAGTGCCAGAAAAACATACTCGTTTTCCTGGCACTATAGTGCCCTGAGGGTGCCCCCACCCTCAGGGTCCCCCTCCCGCCGGGCTCTAGGGGATGGAAGGGGTTAAACTTACCTCTTTCTCCAGCGCCGGGCAGGGAACTCTCCTCCTCCTCTCCTCCTCCATATCAACGTCATCGGCTGAATGCGCATGCGCGGCAGGAGCCGCACGCGCTTTCAGCCAGTCCATAGGAAAGCATTCTCAATGCTTTCCTATGGACGCTGGCGTCTTCTCACTGTGAAAATCACAGTGAGAAGTGCGTAAGCGCCTCTAGCGACTGTCAATGAGACAGCCACTAGAGGCTGGAGTAACCTTATTATAAACATTTTATCAGCCTACAAGAACAATACTGCAAACTAATACAGAGATGGAAAATGGTTCCTACACGCCTTGCAAAGTCTGATACAAATTTAGATCATTTTTGTTGGCGTTGCCAAAACTATCCAGGCACACAAATTCACATCTGGTGAGAATGCACGAGATTGGCTCCTATCAAAAAATTTGTTGAAGAACAACTAATAACCCTCTTCTCATTAGAAGATAGCCTTACGCCACAGGCTTTCCTATTTCATATTAATTTACCTGTTACAGGAAGATACAATAGATATCTATGTGTTAACATCTTGGCTGCAACGAAAATGTGTTTAGCTAGACATTGGAGCAATACAACCATTCCAACAGAGATCAAAACAAAAACTCTAATAAATTTCCAGAGGCAGAAAAACTATACTTCAATAAAGATATAAAGACTCTATATAAATACAAAAAAATATGGGATCCATGGATTTTATACTATGAAATTTTCGAGCCAGGCTAGTGATCTTTTGAACTAACCTACCCTGTGAATGATCTACCCCCAAGATGTCCCCCCTATACCGAGCCTTGAGAGACAGTGAGGGAAAAGGAAAGGGAAAAATCTTCTAATTACATAACTGCAATAATTATTGGAAGACGGAGTTTTTGTTTTTTCTCTCCATGTTATACGTCGAACTGACGTTATATTATTGGCATTATCTTTGCTCTAGATAGACCCAGTGTCCGTCCAAATTTTTCTGTCTGGTTTGTTGTAAGATTATATTTGTCAATACATACTGATTGAACTCTATCTACTATATGATTGTATAAAAAAAATGTAGATTATGCTGACTATACGCACTTGACTGTATGATGAGAATTTGACTGTTTATTTATATAATTTAAAATATTCAATAAAGATGAATTGTTAAAACAAAAACAAACAAAAAATTTGGAGGGGGGGTGGTTGGATCTTGGGTGAGTTCCATAGGTATAGGTGTGATGCTTTTGTGTAATGTCTCTTTAATTGGAACTCAACTGCAGAAACAATAAGTTTCACCTCCTTTATTTTATTGAAGTGAACAAGGTTGACTGCATCTTTAAATACACATGCAAGGAAAAAAATGCAATGCTTATTTGTCAAAAGAAATTAAATACTATAATAAATTAATATGACTTGCTTTCCTTGGCAAAAGATTTACTTAACTTAGAAGCACTCTGGCACTGGAAGGGTTAATTCACCCAATGGAGGAAGAGGAAGGAGTCTCTTTTAACAAACTGCAGTTTAGTAGTGAGAGAAAGGGAGTCCGTTTGTCCAAGCCGAGGTCTGAGAGAGGAGAAGGTAGAAATCCGTTTACAAGCCGAGGTCTGAGGAGAGGAGAAGGCAGAATTCCGTTTATAAGCCGAGGTCTGAGAGATGAGAAGGTAGAAATCCGTTTACAAGCCGAGGTCTGAGAGATGAGAAGGTAGAAATCCGTTTACAAGCCGAGGTCTGAGAGAGGAGCCGGTAGCCGGTAGCATCGAGTAGAGCAGCTGATCTTACTGCCGCACCTGAGTGAATAATCCAGCCCTTTGAATCTGGCGCGGTCTTCCTAAGTATCGTGGAAAGACCGCGTCAGAAAAAAGGGCGGAGCTAAGCGCCGTGAACCCGGAAGTGGGTTCCGGCGGCAGCATGAATGTTAGGTATACCTGACAGTACCCCCTTCTCATGGGGCATCCTCTGGGTGCACTTATTTCGGTTTAGAGGGGTAGCGTTTGTGAAAAGCATCAACTAATCTCTTTGCATGAACATTAGATGAATCTTCCCAGGTATCTTCATCAACTCCATAACCTTTCCATCTGATAAGGTATTGTAAAGAGCCACGGTGGATACGAGAATCCAAAATCTTATGAATTTCATATTCTTCTTCACCTTGGACGATGATAGGTTCAGGAGTTGTTACTATTTCTCTATGGAAAGGATCAGGGATGTGTGGTTTAAGCAAAGAGACATGGAATACTGGATGAAGTTTAAAACTTGGAGGAAGTTTTAATTTAACAACGTTATCATTGATGATTGTAGTTATTTGAAAAGGACCAAGAAAAAGAGAGCTCAATTTCTTTGAAGGACGGTTTGTGGTAATATTTTTTGAAGAGAGCCAGACAAGATCCCCCACTTTATAAGGAGGGGGAATTCTTCTTTTATGGTCAAAAAACTTTTTCTGGTAGTTTTGGGCGAGTTGAAGATTCTCCCGTAATTTAAGGAATAGAGAAGACATAAATTCATTTTTTGAAGTAACCGTGGGATTGGATGAAGAATTAGATGGGATGGGAAATGAGGACGGATGAAAACCATAGTTGGAGAAAAAAGGAGTCATTTTCGTACTAGAATGAATGGTATTATTGTAAGAAAATTCAGCCATAGGTAACCAAGTGGTCCAGTCATCTTGCAGGTATGAACAATAACATCGGAGATATTGTTCCAAACATTGATTAACTCTCTCTGTTTGCCCATTAGTTTGGGGATGATAGGCAGAAGAGAGTTTGCGTTGAATTTGAAGAGAGAGACACATCTCTTTCCAGAATTTGGAGGTAAATTGTGTCCCCCTATCAGAAATAATTTCTTCTGGAAGACCATGAAGCTTTACAATATTATCAATAAAGACTTTGGACAATTCTACGGAGGAAGGTAATTTTTTTAAAGAGATGAAATGGGACATTTTAGTGAAGCGGTCCACAACAACAAGAATAGTGGTGAACTGTCGGGATGGAGGAAGGTCAACAAGAAAATCCATAGAAATGGATTGCCAAGGTTTTTCTGGAATAGGTAAGTTAAGTAGTAATCCAAAAGGTTGATTATGTTCAGATTTGGACCTTTGACAGATAGGACAAGTTTTGACATATAATTCAATGGTTCTATCTTGGCGAGGCCACCAATAATATCGTGAAGTTAGTTCAAGAGTTTTCTTTATTCCAGGATGTCCAGCTAGGGGTGAATCATGAACCATTTTGAGTAATTTGTTCCTAAGAATGGGAGGAATATAAATCCTATTTTTAAAGTAAAATACACCATCCTTTTTTGTTAAATTAGGTGTTTTGGGAAGTTCAAGATCCTTTTGATTCAAGTTCCTTAAGTCATCCTGAAGAGAAGAGAGGATCCCTATTATTTTGTTAGGAGGATAAACTTCAATAGAAGTTTTAGAAGGAATTCGAGAAAGAGCGTCAGCCTTTTTATTTCTAGTTCCAGGTCTGTATATTAATTGGAAGTTAAACCGGTTAAAAAATAGGTTCCATCTAACTTGTCTAGCCGTAAGGGTTTTATTAGTATAAAGATATTCAAGATTTTTATGGTCTGTATAGACTATGATAGGTTGTTTTGTATCTTCTAATAGATGGCGCCAATTTTCAAAGGCAGCTTTAACACTTAATAATTCCTTTTCACCAATAGGATAATTTTTTTCAGCAGAGCTCAAGGATCTTGAAAAGAATGCGACTGGATGAAGTGGATCTTGAGGAGTCTTTTGCTGAGAAAGAACTGCTCCGATAGCTGAATCTGATGCATCGACTTCTAGGACATACAAGAATGTTGGATTAGGTAGCTGTAGAATAGGTGCAGTTGTAAATCTTTTTTTTAAACTATCGAAGGCAGCTTGTGCATCTTTATTCCATTTGAAAGGACGTTTAGTACTGTTAAGGTGGTTAAGTGGATGTGATACCTCTGAGTAGTTTCTAATGAATTTTCTATAGAAGTTTGCAAATCCAAGAAATCGTTGCAATTCTTTTGTAGTAGTAGGAACGGGCCAGTTAATAATACATTCGATTTTAGAGTTATCCATTTTCAGAGAATGAGGTGAAATAATGTATCCAAGAAAGGAGAGTTCAGTAACTTCAAAAAGACATTTCTCTGGTTTAGAGTATAATTTGTGAGTTCTCAATCTAGATAGAACCCATCTTACATGCTTCCTATGCTCATCCAAATTGTTAGAATATATTAGAATATCATCTAAGTAGATAATAACACAAACATCCAAAAGATCTCTAAAGATATCATTTATAAAATGTTGGAATGTTGCAGGGGCATTACAAAGCCCAAAAGGCATCACTAGATATTCGTAGAGACCATATCTAGTCCGGAAGGCGGTCTTCCATTCATCATCCTGTTTTATTCTAATGAGGTTATATGCGCCTCGGAGGTCGAGTTTAGTGAATATAGTTGCAGTTCTTAACCTTTCAATTAATTCATTTATTAGTGGAAGAGGATAACGATTTTTTATGGTTATTTTATTTAAGGCTCTGTAATCTATAATGGGTCGGATGGTTTGGTCCTTATTCCTCACAAAAAATATACTAGAGGCAGCCGGTGAAGTCGAGGGTCTGATGAATCCTTTACGTAAATTTTCATTAAGATATTCTTTTAAGGTCTGCAATTCCTTTTCAGAAAGTGGATAAATGTGTCCATAAGGAATGGGAGCACCAGGTATTAGATCTATTGGGCAATCATATGCTCGATGAGGTGGAAGTACTTCCGCTTCTTTTTTACAAAAGACATCTGAAAAGTCAGAGTAGAATGGAGGTATAATTGATTCCTGAGTAGTTTGGAGAATAGGAATATGTTGGAAGCAGGTTTTTTTGCAAAAGTCAGAAGGAAAAGAAATGGAAAAGGGTGACCATTTAATTAAAGGATCATGAGTTTTAACCAATTAATTCCTAGAATGACGGGATAAAGTGGAGATTTAATAACATCAAATGTAAGGAATTCTGTATGGACGTTATTGGTAATCATTCTTAGAGGAATTGTCTCATCTTTTATGGGTCCTGAGGAAATGAATGAACCATCAATAACTCTGATTGGAATAAAATTGGTTTTTCGAACACACGGAATTTTATTCTTTGCAACAAAAGAAAAATCAAGGAAGGTTCCATTAGCACCAGAATCAATAATGGCTTCAGTCACGATTCTTTTTGTATCCCACTGTAATATGAGAGATATAGAAAAATAAGTAGATGTTTTCCTTTTGTGAAGAACGTTCAATATAGAAGTAGATGAATGAAGCTTACCAGCTTTCGAATGGATTAGTAGGGGACATTCTGGGATTAGATGTTCTTTTGAAGCACAATACATGCACAAATTTAGTTGTCTCCTTCTTATCCTTTCTTCCGAAGTAAGAGGGCTTCTTATTATACCAACTTCCATAGGTTCATTGTGAGGAAGAGATTTTTCAGGAAATTTTGGAGTAGTAAAATGTTTTCTCCAGTTAGAAGTAGTAAGAACTTTTTCAGCCCTTCTTTCTCTTAGACGTCTGTCAATACTAATGGAAAGTTGAATCAATGCATTTAAGGTGGGAGGAAGTTCAATACGAGAGAGTTCATCTTTCACAGCTTCTGATAATCCGAGACGGTATTGATTGCGTAGTGTAATGTCATTCCATTGGGTTTCTGTAGCCCACCTTTTAAATTCGGCGATGTAATCTTCAACAGGTCTGTTCTTTTGGTGGAGAGTTCTGATGGTTAAATCAGCAGTAGCCTGTTTATATGGATCTTCATATAATAAAGACATAGCTTCAAAAAATTCATCCAGTGAATCTAGTATGGGATCATCATTCTCTAAAAAGGAATGGGCCCAAGCCATAGGTTCACCTCTTAGAAAGGAAATTACTGAACAAACTTTTGACCTTTCAGTGAGGTAAGATCGAGGTTTCAAAGCTATCAGAAGTTTGCAAGAATTTAAAAACTCTCTGTACTTTGTTCTATCTCCATAAAATTTTTCTGGATTACAGACAGCAGGATCACCAGCCGATTGAAGAGCGGCATGAGGAAGATGGCCTTGCATGTCTTTAACATAGGTTAATATTCTCTCATTTGTAATTTGCAATTCCTGTAACCCTTGAGCAATTGTATCTACTCTATTGGTTAGGGCAGAAACTTGAGAGTTAATATCTGCTGGTTCCATTGAAATAGGCTGGATTATTCTGTGATGCTTTTGTGTAATGTCTCTTTAATTGGAACTCAACTGCAGAAACAATAAGTTTCACCTCCTTTATTTTATTGAAGTGAACAAGGTTGACTGCATCTTTAAATACACATGCAAGGAAAAAAATGCAATGCTTATTTGTCAAAAGAAATTAAATACTATAATAAATTAATATGACTTGCTTTCCTTGGCAAAAGATTTACTTAACTTAGAAGCACTCTGGCACTGGAAGGGTTAATTCACCCAATGGAGGAAGAGGAAGGAGTCTCTTTTAACAAACTGCAGTTTAGTAGTGAGAGAAAGGGAGTCCGTTTGTCCAAGCCGAGGTCTGAGAGAGGAGAAGGTAGAAATCCGTTTACAAGCCGAGGTCTGAGGAGAGGAGAAGGCAGAATTCCGTTTATAAGCCGAGGTCTGAGAGATGAGAAGGTAGAAATCCGTTTACAAGCCGAGGTCTGAGAGATGAGAAGGTAGAAATCCGTTTACAAGCCGAGGTCTGAGAGATGGAGCCGGTAGCAGCATCGAGTAGAGCAGCTGATCTTACTGCCGCACCTGAGTGAATAATCCAGCCCTTTGAATCTGGCGCGGTCTTCCTAAGTATCGTGGAAAGACCGCGTCAGAAAAAAGGGCGGAGCTAAGCGCCGTGAACCCGGAAGTGGGTTCCGGCGGCAGCATGAATGTTAGGTATACCTGACAATAGGTTAGGTGGCAAGTGGGCAAAACCTGGTGTCTTCAAATGTTCCTATTACACTTTATTCGCTCAATTGCTGTGGGTTTTACTACTCTGCCAGTAGTATAAGTTTCTTAAAATCTTCAACAGTTTAAAGTTTTGCAGTTCTATATAGATCGTCCTACACTCTCTTTGTTAAAATACTAGAGTTGTATTTCTGAAATTCCCAGTTTTCTCTTATTGTATTGCAATGTGAATACAGTGGAACCTCGGAACTCGAACGTTCCCGAACAATTCGGAAGTCGGACTAAAATTTCGCATAAAAAATGTCTGTACTCGATTGATCCTCGGTACCCGAACACATCATGCGGCATTCACAGAGGGACACAAGTGTGGGGAAGCATGGGATACAAGTGTGAGATGAGGAAATTTGGGCAGATGGCCTATGTTGTCACGTTGCCGCGGGTTTGTCAGCGTGACCGCACTGAAAAACAGCAGTCACACCGACAGAAATAACAAACACTCATCTTACCTGCGTCAGATTAAAGCTTGACCTCCTACCATCTCGGTTCCCGGCGTGTGCGGCGTTAACAGAGACGCCAACCACTGTGGTTCCATTTTTAATACAGAAATACCCTTTGCCCATATCAAGATGGCGCCAACATGCGTGCGAAGTCACGTAATAGACGTACACGCACATTTTGGGGTTAGAGATCACATATAGCCAATTACAGCTCTAGGAGGGTTATTTAAACCCAAATTACCTTTTGATCAGTGCCCTGTCATGGTTTTCCTTAGCTGGTTATCCCAGAGAGTGTTCCTGATCTTTGTATTTCTGGTATTTGACTTTGGCTTCGTTTGACTTCACTGATTTCTGGTATCCTGACTTTTGGCTTTTCCTCATCTTTGTGTCTTGTTCTGTATCCCTGACCTCGACAAGTATTTTGACTATTCTTGGATACGTTTAGTCCGGCCATTCTAAGATCCAATTATACGTTTTCCTTAGTCCTAGATGTGATACTATTTCTGCGTGCTGGATCAACAGTAATCCTGACATATGTAAAGGGAGAGAGGGGAATATAGGGAGAGGAAAACCAGAGGGCAGAGGGACACAAGTAAAGGGTGAAGGGATATGGACAGAATTATTATTCAAGGGGAAAAAGGAATATATGAGAAGAAGGACACCAGAGGACAAAGGAACATGAGTAAGGAGAGAGGGATTATGGACATAAGGATACAAACAGAGGAGAGAGGGGTATTTTGATCCTGATACAGCCATTTTACATGCTTTTGTATGTAATGCCAGAAGAACAGTTACCGATTCGGTTCTCGAACAAATCGGAATTCGAACAGCCTTCTGGAATGGATTAAATTTGAGTTCCAAGGTTCCACTGTAATTGTGAAATGTTTTGTGTCAGCATGTCTATTAAACGAAGCACTGCAAAATTACAAAGAAAGATTGTAAAAAAAAAAAATATGGGATTCAAAACATAGAACCTACACTAGAATTTTACAGTAGGCCTGCGGTAGCTTTCTTTCTGTTTCTAACAAAGTCAGCCACCATGATCAGTTAAAAGGATACTATCAGTGCCAGTATACAAAGCTGTATTACTGGCACTATAGCTCCCTCTGCCTCCCACTTCCCTCGCGTCCACCCTTGCTCGGGTGAATAAATGGTTCAAAACTCTTTATTTACTTACCTTATCCTAGCAACGATGTTCCTTGGCGCTGGATCATGGCTTCGCCTCCCTCTCCGTCCAGCGACAAGCAGGCGCTAATGTTCATGCGCGGCAAATGAGGCACACGCATTAGAACTCCCTATAAGAAAGCAGTGAATCAATGCTTTCCTATGGGGAAAATCTGACACTGGATGTCGTCTGGGAAAAGTTTTAGGTGGCTGTGTAAAGCGATGACTATTTAGTCAGCCTATTCCAACATCCGGGAGGCTCAACAGATGTAGAGTTCGGGAGGCAACAATACAATGTGGGGCATCCCTCTAGCCCCAGGCCGGGTTGTAGGCCAGCATCTGTAAACCACAGACCTGGAGATTCAGGTAGTTCAAATCCTTCTCTGCTGGGGAGAGACAGTAGGCTTGAGTGGTATACTGCCTGAGGTAGCGGTCATTCTTCTGTCCATGTAGACAATGCTTTGAGGCTTTGCCCCAGGTGGCCCTCAGCCTGAGCGAGCTAGTAGTTGTAGAAAGGTGTGCATGAGTATACTCATCGCCCAGAGGACGCTCACACACCGCCAGATCCTCACTTCCCCGATTCACCTCTGGAGTCCGAGGAGTAGGAGCCAACTTGCATGCCTCCCAGGATTTTTAAGAGGGCGTAAAGCTAGCTGCTTGAAGAATTGGACAGCTGGGTATAGGTGCTCAATATCAGATTGCTTAGTCCTAGACAGAGTAAAGAACAGATTAAAAGAATGGTGAGAGCACACTATGCAAAATAACACATTACCCTTATGGCAATCGAAATTCAGTCACTATAACAGTACTTAAATCCCTCCTGTAGATGAAATATAAAAACAGGAAAAAACGCACATAAGGTAATAACGTTCAACCTTATTATAACTTTGACTGTAAAAGGTTTCACTCACATGGTCTTGAGCCACGTTAAATAAACTGGCTCAGACTACAGGGAGTGCAGAATTATTAGGCAAATGAGTATTTTGACCTCATCATCCTCTTTATGCATGTTGTCTTACTCCAAGCTGTATAGGCTCGAAAGCCTACTACCAATTAAGCATATTAGGTGATGTGCATCTCTGTAATGAGAAGGGGTGTGGTCTAATGACATCAACACCCTATATCAGGTGTGCATAATTATTAGGCAACTTCCTTTCTTTTGGCAAAATGGGTCAAAAGAAGGACTTGACAGGCTCAGAAAAGTAAAAAATAGTGAGATATCTTGCAGAGGGATGCAGCACTCTTAAAAGTGCAAAGCTTCTGAAGCGTGATCATCGAACAATCAAGCGTTTCATTCAAAATAGTCAACAGGGTCGCAAGAAGCGTGTGGAAAAACCAAGGCGCAAAATAACTGACCATTAACTGAGAAAAGTCAAGCGTGCAGCTGCCACGATGCCACTTGCCACCAGTTTGGCCATATTTCAGAGCTGCAACATCACTGGAGGGCCCAAAAGCACAAGGTGTGCAATACTCAGAGACATGGCCAAGGTAAGAAAGGCTGAAAGACGACCACCACTGAACAAGACACACAAGCTGAAACGCCAAGACTGGGCCAAGAAATATCTCAAGACTGATTTTTCTAAGGTTTTATGGACTGATGAAATGAGAGTGAGTCTTGATGGGCCAGATGGATGGGCCCGTGGCTGGATTGGTAAAGGTCAGAGAGCTCCAGTCCAACTCAGACGCCAGCAAGGTGGAGGTGGAGTACTGGTTTGGGCTGGTATCATCAAAGATGAGCTTGTGGGGCCTTTTTGGGTTGAGGATGGAGTCAAGCTCAACTCCCAGTCCTACTGCTAGTTCCTGGAAGACACCTTCTTCAAGCAGTGGTACAGGAAGAAGTCTGCATCCTTCAAGAAAAACATGATTTTCATGTAGGACAATGCTCCATCACACGCGTCCAAGTACTCCACAGCGTGGCTGGCAAGAAAGGGTATAAAAGAAGAAAATCTAATGACATGGCCTCCTTGTTCACCCGATCTGAACCCCATTGAGAACCTGTGGTCCATCATCAAATGTGAGATTTACAAGGAGGGAAAACAGTACACCTCTCTGAACAGTGTCTGGGAGGTTGTGGTTGCTGCTGCACGCAATGTTGATGGTGAACAGATCAAAACACTGACAGAATCCATGGATGGCAGGCTTTTGAGTGTCCTTGCAAAGAAAGGTGGCTATATTGGTCACTGATTTGTTTTTGTTTTCTTTTTGAATGTCAGAAATGTATATTTGTGAATGTTGAGATGTTATATTGGTTTCACTGGTAATAATAAATAATTGAAATGGGTATATATTTGTTTTTTGTTAAGTTGCCTAATAATTATGCACAGTAATAGTCACCTGCACACACAGATATCCCCCTAACATAGCTAAAACTAAAAACAAACTAAAACTACTTCCAAAAATATTCAGCTTTGATATTAATGAGTTTTTTGGGTTCATTGAGAACATGGTTGTTGTTCAATAATAAAATTAATCCTCAAAAATACAACTTGCCTAATAATTCTGCACTCCCTGTACAAGCATAGATAATATCCGCATGTGGCTTCCACACACCAGATTGCTTCCCCTCCGTGGTCCTCACGTTAAATTCAAGTATTCCAGGATGCAAGGAATAGAATAAACAACTTTATTGGACACACTAAAAACAACTGGGGTAAAACAAATACTGGATATAAAAGATATTTCTTAAGAGTCCACTGTGCTAATAATAGTGATTTGACGCGTTTCGGCCTGGGCCTTTGTCAAAAGTCTTTCACTCTTACTCACTCCTAATGGTTTAAATAAGTCCGGTTTGGTGCCTTTTTTTCATCCTTTGCACCATTTTTCCTTTCACTTCCGGTGTCAGGGTTGCATCCTATGCCCTGACATCCTCTAGGTGCGATTTCCGGTTAGCAACTTCCGGTCTTTGCGTCATGACGTATTTCCGGCTCGGACAGAACGCCCTCTTTTTCGATTGAGCCTGCCCATATCCAACATGGCTCCTCCAACAATCCAAACGGGCAAAAATGTATTACCCCAAAATACAGCAGCACGTTATCCTTTTATTAATTAAAAACAACTTAACACAATAATACATTGATTGGTCTATCTAACGCTATTAAAACTAAAACAGAAAACACAACTTGCTTTCCTCCAAACGACATAAATAAAAAGGATTAAATCCAGGGACAACATAAAAGGGAGAGAAAAAACTTGATTAATTCATCTATTATAACACCAAATTTTACATCAAACAAAACAGCATTCTTAGGGGATATTTCGTCTAGAGTGCATGTCTGGAGATCAACCCATCCTTAAACACATATGTTTAGTTCATAAATATTTTCTAAAAAATATAACAAATATTATTCAAAATATTTCAAAAAAATAAGTAATAAAAAAAATTATTAAATATGTTGTTTTTTTAATAAAAAGTAAATATATATATAAAACAAATTTATCATAAAAATATTTTTTATATAAAAAAAATGTTTTTATATAAAATTTAAAAAAAATGTATATACATTTTTTAAAAAATATATTTTTAATAAATAATGTTTTTATAAAAATGCAGAGTCATCTATATGTGTGGGGCGATCTCAAAGTCCACATTTAACCCTTGTGGAATTAGTGTATCAATGTCAACAATCAATTTCATTTCACTTCTATTTAGGAGGCCCTCTTTATCCCCCCTCTCCAGTGCACTTTTATTTGTTCTATTCCAATAAATTCCAAATTTTTTGGATCTGCATTATGACATTCCAAAAAATGTTTAGATACACTATGATTCATATATTTGCGACTTATGTTGTAGATATGTTCCCTAATCCTGATCTTTAGGCAACGTGAAGTCCTTCCTATGTATTGTAAGCCACAGGGGCAAATCAGCATATATATAACATCTTTACTGTTACAAGAAATAAAAGATCTGATGCTATATTCTTTCCTTATTTTACACCCTCTACACCCTCCACAATAAAAAAAGCCATTAGGTTTTTGTTTTTTTTAAATTATCATTTTTCTCATCTACCTCTAAAAAACTTTTTGTTAAAATCTGTTTTAAATTCTTTGCACCTCTAAAAATTATTTTCGGTTTATCATCAATAAAATTAGACACCCTATCATCGGTTTTTAAAATGTGCCAATTTTTGTTTATCATTTTCCGTAAATCTTGGTTATTTGTACAATAATTAAAAATCAATGGAACTTTTTCACTTTCGGTCTGAGTCACAATTTTATCCTTATACTTTAAAAGTTGTTTTCTATCTACTTTCTCAACCTCTTTAAAAGCTTGTTCTAAAAGACATTCATTATATCCTTTTCCCTAAATTGTTCTTGCAATTGCCCTGCTTGCTGTATATACTCCTCATTTTCTGTACAGTTACGCTTTAGTCTTAGCATTTGCCCTTTTGGGATGTTGTTAAGCCATGGTTTGAAATGGCAACTTGTGCAGTCAATAAAGCTATTAACATCTACAGACTTGAAATGGGTTCTACTTTTTATTTGCTGGTTTTCAATATAAATAGATAAATCTAAAAAATTAACATTAAGACGGCTAAAATCATATGTGAGGGTAATATCCCATTCGTTTAGGTTTAAAAACTATTTTAAAGGTTCCTCACTTCCGTTCCATATTATAAAAAATTTCATCTATATAACGTTTATAGAGGACCAGATTTGCCCCGAATTTCTCATTCGAGTCAATAAATAGGTCCTCCCAATAGGACATAAATAAGTTGGCAAAACTCGGGGCAAATCTGGTCCCCATAGCCGTACCTTTCATCTGCAAGTAAAACCTCTCCTCAAACCAAAAGAAATTATTTCTTAAAATCATATTGATTCCTTCTATAATAAAATCAATTTGTGACTCTGATACATCTCCAAATTTCTTTAAGAAGTGTGCAGCAGCCTCACATCCCTTCTTGTGTTGGATGTTAGTATAGAGGCTGCTTACATCACAGGTTGCCATAATAAAAGTGTCCCTCCACTTAAAATTATCTAAAATGTTTAAAAAAGACTCATAGTATCTTTAAGATATGCCCTACATTTTTTTACAGGGCCTTGTAAAAAATGATCGATGTATTGTGACAGTGGTGATAAGAGTGACCCAATTCCCGACACAATAGGTCTCCCCGGCGGATCTTCCACATCATTATGGATTTTGGGGAGGATATAAAAAAAAAACGGGGATCCTTGGGAACCTTACATTTAAAAAATCAAATTCTTTCTTGTTTAACATTCCATCCTCCAATCCTTTATTTAAAAATGTTTGATAAGTTACCAAGATATTTGTCAGAGGATTCTTGGAAAGTACTAAATAGGTGGTTTGGTCCTGTAACTGATTATATATCTCCTTTATATATTTTTCTCTTTCCCAGATAACTACTCCTCCTCCCTTGTCTGCCGGTTTTACCACAATGCTCCCATCATTTTGTAAATCCTTTAATGCATCTTTTTCTTTATTCGTAAGGTTGTTCTGATACTTATTTATAGGTTTAATTCCTCTGATCTCTTTAAGACATGTTTTTTCAAAAATCCTCATTGAGTCAGTTTTAAAATGTGCAGGGTAAAAGGTTGACTTATTTTTTAAACCTCTATGTTTAAAATAATTTTCTTCTTCACTAATATTAATAAGTTGCATTGTACTAAAAAAAGTTCCTTAGGCATAATTTCCTAGTAAACCTATTAAGGTCTAAAAATGATTCAAGTTTATTAATACTACAACTAGTTGCAAATTTAAAACCCTTGTTTAAAACCTGTGTATGTGCACTAGTTAACACCTTATTAGATAAATTAAAAATCCTAAAACTTGTTCCGTTTACTTTGGGTGTTATCTTCTCCAACTCCTCTCCTCTTTCATCCTTTTCTCTTCTTTTATGCTCTCTATTTCTCCCTCTTCTAGTTCTCTGCCTCGTTTCGTTGGAGTATATATTCCCTCTCTCCTCTCCCTTTTCCTTCCCAGACTCCTGTCTAAAAAAAGATGATCCTCTTCTAAATTCCTTAATCAATTTAATCTATTAGAGAGGTGGACATTAAAGGTTCTTGGTTTCAGTTCCTCTCTTCTATCCTTTCCTAAACGCTTTCCATATCTGACCTCGGTCCATTTATTATCCTCATACTTATTAGTCCTTTCTGGCTTTTATATTGAGTCTCATTCGTCCTTTGATTTGGAAAACTTTGATTAGAAGGTTCCTGCTTTCTCTCTCCTCTATGGGAGTTCGTAAAGCTAGCTGCTTGAAGAATTGGACAGCTGGGTATAGGTGCTCAATATCAGATTGCTTAGTCCTAGACAGAGTAAAGGTGAATTCAGCTGCCATCTTATTGGGTGATGCTAAAAATGTATTTTGGCAGATACTGCCACAACGTTGGAGCGAGCTGTAGGCCAGTCATAACCCCTCTGTCCAGGTAGGGGCTTCTAGACAAACCTTCTAGACGAGAGATCAGCCGTGACTCTCACCAAGCAACTAAACCAGGGATTATCGTCAGCAGCACAAAATGAAACCAGGTCGATCGACTTGAGTAGCCTCTACCGGCTTCTGGGACAGGTATGTCTTGATTTCTATTGTTCAAACAGACTGGTTTGCAGAAAAGAGAGCTTATAAAAGGTGTTGAGCTTAGAGCGGAGACAAAACACGACCAGCTGCCACGACGCTTAAAGGACCACTCTAGGCACCCAGACCACTTCAGCTTAATCTTCTAGGGTTAACCCAGAGAAACTGCTATAATTATGAATGGGTTAAGCCTTCCCCCTAATCCTCTAGTGGCTGTCTCATTGACAGCCACTAGAGGCGCTTGCGTGCTTCTCACTGTGATTTTCACAGTGAGAGCACGCAAGCGTTCATAGGAAAGCATTGTAAATGCTTTCCTATGAGACCCTGAATGTAGCGGCTCTTGCGCGCTTGTTCAGCCCGGTACATCGGGCGGTCGGAGGAGGAAGCTCTCCGCCCAGCGCTGGAAAAAGGTAAGTTTTTACCCCTTTCCCCTTCCAGAGCCGGGCGGGAGGGGGTCCCTGAGGGTGGGGGCACCGTCAGGGCACTATAGTGCCAGGAAAACGAGTATGTTTTCCTGGCACTATAGTGGTCCTTTAAGCCTTGCTCCCAATAACAATTTCTAGATCATGCATACCTACCTTATATTGTGCATCTCAGGCAATAAAAATATGAGAAAAAAAACAACAACTATGAAATGCTGAGACAAAATAATGCCAACAGCATGACAGAGTTAGAGAATTCTTCCAGATCAGGTATTTTTGGCTCTATTTTCCATTTAGATTTGATTAGTGAAAATTCAGTTTGGCAAATAGCCCTGTCAATGTCCAGGGAGAAACATTGTAATTGATTTATTTATGTCAGGACATAAATGGACATGTAGATTGGACTACCACATAAGTCCCCTAGCCAAGCACATAAAAAAAAAATGCACACCCCAGCACCAGTTTTTTCTTTTTCTTTACCTTATAACCCTTTGTTAAAGAGTGAAAACACAAAAACTTTATTATGTGGCCCTAACTTATTTATATGCAAACTGAAAATAGTGACACAATGCCCTTTTACTACCCCTGGTTACTTATTTGAAAATGACAAATACGCCACCAAAAGAGTTGGCAAGGTTGGCATCAGATTTCCTTTCTTATAAACATCTGTTCCTGTGTGTCCAACTAGTCTGGTTACAATGACGTTTGTCAGTGCACCCATTGTACAGCGCTGCGGAATTTGTTGGCGCTATTTAAAAAAAATATATAAAAATAAAAGATCTACAGGGGTTATCACGCCGCTCACGGGCAGGGCACTTCACCTTTTGTATTGGTCTGTTTATATTGTACCGTCTTTTTCCTAATTGTACAGCGCTGCGGAATATGTTTAATGCTTTATCAATGCCAGTCATTATTTTTATTATTATTAATTATGTATTATTTTTATTATTATTTATAATTCCGTAGCGCTGTACGAACTTAAGTTTCTTCCACAGCTATTGCCTCATATATAAAATGTAGAAACCAGAAAGAAAAAATAAATAAATTAATAATTAAACCAGCAACACGTGACCCCAGTTACTGCCTAGATCCCTGGCTGCTGCCTATGACTTTTCCTCTATATTTATTTACTGATAGGGCTTCACTTCCCTCTGTCAACCAATCACAAGCTTCCTCTGCCTTGTTGTTTATGCTGCTCTCTGATTGGTTGGCTCGCCTGTCACACAGGATTCTCACCAGGAGGAGGTCACAGCGAGTCCCGCAGCGCCCTTTGCTTGTTGGCGCATGCAGCAGTGAGCTGCCTAGTGATTGGATGCCACGCCCGCCGCTCACAAGTCTTGGCCCCGCCCCCGGGCCCTCTCTGTGTGTGTGTGTCAGTAGCGCTTCCCCTGACTCGGAGAGTCGCTCGCTCTGTATCGGGACAAGGTCGACGGGATAGAAAATGGGCACCAGGGACGACGAGTATGACTACCTGTTTAAAGGTGAGGAGGTTTGTCACGGGACGCGAGCGCCGTGGAGGGGCGGGGAGCTCTCCCTCCTGGGCCCTCAGTAGCTCACAGCTTCCTGCTCCTGGGATGTCACCTGAGGGAAACACAGTGACATGGACAGACCTGGCCTGGGCTGCGCTGGCAGCACACATAGCTCCCCAGGGTGTTTATATCTCGAATGGCTGTGTTCTAAACACAAGGGCTCCAGCGAGATAGAGTGCAACACAGCTCATCAGCTGTAAAGGGGGGCTGGGGGGTGGTATGTATCAGCTGGGGGCTTTCCATTCCTGGGCTATGGTCAGCACATAATTGGCTCACATTGGGCTTCTCAGATATTCTTCACTGTAGTTCCTCAAGTTACAGGGGTCCTCAAACTCCAGCTCCCTCCCCCACCCCCCCCAGATGTTGCTGAACTACAACTCCCATGATTCTCTGGCTATCTATGTAATTCAAAGCATCATGGGAGTTGTAGTTCAGCAACATCTGGGGGGGGGCGGAGTTTGAGGACCCCTGCGTCTAGTACTTGGCAGTCATGCTGTGCTTTATGGGGATTGTAGTCTGCAACATTTGAAGTGCCAAAAGATGAGCTGTCACTTTAAAAAATAATTTTTATATATATATATATATATATATATATATATATATATATATATATAATATGATACTAAGGTGCTTCAATCTTTTTTGTTACATAAGATATTTTACATAGGTGGCGCACACCAAAGTGTAAAGCAATCCTTTATGTCTTAAGTTACGTATACTTTTAAACATTTTCATATTTGATGTGGTCATTAAAAGGGTCAGTCTGAGCACAGTAACTATATTTTGCATGGAAGTAAAGTTTTATAGTGCAGAGAGTAGCCAGCACAGTTTCAGCTCTCAGAGTGACTGATTACTGCAGTAATTTGTAATGATCACTGCAGCTATACCATAGTACCTCAGAGCTGTCAGTCAGTAGCCAGTCAGTAACTCTTAGGTCAGGGCATTGTTTGTTAAATTTGCACACTGTATGCACAATTTGAACTGTGCACGCAGAGTGAGCTCTTTCCTTCCTGGACACAGAGCCAAATAGCTTCGGAGTGCTGCACACATCCTGGTTTGTAACTTTGAACTGGCCTAGCTGCTGTAGTATTGCTGAAATCCATTTTATAGAGCAGTTCTATTAATGTTATACCACTTAACTTATACACGCCATAGACCAGAAAGAAAGTATTATTATAGTTGGGTCCTCTTCCTTCTGAAAAAGGGTCTGCCTCTTTCGGACACTTGTTCCAATTAGTAGTATTTCAAAGGTAAATAATTTTTATTTTATTTATTGCACATTATTTTTAATATGCTATATAATGCATTAATACTACATGGCTATTTGTGTCAGTACTTTACTTTTAATTTGACTCACCCCAAAATAAAGAAAATAACTAAATTTATTTTCAAGCTAGTTTTATGAATAGGGAGTCACTGATCAGCTGACCGTTCTCGGCCAATCAGCGGTGACCCTGCGTGGTGGCACTCTGCACTTCCTGAAACTAAGATTCAGAAGCTGGATGCTGCTTGGTGGACGTGAGGATCTGCGAGAACGGTTGAACCCCTAAAGATAAGGGTGTGCCTAAGGCCTTCTTGCACCTTAACTTAATTTAGATGAAGTTGTTATGGTGCTTAAACTTTGTATCTGCAGCTCTTCATAGTTTAATGCTGTTCATGTAGACTACAGGCACCAGGACTACTTGTAATAAGTGAAGTGGTCATGGTGCTTGGAGTTAACTTTTTTAAGGGTCACTCTATACACTCTTAAGCATACCTAACTATATTGCAAACTGTTAGTCTCTCTCCCTGTGACTTAAAAGTGTAGCAGTTTTCTCTGCAACTAAAATATTGACCCCCGTGGATCCATAACAGCAAAATCGCAATCTATCTGGAGATTGCCAAGACACTACCCTGCCCTTGGTCTTCTTTGATAGTAGCTATAGTATGGCTGTCAGCATATTCAAAAGTTCCACAATGATAATTGGAAATGGTCTTAATTACATATAAAACACCGCTGATGGACAAGAGTATATGGACCAGAATATAAGGATCCTGATGAGGGAAACCTCATCCTGTTGTATGACTCTTCTTGGAAAAGTATTCAATAGCAAAAATGTTTGTGACATTATTTTCTGTTGCATGACATTCATACTGTGGTGTTGATATGCAGTTTCTGAGTAAAGCATTGTGGCAATGCCTAGAGTTTATCACAAACTTTATGTATCTTCTGATGTGGCCTTTGATCAGTTTTGTGATAACAAATTTAAAGGCATAATAATCTGTTGCCTCTTGTCTGCCATTATGTCAAACTACTTGTTACACTTGCAGATTATTGACCTTGGTTGTTTACAGCACTCTATTATACCTTTAGAAAGCTTGTTCGTATACCTACATTTCTAATTGCCTTTTTGTGTTTTTGTTTTGAATTCAAAATATTCTGGAACCATCATAATTGACTGTACACAAATATTTATCTATTAAAGAAAAACACTCCAACCACTGCAACCACTACAGGTATTCCTTGGTGCCATTCCTCCGTAAGAGTTCAAAAAAGTTACAGTAAAATAAACTGACAATTTAGCTGCCTCCCACGGCCAGATCGATTACCGCAACCAGTTCAATGTTTTCCCATAAGAGGCTAGAGTGTATGTATGGCAAAATTCTGTAATTTGCCAATCAGATGGTGTCTGTGAGGCATTCTGATAGAAATATCAGTTTCACTTGTCTGCTCCTGCATAAATGCCTCTAGTGACTTGTCTGGGTGACAGCCACTAGAGACATTTAATAACCCTGCAAAGAAAACCTTGCCATTCACGCAGAATGGCAGTGTTTTTACTTACAAGGTTAAAAGGGGGTGGGGGTGAACCTGACAGTGACCGAACATCCTGGACAAATAGCTCTCACACCCTATACTCCCATCCTCATTACAAACCAAGATAGGAAAATGGGAAGGGGGGTTGTACCAAGTGTACATCGGTGGGGGCTCTGAAATGGCATCTCACACTAAGCGTTAATGTTGAGTGATGGCTGAGACCCATGGGGAAAAAAAGGTGAGAGGCATACATAATACGCACGAAAGTGGGTGGGACTGAGAGAGAGAGAGAGAGAGAACAGACCGAAGTTAAGTCCAAGGTATATGTTAAAATACACATAAATGAAGATAAATAGAAATCAGTTAAGCAACAGAGATAAAGTGGACTTGCAAAGTGATAGTTTTATGCATAAAGTGAGAAAAATCTGAGAGATTTATTAAAAGAGAGGAGAGACTCAGACGATGGGAAAACCAACTGGGCCAGGGCAAATAATGACTTTTGTTAATGACTTTCCAAGCGCCAAAACCACTACAGCTCACCAAAGTGGTTATGGTGCAAGGCGTGCACTGGCATCATCCCTGGGTAAGTAGTCAAATTATTTAAGAATAGTTTGGCAACTTCTCAGGGGCCCACTGGCCACCTCCAGGGAGGTATTCATTGAGATCCCTCATTGCAGGACTTGACTTAGGTTGGCTAAGAAACTCATTGCAGGTACAAGTTTAGACTCCTTACACTGGGATGGTGCAGGGGCAATCTTTGCACCTTAAAGGAACACTATAGTGTTGGGAATACAAAACTGGATTCCTAACACTATAGCAACCTTCTTTCCCCCCTCCCCCTTTGCAGTGGCTACTTTGTGAACTCTTGCTGTAGTGTTGATGCTAAGCCAAAGTTAGTGTAGTAAAATGTATAATTAATACTGACAGGGTTATTTGCTAAACAAGCAATATTTTTTTCCCAAATGGAAACTGAGACAAAATGGCTGATGCAGGAAAATTCTCCAAACTGAACATTGGCAACATATATATTTGTTCCTGTTCTCTTGGTTACCATGCAATTGACATGTATTCTTGTAAGTATATTTTTAGAGTAAAAGGGGTGAAGTATTTTAAACCGTGAAGAAAGTGTTAATGCCAGCATGTTGTATTTTTTTTTTTTCATTCTATTTTTATTTTATTTAGCGAGGTGCAATATGTTTATGCAAATTAAGCACTCTTTATAGAAGTAGACTAAAGTTTCAGTTCCTTGTAATTTTTTTGTTTTTGTTTTGTTTTAACTTGTTTCTTTTACATTTGGCACTTATGTGCCATAACAGTCAAATGTTAATAAATATATTATTTGTTTTTCCATTTATCACATTATACCTTTTTACATATATATTTTCAAAATTCTGAATAAAAAATATGAAATGTTGGTGGCTAGCTGAGAACCTGACAAGACGTGTTGGAGTGGAGCTCCGCTTAAGCATACCACTAAATTGCCGAAATTGCCACAATATCAAGTTGATGCAATCCATCAGATGGATAATACTCACTGCTGAATCGCCCGCTAGAGAGATGGGGCACAAAAACCACAAGTTATCCCACCTTGAAGGCTCCAATCTGCCCGATTTTATTTGATAGGCCGCTGCAGTTATCACAACCTAAGATGGCACCCGGGAGACTTACAAGCTCCAGCGAATCTAATGCATCCTCCTGGTGAGGAATTCATACCCCCTTGGACAGCAGGTGGGATACACGGACGGCCTCGGACTCTGACACCTCACCCTCCACAAAATGAGATATAAAAAAGCTGCTCCTAGACCGAAAAGAGGTCTGGAAATCAGACCTGGACGGGGTGCGCACAGAGATGAGCAGCCTCACAGTGCACATTGGAGCAGTTGAAACTAGAGAGGGGGAGAAAACTGGGCGCTTACTGAGACTAGGTCACAAGTGGAAACCTTAACCACACAAATACAGAGACTTACGCGCACGGTAACGACACTTGAATCCCGTCACTGCAGGAGAAACATGCTCATTTGCAGAGCACCTGAACTATAGGCAAGGAGACCATGCTTGAGTACACGAACAGTGGCGGTAGCGATGGTGGTGAAGTACAGAGGCACATTTCCCATCATATCAGCATTACGGATCCGGAAAACACCAACTGCAGATGCTCCCAGGGACATTATTGCTGTTACCAGGGACATATCCGTTAAGGCCACCATGTTAGCCCACTCCAGGAGCACACCCACAAGCACTGTGGACACTGTGTATCGTTTGTTCACTTTTTAAAATATGTGGAAAACATGCCATTGCTAATTTCTATTGATTCCACAATATAAATAAAGAATTTAAAAAAAACAAAAAAAATATGAGGCGGGAGGGAAGACTTTGCTCACCAATAATCTGCACTGAACGCAATACACCATAATGTATGCTTTCACGAGCGGCTAGCTGAGTGACTGCTTAGTTTACCTCTCATTTTCTATCCTAAACCAGCAGCACATTGTCTGAAAGCCATAGTGCAAAGGCAGAGACGATGCTACAGTTATAGCTAGGATGTGCAAAAGAAATATGGGAACGTCTAATAGAAAATCTATTAAAAATTCCTCAGTTATACAAGAAACTAATGGAATAGTCTGACAACACCCTACTGAAATCTTATGAGCTTCCACTTAAAAGCCCATATGCAAAATAAGTGAGAATAAACTAGATAGAATCCAGTTAAGAATCAGGAGTGTAGTACTGATGGGGTTAATGAGTATAATATGAAAGCAGTACTAGCAATAGTGGGTATACAAATGTGCATGCAGAATATTTAAGAAAAAAAAAAATTAGAATATTAAAATCCAGCCAACAATGTGAATATTAAAATTAAACCAACAATACAATTAAGTGAATACAGTCCTGTTATGGATAAGTGCATAAATGTAACGGTGTAAACAAATAATAATGCACCATAGTAGAAACCATGTAGTCTGTCCACCTGAGTGAGAGGATTTCAGCTAGAAATATAGCTGTGATGACTAGCAGGCTGATTTGATATAGTACTACAGAAGGTCCTTGATGTAAAAGTACAAAAAGAAACACTAATAGATCACTGTGAAAGATCTATAGTGACAGGATCCTCACTGCGATCTGAAATACAGAATAAACAGCCATAGTGCTCGCTGTAAAATCAGTAATTACCGAAATAAAGAGTAAAAACTGGCATAGAGAGGATAGTCGGGATAGAATCTTGAAGTGGATCGGTAATTGTCCTCACTCTTGCCGGCTCGGAGATGGTGATGTAAGGAGGCTTGATAAGAGCTTTCCGTGTGCATTCCACTAAGAACAATAACAGAATGGTCGTGCGACAGATGCCGTAAAGCAAGCATGTCAAACTCGCAGGCTGCATGTGGCCCATAATGAATATTTTTGCGAGCAGTGAGTTTGCCATGCTTACTAAAGCAGAGTAGGCACCTGCTCTCCCCACATTGCAGGTGCCTACTCTGCCAAAAGTACCCGACCTGAGAGCTCCTTGGCGGCAGTGAGGGAGCTCAGACTTCTTGCTCCTAGCGCGCCCTCTGTAGTGGTACCGGAATATGACCTAATTCCGGCATCACTAAACTGTGCGCGTGAGGGAGCAGGAACACAGCTCCCTAGAGAAGACCAGTGAAAGGCCCCACACCAGCTCCCAAAGGTAGTGAGCAATAAATAAAATTGTTCGTGTTTTTCTGTCAGTGTTGCAATGGTTGCTGCCAGACAGTGGAGGACCTGGAGGTGCATGGGAGGCATGCAACGCCATGTCACATTATGACATGACTTCAACGTGCTTCACCTTCACAGGTTTTCAACAAAGGCTGGGATTTAGTATAGATGGGTGTGTGTGTGTTTTTTTTTTTTTTTTTTATACTGTACTTTTCAAAACAAACCTAAGTTTCTATGTAAATTTAAGGTTTGTTTTTTTTGCTGCCCACATAAACTTAAACCTTGTTTATGTGGCCCGTGCTAGCCTTTGAGTTTGACATGCTTGCTGTAAAGCCTTACGCGTCTCTTGAACTATCTGTTCATTTCATCAGAGGCTGGCATCTGAGATCTGTCTGTGAATAAATAGCCGTAGGGAAGTTCGCGGCCGAGAATCTTAACCCATAAAAGTGCATGTTTTGAAATACAGCTTCTTTTATACATACTTTAAAATCCGTAAATAAATCCTATATGTGTAAAAACCAATAATAATAAATGTTGATGAAAGACCAATGCTAGAATATTGAAAATAGAGAGAATTAATAGCTGAACTTATGGACCTCTTAGAGTCCAGAGCTGAATGAATAAATAATTTAGGCGGAAATCCATATAAAATTACAATAATCATTAAAGGATCACTATAGTGTCAGGGAAACCAAATCGGTTTTCCTGACACTATAGTACCTTGAGGGTGCCCCCACACGTGGTGCTAAAACCCCTTCGGTTACTTCAGTTACTCACCTTATTCCACAGCCGGGCTCCTTTACCTCTCCTCCAACGCCGATGTCCGCTCCCCCCCGTCTGACGTCAGCGGAGCAGAATGCGCATGTGCGGCAGTGCGCACATTCAAAGTGTCCATAGGAAAGCATTTCTCAGTGCTTTCCTATGGATGCTCTGCGTGATGGAGGGATAATATGCCTCCAGTGTCGCAGATGTGCCTCTAGTGGCTCTCCGGAAGACAGCCACTAGAGGCTGGCTTAACCCCAAATGTAAACATAGCAGTTTCTCTATAGGGTCAGGAATACATGTTTGTGTTCCTGACCCTATAGTGCTCTTTTAAGATATTCTGCATGCACATTTGTATACCCACTATTGCTTGGACTGCATTCATATTATACTCATTAACCCCATCAGTACTACACTTCTGATTCTTAACTGGATTTTATCTAGTTTATTTTTTCTTATAGCTCGGCTATGCTCGGGCACGGAGGTACACACAACACTATAAAGTACACTTGCAGGTGTGCGTTCCTGACCAGAAATTCCTGCAAGGCCTTCAGACGACCGACTCTGGTGTGAGCCACTGTTTGATTTAGGATTAACTTTTTTCAAAGAACTTTGGTAGCACATAAATGGAATCCAGCTGATATGTAATACTTGGTTCTCTAGTTTTGCCAAATAATGACCCTAAATTTCAAAATTCGACTATCTTGAAAGCTTGCTCTAAATAAGCATTGCTATTGTTGAACTTACAAAAATGCTGTTTTGTGGTTTCAATTCTGAAATGATCCAGTAACACTATATATATATTTATTATTTATTTTTGCAGACTGCTGAGTGAGCTTTCATGCTTTCCCTCCTCTTCCACTAAGCTGTTTTTTTGTGTAAACAGCTCAGTATAGTGATTGTATTACCAATAATTTCTGGGTGCTTTCCACAATTTGTCAAATCATTTGTCAGCGATTTCCCCCTCCTAAGCCACATAATAATGTGGAAATTAAAATTTCTGCATTAATATCCATTTTATCCAATCTGGGCACCAAGCGGAGAGTGCTGGAAGTTGTTGTATCGTTTTTTGTTTTTTCTTTTTTTTTCCTCAAACCAACAAACACTAGAATAACAAGTGGAGTTATACACTAAAATAAGAATTTAAAGTGAATTTCAAATTTAAAGGAGCACTATAGTTGCCAGAACAACTACAACTTGTTCCAGTGTCTAACCTGTTCCTGAAGGTTGTTTTTATTTTTTTATGTACACACTGCCTTTTCAGAGAAATTGCAGTGTTTACATTACTGCCTATAAACACTTAGTGGCAGTCACTCATATGTCCACTAGAGGTGCTTCTTGGGTCAGTGATGCACAAAGTGCAGCACTGACGTTCAGGGTCTCCACGCTTTGCATGGAGGCGCTGAACATTTTCGTAGAGACGCAATGATTCAGTGCATACCTATGAAGACATGCTGATTGGCACAGCCTGGCATTTTGACGCACATACTCAATAGTCTCCCATTGCTTTCCTGTGGGGGAGCATTGGATTGGCTAAGATCAGCAAGTTTGATGATCTCAGGCAAGGAAGTAGGCGTAGCCTGCCGTGGCAGACCCAGCGGCACTGGAATAAAGATAAGTTTATTACCTTTTTAAAGAGTACCAAGGGGGTTGGGGCCTAAACTGAGTTTTTAACACTATAGTGACAGTAATACATTGCGAATTCTGTCTCTATAGTGTTACTTTTAAAGTTGAAATGCCAAACTGGAAATTCTGTGTTAAATTAGTAATTACATTTTACGTTGATATGAATATCCCTGTAAATCTTTTCAATGCATAAGGGGAACAAAACATCAACAACAACAAAAATAAAATCTCCCTATTGCCCTGTGAGATCTGTATTTATTTTTTTGCAGTTTTTGCTCCATTGTACATTTAAGCCACTTACAAATTTGGAGGAATCTTTGGAAACATCTTTTAGAGTAAGGGATTATTTGTACTGTGTGATTTACACTGCCCTACCATCTTTTCTTTGTGTTTATTTTTTTTCGGGGCATTACTTAGGGTACATTGGCAATGTAATAACCACAGATGACATAAGCAGTCTTACAATACCTGTTATGACAAGTAGTGCTTTATCATATCTGTTGCATTAGAAGAAATGTAAGATTAAATAAAAAATGAGATGACCATATACCTGTCTGTGTCACGAGAGATGCAGTCCCTCAGTTTTGCCATCACTGATAAATGGTATACGGTGACTAAAAGACCTAAATGAATATTGGCAAGAAGTCTTAAACCCTTAAGGGCGGAGGCAATTGTACAATTTCTGAATAAAAACAAAACCTGGGATTTGACATGTCTATTAATCCATAATTTAACTATTTCATATTAAGTGCCCACACTTAATATAAATATATATATATATATATATATATATATATATATATATATATATATATGTGTGTCTATAAATTGATTCAGGAGAAACAGGGCTTTCATTTCACATCAAATATATGAATACCTAATTTTAAAATGAATAAAATCCAAGAAAATGTGAGCAGTAAAGTTATTTTCTTAGTTCTGCATGGCATTTTAACTGTCATACTTTTAGTTTTTACTGAAATAAAACAATTCTAGTTATCCCCCTTCTCTCCCCCCAAATATGGGGCTTGCACATTAAATTCTCTGGACTTTTTTCCTGGGTTGTTGGGTATGTCCCCCATATAATTAGTAAAATTACATAATTATGCTGAACTAATACATAAATATACACGTAGAATTACATTTTCATATAAAGTGTGTGTGTGTGTGTATATATGTATGTATGTATGTATGTGTATATATATATATATATATATATATATATATATATAATATATTATACTCTGCCTGACAGGCCAGGCTGTCCCCCTGCAGGCAATCTATCAATCATGGAGATCCGAGTCATGTGATTGAGGTGTCATCCCGATCACATGACTTGGGTCGCTGAGATCGCATGCAGGGGGACATCCTCGGTCACAGTCAGTGTCGTTTCTCCCCTCCCTATCTGATCCGGCAAGGAGGGTAAGTAAATAGTATACGGGCTGCAGGGAGGAGAGCCGGATATCGTTTTATTGGACGGCATGGCAGGTCCTTGCGTCGTACTCCGGGAATGGGTTGTGACAATTCTATTTGCATGTTCACAACTCTATCTTTGATTGCAATGCAAAATGTACATGATCTCTAAAAAGCTTACAACTTTGTTTACGTTTTTTTTTTTTCTTGTAGTGGTTCTGATTGGAGACTCTGGAGTGGGGAAGAGTAACTTGCTGTCTCGTTTCACTCGCAATGAGTTCAACCTGGAGAGCAAAAGTACCATTGGGGTGGAATTTGCAACTCGGAGCATCCAAGTTGATGGCAAGACCATAAAGGCACAAATTTGGGACACAGCAGGACAGGAAAGATACAGAGCCATCACATCCGCGTGAGTTTCTCTTTTTTAATTCAAGGGACAATACAACCATCATTATCACCTTACCTATTAAGTTGTTGTAGAACTAACGTTGCTTGGATGAACCAGTCATCACCCCAGAGTTATTGTCATTTGGGAAAGCATAGCTGCTTCATTCAGTTGTTCAAAAAACGTGTTCAGTCGTTGGCCCCCTGAAGATACATTCATACGTTGAATTCAAGACTTCTCAGTGAGTGCACACCTGAAAGGTTATTCATTGAGTGAGTATTGAAAGTGAATTCAAAGTGAAATTCAAATTAAAAATTCAAATTAAATTCAAATTAAAAGTCAAATTAGCTAAACTAGAAAAATTCTGCAAGTGAGCTGTACTTTCAGATGATTACTCCTGTCCTTAACCCCTTAAGGACACATGACATGTGACATGTCATGATTCCCTTTTATTCCAGAAGTTTGGTCCTTAAGGGGTTAAAGGACCACTATAGTGCCAAGAAAACAAACTTGTTTTCCTGGCACTATAAGGTCTTTAGGTCTCCCCCACCCTCAGGGTCCCACTCCCGCTGGGCTGAAGGGGTTAAAACACTTGCCTTTCTCCAGCACCGGGCTTCCTCGGCGCTGGGGAACTTTCCTCCTCTTGCAGACGTCCGCACCGAATGCGCATGCGCAGCAAGAGCAGCGCGCGCATTTAAACAGTCCATAGGAAAGCATTTCTAAATGCTTTCCTATGGACGTCCAGCGTCTTCTCACTGTGATTTTTCACAGTGAGAAGCGCAGAAGCGCCTCTAGCGGCTGTCATTGAGACAGCCACTAGAGGCTGGATTAACCCTAGTGTAAACATAGCAGTTTCTATGAAACTGCTATGTTTACAGCTGCAGGGTTAACACTAGGGGGACCTGGCACCCAGACACTTCATTGAGCTGAATTGGTCTGGGTGCCTACAGTGGTCCTTTAAATTTGAAACTCACTTTGAATTCTCTCTTTAGTAAATATCCTTGCTAGTGTCCAGATTATTTATAGGACCACTAAAGTCATCCAGAGCATTTCATGTCAATGAAGTGCAGCCATCCACTAGAGACACTTCTACTGTAAAAATCATTAACTTGGCATTGCAGCTCATTGGAAAGCTTTGAATTTAATGCTTTCAAGAGAAACATTGGATACGCATATTGCATTCACTACAAAAGCTCATGAAATCCCCAATGCGACTGTATGAGGAAGTTGTCTCATCGATGATGACGCAGGAGGCGTAGTGGCCAGCATCTTTAAGGGAGTCTCTACTAGGGATCGACCACAGCAAGCTCTTACCTTCCCAGCAGCTCCTTTCAGCTCTCCTGTCTAAATCTTGCGAATCCCACGACCGGCAGAGTTGCCATGGGTTACAATGGCAATGCTCCACGCGGCACGCAGACTGTGAGATTTAGACAGGGGAGCTTCTGGGAAGGTAAGTAAGAGCTTGCTGGGCCCCCCACTGCACAGTCCATGCCACCGGACCACTAGGGAATGCTATATCCCTCTCCCTGGCCAGGTAACAAATCCATCATTTTACACACACCACACAAACACTCTACATTCACTAATCAAATGCTCTCACTGCATCCACTACACACAAATATATTCTTGAAAATATAACAAATTCTGACTGGCATGTATATTTTGTGCATTTACCTTAAAAAAATAAAATAAAAAAAAATTGCCAAAAAACATGTTCAGTTAAAAGTAGAAATAGTTTTGTGGGGTTTTTGTTTTTTTTTTTAATGGTAAATGTACAGAATATTGGTAAGTTATCGGCCTGAAAGTTCACATTATTGGTATCTGCTCTAAAAAATCAATATCGGTCGATCCCTAGTCTCTAGGTTGGAAAATGGTAAGTAAAGAAAGCTCTCAAGCTCTTATTCGTTAAAGTGGTATTTGACAAGATTCCATTCACTCACACCATTTTTATTCTGTTTTATTTATTAATTTTCCTTTTCTGCTCTCTGATATTACAAGGTTGCATTGCATGGGATTTTGTGTTTATGACCTTTTTTTATTTAAGGCAAAAGTATTTATTTGAAGATGCAGTTACTCCTCTTTATTATGTAGTTTGTCCAAAGCGAACAATTCTAAATGTCCAAACTAAATATTAATTCCGTCTCCTAGTTATTACAGGGGTGCTGTGGGTGCTCTCCTGGTTTATGATATTGCCAAACATCTGACATATGAAAATGTGGAGCGCTGGCTTAAAGAACTGAGAGATCATGCAGATAACAACATAGTTATAATGCTGGTTGGGAACAAGAGCGACTTGCGTCATCTCAGAGCGGTCCCAACAGATGAAGCACGGGCTTTTGCAGGTACTATCCTTTTTAGAAAAGTATTACAAGTCTTTAGTTTGTGTCAGCACCAGTTTAGCTATGGCCTGGTTTTTATTCTCTTGCTTCTGGGAACACCAGAAACAACTGCAGAAAGTGTAGCACCATACCAGCATCAAACACTAACTGTGGGCGTTTTATTAGAACACTAAGTCGAGGAGGAAGTGTTACCAGTCAGCCTGGTGAATATGCGCATGCCACTCGGACACATCCTCTTTTGAGGTTTTTTTGTCATTTGTTATATAATTTGCAACCCACCTTTTTACCTACACCCATACTCTTCCCATTTGCTCATTTCACAATTTTGGTAGGTATGCTTTTGTATGACACAAGTTTAGATATGAATAAAAAAGATCCTTTGTGATAGGTACAATTTATCCCATTTAATCGGTGTGGAGAAATAACTGTATAGTTAAAGGGACCCTCTAGACATATAGTTGTAGAGAAACTGCAATGTTTACATTGTAGGGTTAAGACTGATTCTAGTGGCAGTCTTCCAGACGGCCACTAAAGGCACTTCCTGCAGTTTCACAGAGTTTGACCACGTGAAACTAAACTGGATGTTCATTTTGTTGAAAATCCCCATAGGAATTAATTGGTTCTTTACTTTCCTGTGGGGGAAGGCCTAATGCGACTGCGACCTGCGCTGAAATCAGGTAAGTGTTTGTTTAAAGGGTTTATCAAATCTTTACGTGGATGGGGGGTGGAGAGACACTATAGTGTTAGGAATATAATGGTGTATTCCTAACACTATAATTTCTTTAATGTATGTGTGTAAATATAACTTGCTGTGTGTGGGTTATTTCCAGTTAACTGATCTACATGTGCACGGATAAGATCACATCAAAAGGGGAAACTGCATAGCATCAGATGGAAATTAACCCCTTAACGACGAGTGATGGATGAGGTCTGTCACTCAGGGGATTGCCATAACGACGAGTGACGGACCTCGTCCGTCACCCATTAAAATTAACCCCGGATCGCCACGATCGCGAGGTTAATGGTGCTCTGGTCTGCCTCTGTATTAGAGGCAGACCGGGAGCACCTGATAGTGCTGCCCGAGCACATGTGCTTCATATAGTCACCTTCCGCCTCCCTGCACTTCCTAGTTTTGTGTGAAGTGCAGGGAGCCGGAACAGTGACGATCCCGCCCCCTGTGTAAAAACAATAAAGTTAATATAAAATCCATTTTATTAAAAAATTAGCCCCTTCCCTGCCAATTGATCACTGACTACAGTGATCAATTGGCAGGGATTATATTTTACTGTCATCTGATTTTTTTTTTTTTTTTTCAGGTGTTAAATTTATTTAATTTAAATATTTTCAAATTATATATTTAGCTAGCTGGGGTGGGTGGAAGTTAGTGGGGAATTGGGGGATTTTGTGTTAGGCTAACTAGGGGTTAACATTAAAAAAGTTTTAAAATAAACTTTAAAAAGTAAAAAATTAAGCTAAAAAAAAGTTTTAATAACGTTTAAGTAAAAAAAACACCCCCCTTTACCAAGTCCAAATAAAAATTAACCCCTTCCCTACCAGTCGATCACTGCCTACAGTGATCAAAATACAGATCACAGTTTTAAACTGTGATCTAATTTTCTTTTTTTTTTAACCCCTGAGGATTAACTTTTATTTATTTTTTGAACCCTCAGGGGTTCAATTAATTTAATTAATTTCAATATTTTATAATGATATATTTTTGCTAGCTGGGGTGGGTGGGAGTTATGGGAAAATGGGGAAGTTACTGTTAGTGCTGCTCATTGCTAGTTAGGGGTTAACGGTAAAAAAGTAAAAAAAAGTTTCAAGAAGTAAAAAATTACATTTAAAAACTCTCATTACCACTACACCTGGAACAAACTAGAGAAAAAATGATCCTACGCTAAGGTTCAAAATATGCTTTTTGAATTACCCCAGGGTGTATTCTTTAATAAATAGTATGTGTTTGTGGGGAAGTTTCAATAACCAACCGTCTAAACTACTCCAAATTGGAACATGGACACAGCGTAAAACTTCAAAGTTAGAAAAAAACTGAATGGCTGCATCTCAAATGCTCCCCTTCAACATCCACATATACCTGGCAAAGGTACATACTTTGGTATTGCTGTACTCAGACGACATAGCTGAGCAACATATGAAGTATTATACAGTCGTAGCACACATAAGGTTTGCAACATATACTGTGCTAACTCACTTTGTGTGTCAAAAAGGGAGGAAAAACACTTGTTACCACTACACTTGGTACAAGCTAGCGGGAAAATGATCCCACACTAGGGTTCAAAATATACCCTGGGGTGTCTACTTTAAGAAATGGTAGGCCTTTGTGGGGTAGTTTGAATTTAAACCCTGCTAAGATGCTTGGAAATTGCACATAGGCCCAGCGTAAAAATTCAAAGTTCGGTAAAAACTGATATGGCTTGGTCTCCTATATGGCACTGTGTAGCTTCACAAAATAGTGCCAGAGACATTCATTGGGGGTGTCTTTTTACTCAGGAGACTTAGCCGAGCATAATTTGGGGGGTTTGAACTTAGTGACACATGTGAAATATACAAAATGCCCAGCAAAAATGCAATCCATATGTAAAACACGCACAAAATTATTTATCACATACTTAAGCATATATGGGTGAAAAAATGGGGGCATGTTAAGGCACAATATGCACCTTATGAGATACCATGGAGTGTCTACTTTTACAAATGGTAGGCCTTTTGTGGGCTTTTTTGAACAGTCAAACTGTTATAATACCCCAAATGGAAGCATAGGCTCATTAAATCCGTCTATCAAAATTCTATTGTGAATACTGAAAAGAACAGGCCTCCTATATGGCACTGTAACTTCACAAAATAGTGCCAAAGACATACAATGGGGGTGTCATTTTACTCAGCAGATGTAACTGAACACAAAATAAAACTTTGTACAGGAATAGCACTCACCAGCTTTACAAAATACACATGATAATCTTTGTTATAAGTTTGTGCGCCAAGAACCAAAAAAAACCCACAATTTTACTCCAATATTTAGCAGAGGTTGGCAGTGAAATGGCTGCGTAGAAAGTGTCAAAACAACCCTAGGTAAATAGCCTGTGATGTCTACTTTATATAAATATATACTTTTGTGTGGCAATTTTGTTTTCTTTTATGGCTATTAAGCTTACAAGACAAACATACCAGATTCTAAAATTGCTCCACATTAAAAGTTTATTTTACTCCTTGTGCTTTGTGACCTGTAACTACCAAAAAAACTTAAAATCCCAGACACATTATATATTCTGTAAATCAGAACAACTAAATGAATTTATTTTGAATTATTTTCCTTAACCTGCACTAATTATGCACACATTATTATTGCAAAAACTGTAAAAAAATAAATAAATTCATTTTTCTGCATTTTTTTTTTTTTTTATAATAAATGAGCATATATGTGTGTTACATCAAATTAAAGCCATTTCTGTCCTTTAAAAAACAATATATAATATGTGTCGGTGCAATAAATGAGTAAAATGCAAATTGCAGTTAAACGCAAACAGCAAAAAATGAAAATGCTGTTGTCATTAAGTGAAAGACAAGCTTCTGAAGCTCTGTCTTTAAGGGGTTAATAACCCAATTTGTGTACAAATATTTACGCAAAAGATCCTAAAGCGTGTGAAAATGTTACATTTCCTTTGTTTATTGGGTTGGAAAAATATCATGTATACATAAGTTTGTAATTTGGCGCCCTCTAAAAGGATACATTGATGCCTAGAGTTGGCAATCTAATTGGGAGATTTAATTTGACAACTGCAGATGATCCATGCTGTAGGCTTCAGAAACATTTTATGCAAAAAGTGGTCACTAAATGCAGAGTGGCAACTGAATTTCGATTGTCACATTCTGATTAGAGAGTTGTTGGGCTGAAGCTGTCGGTTTCTCAGAATTTTCAGGGACTTGGAAGGATATTTATTTTCTATTTCTCTTGTGTGGTTGTGTAGTAGATCAGTGTGTGAATATAGTTACATTCCATCCCATTCACAAGACCACTATCTCAAAAAGAACATTCTATTCTATCCCAATCTTAGTAGTACATGCTCTTCCTGTCCCTTCCTCTCGAGGGGTACCAGACAATTTCCAGTACTAGCAGAAGTACATATTTTCCTTCCTTCCCCTTTATCAATACCAGTATCCAAACCCCCTTCACTTTTATGTTCATCTTTCCTCTCATTGGGGCTCTTTCCATTGTTAAAGATTTAGTCCTCCCTTTTTTTTTAGCACTGCTGGTGGGGAGTCGTCATCCTTGTTTTATTGCAGTGTTAGAAGTAGCACCAGTGTGCTCCATGTAGCACTGACCTGTATATCTCCCTGGGGCTGGTAGAGGCTCTGGTCCAGGAGCCATAGCTGGGTTCTCTCTGTAGCATGCAAGCCACAGATGCAATAATCTCTGTTTTGGACACATAACCAGGGCTTAATCTCCACTATGAAATGTGAGACTGCTTGGAAATTTAGTGTCATGCCTTATATTTAACATGAAATCTAAAAAAAATTAAATGTGTTTTTTAGGAATAAAATTTAAATGTATTATCTATGTGGCTGTATTTATCTTTATGGAACAGAGTACCTCCATCTCAGACACTGTGAAGTTTTACATAATCAAGTGTACTGTTCTTAAAGAACCACTATAGGCATGCAGACCACTTCAGCTCAATGAAATAGTCTGGGTACCAGGTCCCTCTGGTTTTAACCCTGCAGCTGAAAACATAGCAGTTTCAGAGGGTTAATCCAGCCTCTAGTGGCTATCTCACTGACAGCAGCTAGAGGCACTTCCGCGATTCTCAGTGTGAAAATCTGTGAGAAGACGCTGACAACCTTAGGAAAGCATTGAGAAATGCTTTACTATGGGCGGTTGGAATGCGCGCGTGGCTTTTGCCGCGCATGTGCATTCGGGTCGGACGTCGGCAGGGGGAGGAAAGGAGCCCGGTGCTGGATAAAAGATAAGTGGCTGAATAAGTTTTAACCCCTTCAGCCCAGCGGGAGGGGGCCCTGATGGTGTGGGGGACCTAATGACCCTATAGTGCCAGGAAAACGAATTTTTTTTTTTTTTCTGGCACTATAGTGCTCCTTTAAGTGATCACATGCATAACAGTGGGCCCAACAGGCACATTGTCTCTTTTTCCTGTTTGTACATGTTTCCGAACAGAGATTTTTTATGCCCAAACGCTTGCTTCCTCTCTTTTAATCCAATGTGTGCTAAACCTTTAATATACAGTACATGTAGAATAAAACTGTGAAAGAAAAAAGGTTAACACAAGTGCTGTGATATAACCTCCTCACCCCCCTCTTTCTGTTCTTCTTTGTACTGTGGTGTAATTTTCAGAGAAATTATAGTTTCTCTTTGACATCTATAGATATTGACCATTCTTGCTTTGGTTTGCGTAGTTGTGTTAAGGAAATTGATTATATGATTTGATACAGTAATTGTCTGTAACAGATAAAGGCTACACTTTGATGCTACACAAATGATGGAAAGAGAAAAATATCACACCTTCACACCCTGATATGTGGGTTCGAAGCCACAGCTTGGAGAGTGCTGCTTGTAAAAGAAAAGCCTTGATGTGGGGGAAAATCCCATACTATACAGCTTCTCTTTTCAGTGGATGTAAATTATAATATTACTCTATTCACCCTCTATGCTCTGCTTTGAGTGTTATTTCTGTTTAACACACGTAATACGTACAGATTACAGTAGAATTTAAAAGACCGTCAGAATTTGTAACTGTGACGTAAAAAATTAATTACATGAAGTACACCCCTCCCCCTTTATATTCCTACCACACCTAGTTTACTAAAAACTTTTGTCCGCTAAATTTGACTTGGAGACTTCCGACGCTAAGCACCATGACCGCTGCAGCATATTGCTATTATGTAACTGAGACTTATGCACTATCAATGTCAATTTTGTCTAAATTAGGATTCCAGGATTTGCAGTGTGCCAGCTGACATGCTCAGCCAGTAAATGCAGTCCTAATATTGACCTATTTGACATTGTTATTGAGTAGATGTATTCATGCTCCAGGGTCATGAAGGAACTATTTTTCACTACACCGCAAACCAGAACACCTTGACTACTACCACTTCCCTTGCTCTTATCAAGAGTGAGAAGTAAAGGGACCACTCAATACCTCTGTCCCTATCATCTAATGCTTAAGCCGTCTGTTTCTGTGGGATGATACAAAATGCAGATTAGGGAACAGCGCAAACACCATTAAAAAAAATTGACAAGGCTTCTTTGAATTCCCATATTTGTTTGCTGATGAGGTATTTGGTTCCACCAAATGGCCATATTGTGGTAAGCCCACCACTACATCACAATACCCCAATATCGGTGGGTCCTACACTAATTTCAACATTGGTGGTTAACATGCTAACTGCAAAATATCCTGCTGAAACTACCCCAGAGTCTCTTGACACAATATGCCCATATGGTGTAACTGAATCCCCATATTTGTTTGCTAAGATATGTGATGTGATCTTAAGTAGCCTTATAAAATGTAAGTGTAGTATTATTGTTTGTAATCTATTTATGTATATATTTTGGTCTTTACCTCAGCACCACTACTTGAATATACATATTCCGTGTTTTTTTTTTTTTTTTTGTTCCCTTGGGTTGGAGTCAGATATAGGTTTCCCTATGCACCCCTTTCATTCTTGAGTGCTGTATCTTTGTTGTGTATCACTCTGCTGCTCCAGTGCATTGATCAATCCAGCATACTTGTATTGTTTTAATTGACTGACACAAAGCACCAATATAGTAAGCAGATGCACACTGCCTCTGAAGTTCCTCAATAAATACAGTATTTATATAGTAGGTAAAAGTGGACACTTTTTGTACTATGTATTGTCTCTTCACTCTCAACCAGAATGCTAACTTAAAGCTAAAAGTGTACTCATCCTGCATTCTGGGAGGTATGTGAGAGCAATGTGTACTGGTTGTATCAAGAAAACTTGGTGGCAGCATGCATAAGCGCCACTAAAGTACGCGTGGAATGTACTTGCCTTGACTGCACTTCTCACCCCAATTAATGCTTCATTATGGTATCCTGGGACAATTAAAGGACCACTCTAGGCACCCAGACCACTTCAGCTTAATGAAGTGGTCTGGGTGCCAGGTCCTTCTAGGGTTAACCCATTGTTTTATAAACTTAGCAGTTTCAAAGAAACTGCTATGTTTATCAATGGGTTAAGCCTTCCCCCAAATCCTCTAGTGGCTGTCTCATTGACAGCCGCTAGAGGCGCTTGCGTGCTTCTCACTGTGAAAATCACAGTGAGAGCACGCAAGCGTCTATAGGAAAGCATTATGAATGCTTTCCTATGCGACCGGCTGAATGCGCGCACAGCTCTTGCCCCGCGTGCGCATTCAGCCGACGGGGCGGATTGGAGGAGGAGAGGAGGCAGAGAGCTCCCCGCCCAGCGCTGGAAAAAAGTAAGTTTTTACCCCTTTCCCCCTTCCAGAGCTGGGCGGGAGGGGGAACCTGAGGGTTGGGGCACCCTGCGGGCACTATAGTGCCAGGAAAAAGAGTGTGTTTTCCTGGCACTATAGTGGTCCTTTAATGAGTATCGCTTTGAGAAACAGTTACATCTATAATGTTCTTTGCAATCATTTTCTTGTTCTCCACATTGAGTTGTTTGGGTTTGTTTTTTTTCTTTTTGTTTTCTTTTCTTTGCATGTAGTTTTCCTTTGCTATTTGAAGTTATAGTTTATTCTATCAGAAACGTTCTGTAAATTGAATTGCAATGTTTTGATCCAAATCTTAGTTGTTCTGGTGTCTATAGCCTGTCCCTGCAGGCTTTTTGTTGTAAACACTGCCTTTTTAGAGAAAAGGTAATGTTTAAATTGCAGCCTAGCAACACCTCTAGTGGCCACTCCTCAGATGGCTACTAGAGGTGCTTCTTGTGTCCGTGCTGCACATTCTGCATGGAGACACTGAACTTTCCCCATAGAGATTCATCTATGAGGAGATGCTGATGGGCCAGAGTGGCATTTGGCTCAATCTCTGGCCTGCATCCTTGGCTGAGATCATCAGAATTGACAGTCTCAGCCAATCCAGTGCTGAAAATTAGGTAAGCTTTTACCATACTTACCGATGCCTAGATAGTAGTGATGTCCCCAACGGTTCGCCACGGATGGCGAACATATGCGGTAAACTTTGACCCTGTACCTCACAGTCAGCAGACTCATTCCAGCCAATCAGCAGCAGACCCTCCCACCTCCTGGACAGCTCACTAAGAATTCAGCTTCACAATGAATGTAAAATGGATGCTGTCCAGGAGGCGGGAGGGTCTGGGAGGGAGGGCCTGCTGCTGATTGTCTGGAATGTGTCTGCTGACTGTGAGGTACAGGGTCAAAGTTTACCGCATATATTCGCCGTCCGCGGCGAACCGTTCGGGACATCGCTACTAGATAGTAATTTTAACACTAGAGGAATAAATGTTTGTTCCTTTTAATAAATGTGGATAAGTGTTTACCGTACACTTTGTATGTTGTTGTGAAGAGTCATGGAAAGCTTAGTGGAATAAATGGTTACTAAGAGCCAGTTTAGTATGGAAGAATTACAGTAACTGAAAATAAGCACTATATAGGTGTCAATTTTTACAGTCTGCTGTACTCTCAACATGTTTATTTTAGAAGTTTTTATTTTTTAAATTTCTGTTCATGTGAGATTCAAGCATTTTATATTTATAAAAAAATAAAAAGTTAATTTTACATCTATTTACCCATAATTGTTATGAATATAAAAAATACTTTTTTGTTGAGGGTGGGGAATTAAATACAAATTCAAGAGGATGTAGCTGCCATTAGTTTTAATGGTTTTGAGTTTCCCTTTCAGAAAAGAATAGTCTGTCATTCATAGAAACCTCTGCTCTCGATTCAACAAATGTGGAAGAAGCCTTCAAAAACATTCTTACAGGTATTTTCTGGAACTTGCATTGTGTTGTGGAACCTACTGAATGCACTTAACCCCTTAATGACACATGACAGATTTTTTTTTATCATTCTGGCCTTTTTTACTTCTGAAGCAGTGTCCTTAAGAGTTTCAAGGATTTTAAGAAAACTCTGTTTTTATTTGAAGTAACTATTCCTAACCGGGTTCTCCCCCTAACTTTAAAAAGGTGGGATAAAATAATCATAAACTTGCCTCTGTTCCAGCTCTGAGACAAAGTTCTCCTTTCAGCTCAACTCTTCCTAGCTGCTGGGGAAGGGATGTAAGGGAATGTACAGGCTAAGGGGAGTTAACTGATATTCTGCTGCTGTGGAACAAAATTAAAGGCATACAAAAGTTAAAAAGTAACATGTACTGTGTTAAAAATGCCATCTTTGGGGATCTTGTGGACTCATCATTGTTTGTCTTCTGAACTCTTTCAAAGGCAATATTTTATCCCGTAATACACATGTATCCTAATCATAGTATAAAGTGTTTAAGTGTTAGTAAAATGTGTAACCCTTCACTCTATAATGCAGTAATGTGTTTATATTAAACTATAAGACCTCCTGTCCAAGTTTCCTGTAACACAACTTGATTACAATTGCAGCCATTTGCAGTACTCATTGCACATATAGTGTCACTCTCAACTCAAATAGGTCAAAGTGAAAAATATGCTTTCCTAAGGCTGTATGCACAGTTGTTTGTGTGTCTACAAACATTTTTTTTATAGCATGCTGTGCTAGAACTAGCGTCTAGCTTCATTAATGAAAAACATGGATGGAGCAGAAATTGTGAAATTTGAAAGATGTTGCTGGAGAAGGGTAACTGGCTGAATTCTGTTTGATAAGTAAATGTAGCTATGTTCGCATGGGGTTGGAAGTGATGGAGTTAACTTATTTTTTCACTCTGCATTAATAACCTTTGTGAAATTTGGTTTATCTTCTGAATGAAACTATTTTTTATTTTTTTTGCAGAAATATATCGCATAGTTTCACAGAAGCAGATTGCAGACAGGTCAGCTCATGATGAATCCCCTGGTAACAATGTGGTGGACATCAGTGTACCTCCCACCACTGATGGGCAGAAATCCAGTAAACTGCAGTGCTGTCAGAATCTGTGACTTGACCACACACACACCCAACTTGGGATTATGCTGAAGAACACTCCTGTTTATCCTTCACTTCTCTCTGTGCACTTCTCCTCGTTTGATCAAAGAGCTGAACCAGACCTGCAACTGCAGTGCTTGGAATTGCTTCCACTCATTGGATGGGTGTTTTGCAGTGGGATGAAGGTTGCTCACTGGACAGAGGCCTTGCTAATTTCAAGGAAGTCTGTTTCATTCAAATGTTTTTGTTAAACTTTTTTCCCCCCATACTTCTTTTCAAGCAAGTGTGCTATAATTTCACGGTCTATCATTTCTAATGAATGTCATAACTGTTTCAATTCTAATGAGTCTTTTTATTGTTCAGATGTTTCATAACTATCAATTCATTGTATTTGGTTCTATTTGAAAGAATGTGGACCACCTTGTTTTATGTTTTCACTTTTCAACAGTGTCTTATTTCAAGAATTTAATAGTTTTTTCCAGAAGTGTCTATAAACCTCAAGGTGAGGCAGCAGTTCTTGTAACACCTAAATATTTCATTTACCTGTCTAAATAGAAGAGAGGAGGTACCATACATAGTTTTGAAAACTGAGACCATTCTCTCATGTTCCATCAACTTCCGTGCATTAAATCACATACCATTCCGCAGTTCTTATCCAATCGGAAAGCTCATCTTTGGTAAACAGAGCTGCTTTAGATACATAATTAATATTGTGTTTTGAGTGTTACTGGCAAAGCACATGGAAGCCTGTTTTTCAATAGAGATTGTTTTTTGTATTGTATATCTCTATGCTACATTAAGCGGGAACAGTGATTTTCATCACCTGATTTATCCCTATGGTCTTGGTTTTCTAGAAGGTTTGATGAGGCTTGTCTGTTTTGTTTTTGTTTGTTTTTTGCATGTGTCCTTCTGAGTAGGAGGGGTAGGATCTTACTGTAAATAACGGTTTCAAGGTATTGTAACTTTATTTCTAAGCAGTATTGTTCCTCAGTGTATCTTCAGTCCATGATTTATCATGCACTACAACCCAAGATTAAAGGGCTGAACGTAAAGAAAGTTGTTGGTATTTACCAGGATTAAATGTCTAATAACAGGGGTAAGGAGGTTTAAAATGTATCATCTGTCAATGAATTCAGCAGTGGCATCTACTTAAGTAATTTTGTATATCTATTAAAGGGGCATTCAAAGTACCATAATCACTACAGTATGTGAGTGCCTCTCCTCCAAACACACCCACACACACACTCACATTTTAAGTAGACAAACCATTTTGGTTTGATCTCTTACCTGGGATCTCCCTGGCTACCTGCTTGGACTACTTTTTACAGGCTGTGTTTAAAGCGAGATGGGAATCTGTATGATATTATGCACATGGATTTTATGACTTATTAATGGAACACCAAAGTGGCTATGGTGCAATCCTACAGTAAGTAGTCCAACCGTTTTTGTACGATTTGGCAAATGCTTAAAAGATTCTGGCTCTCTGGTAAAAGTAGTGTACTGGGGGAGTTTTGCCCTGGCAGAAAACAGTTTGATTACCTACAATGTTGCATAGAGTGTTCCTTTAAATATATTGATCTACAAATGTCTATTCTCAAATATTTTTAAACTGGAAGGATACATGTTTTTAATGTGTATATTCTCATACAAAAGTGCATGTGTGTGAATATATTATGGCTTATTAGAGGAACATTACAGCCCACTGTAGGGGCTATGGTGCCAGGAGTGACTTGATGTCATTCCAGAGTAAGCAGTCTTTTGCATATGGTTTGATTATTCGCCTACTCACTTCACTACCTAAACCACTTCTGATCTTCTGCAGTAGAGGCTGGATGTTTCTAGAGCAGTGTTTCTTAAACCAGTCCTCGTTGCCCACCAACAGTCCATGTTTTTGTCAGTATCTCCATTGGAATGAACAAGGGAATTACAGAAATCCTCAATTGTGGACCGTGAGGATTGTTTGGCAACCACTGCTCTAGACTGAAGCATGGTTTAGCTGCCACTCTTGGCCAGTGAGTGTAGTCCTTTATTTTCCTACTTAGTGCAGTAGCGCCAACAATATTTTCCTCTGGAGAAGACCACGAGCAGTTCCTGCAGATGTCTGGTGGGCCCCAGGCAAGTTGTCAAACCATACTAAAATGGTTTGACTGCTTACTGGTACCAGGTACTACAGCAGCAGTGTTCCTTTAAACCAAAATTGTATGGAGGTAGAGGGTTTTTATTCTTTCCTCCTGCTCACCATACTTGCTTGCCTGTGGCAGTCAATATTTTTTGTTCAGATATCCAGTCCACTAGTGCGCTCGCTCTCTCTCTCTCTCTCATATGTGGCTGTCTCCGCTTTACAGGCCCAGTATGGAACAAGGAAGGTACAAGCTATTCATGGTGCCTTGATCTTATTCTTCTATGAGATGTGTGTTGTGTAGTTTGAAATCTAATTATTCCAGGAACCATCCTATACCTATCACAAAACCAGGTCTTGTGATAGACTTCCTCATGACGTAGATTTATTGGATGATGCTTCTGCCTCAATACATAATGTGAAGTCCGCTGGGAACTATGTTGAGGTGCTTTAGCAATTCAATCTCTAGTTGTTCATGTTGGCCTTTGTAGTCTGGCATGGGGGTTATATCATCCCTCCATTCTTTTTATAGTGTTCAACGTCTTCATAAATATGTTAGTTTCAAAATGAACCCAGCATTAAAATTCAAGAATGCTCAAAAGTAATATTTCCATTTGGTTATACACATCCATCACAATACTGTCATACTACAAATTAACATTTTATTGTAATAAATTTTAAAACCTTGCTACACATACAACTTGTAACCATTTATTGTACTAATATAGCTTTCTCTTACTGTATATTGCATTGAATTATAAATCATTGTTTTTGATGGTTTGTATTTAAATTTTAAAGAGGCTCCCTCTTATTAGTTTTTTATGTTTGACCATCACTCTAACATCATTTGCTTTTTTGTATATTATCAGATTTTTAAAAAAAATTTAATTCTATATATCTATATCTTGACCACATTTTATGTACTGAAGTACTTACTGATTTGTAGGTTTGAGTATGTTCTATCTAATACTCTGCTTTAAGCCCTGTATGTTTTAAGTACTTATTTGACACTACACTATTATGCTTACTCATTATTTCTATTCACAGCTTACTGTTTAGTCGATGGGAACATATTGAATGATCCCTATTACTACCTCTAGTAACTACTTTGCTTCTGCTTTCAAAGGCCACTGCTCAACTTGCTCCCCTCTTCCCCAGTACACTGTATTGATAAAACCTCACCTCTTCCTGCTAGGAAACAGGGCTTCACTTGACATTTTTTTTTGCTGTACACACTATATTACTCGTCACTAGAGGCATTTCGTCCATCTTCATTCAGTCTTGAGGGGCAAAAAAAAAGTTACATTCAAACGTGCCACATGTCATAATTATTCCTGTAAATATTACCGGTTGTAGGTAATATATCAATCTCTGATTGAAAAGAAAAAAGAAATGTCAGCAGGGGACTCTAGACACTATAACTGGTTCAATGAGATGAAGCCGATACAGTGTACCTTTTTAAAGTGCACACCCCATGTTTTGGACACCTATCCATGTTGTGGTTTTTGCACTTCAAAGTCTTTTTAGTTTTGCTTAAAGGGAAAAATTAAAGTTTCAGCTTTCTATGACATAACCCTTTCACGTCAGTGTGCTGCTAGTTTCTAGGCCATTAATGTATAATGCTGAATAACAACTGTTTAGCTCCAAAGGTATGACCTATCTCATAATTTCGCAAGACCGGAACACTTTATCTATTCAATTTATCTGCACTTGTGCTAATTGCGTAATAAACTTGTTTTAGCTTTTTTTTCCACCCTCTCTACAGGGCTAGGGTTGATTAAACTATGTATGCTCTTCACAATATTTTTACCAGTAAACCCTATGGCAACTAAATATTAGCTCTCACCCCTATTGCCATTTAACCCATTAACATTAGAATAGCACCGTCAAATTGTACATGGCAGGTATCAAACTTCATATGATACAATTGACATTCTACTGTTTTAGAGCTATGTGCAAGGGTTGGACACATTACAAAAGCTCGCTGAATTTCTCACCACTTCTCCATTCAAACATAGCGCAATATTCCTGGCTTCTTATCGTTTTCTTTTTTTTTTTTAACCCTGAGCCTTTACAACTTGCACGGAATAGGATTTCATAACTTACTTGGGTTATAATCCATCACGTCTTAAGATATTCATTCAAAGTGTATTGTACAAGCCTATGAACTATTGGAAGTAATTTTGCCACAGCTTTCAGACTAAACGCAAGTTAAATAGGCTTTCACACTATAACATGTATTATGTGTACTGTACCAGTTTATTAAATAACCTTACCTTATCAACGTTCACACACATGCTCTTACAGGCCTTCATTTTATCTTCCTTATACTCCTTTTTTTTTTTATATATATCTTCAACACCCTTTCTCAAGAAACCTAAACCTCAAATGCAAACCTAATTAAGTCTGTAAGAGGGTTTATGTGTATATCTGCTTGCCCTCTACCACAGCACACGCTGACCTATTGCCCAACACTATCTCTTTTTTTATTTTTTATTTTTTTTATTTCCCCTACCACTCCCCCAATTATTCCGATTTTAATAGACTAAGACTCATTCTACACTTCTTCCAAGTGCTTGTCACACAACCATTTATTTGGCCAGAGAGGGGCTTCTTCCTACTATCTCCATTGTGTTCTGTTTCCCACTTTTGGAGACCTCTACCACTTGTGATTACTAAGCACATCCTAGAGTGCTTTTAAGTTGACTTTTCCAAATGCGGTTTCATTCCCCTCTCTCGTCAAGCCCAGTGTAACTGGCATTATTTTGTTATAATGGGTGGTGTTTGATTTTCCTGTTGTATCCCACTGTCTCTCAACTTTGAAGCAGTATAATTATATACATTATTCTCTGTATACGGAACTGCCCTCACAAAGCCGCAAAGGAAATGCTAGATGGGGTGTGCAATAGGCATAGCCGCTATATCCCCAGCAACCTACGTTTAGCAACCAGCAGTAAAGTGATCCGAGAATGGAGCTTTAGGTAGGATTTTTAGTTTATATTTATTATTAACACAACCATTATCTTTTCAGTTTCTTAGTTGGTTGTTTGTGTTTTTATTCAAATACAATGAATTCTTAATATTGGACACTATGCAATCATAACATAGCAGTGGAAGGTGGGCTTGGGGCTGTTTGATACAGACCTATGTCTGGCTCTACCATTGTGGTGTTTGCAGGAAGGTTGAAATACAATTACAAAGAAGTGTGCAATGATATACTGAAATCCCCATGGGTGGGTGAAGGGAGATAACTCACAAGTTTACCTGTGTTAATGTTTATTTGTAATTAAGGCCCGCTGTAGATGAGAGGCTGCTTATGCTTGTATGTGAATGCTTTATTATCCTTAAACACACTATGTGAGGAAGTAGCCTATGCAATGTGGCTACCATATATACATTATACATTTAAAATGTTCACATATGCAGTTGTATACATGGTTTTATTGGAGGACTAAGAAAATTAATCTCTAAATTGACTAGTTGCCTGACTACTACTGTAGATGTCACTGCTAGCTCTTTTTTTATCTTATATTATTTGGGAACGTACACTGAACAAAATTATAAACGCAACATTTGTTTTTGCCCCCATTTTTCATGAGCTGAACTCAAAGATTTAAGACTCTTTCTATGTACACAAAAGGCCTATTTCTCTCAAATATGTGTTAGTGAGCACTTCTCCTTTGCCGAGATATCCATCCACCTCACAGGTGTGGCAGATCAAGTTGTTGATTAGACAGTATGATTGCACAGGTGTGCCTTAGGCTGGCCACAATAAAAGGCCACTCTAAAATGTTTTAATGTATTGGGGGAGGGGGGGAAAGCATTCAGTATCAGGTGTGACCACCATTTGCCTCAACCAGTGCAACACATTACCTTTGCATAGAGTTGATCAGGTTCTTGATTGTGGAATGTTGGTCCACTCCTCTTCAATGGCTGTGCGAAGTTGCAGGATCTGGAACACGCTGTCGTATATGCCGATCCATAGCATCTCAAACATGTTCAATGGGTGACATGGCCTGTGAGTATGCTGGCCATGCAAGAACTAGGATGTTTTCAGCTTCCAGGAATTGTGTACAGATCCTTGCAACGTGAGGCCGTACATTATCATGCTGCAACATGAGGTGATGGTCGTGGATGAATGGCACAACAATGGGCCTCAGGATCTCGTCACGGTATCTCTGTGCATTCAAAATGACATCAATAAAATGCACCTGTGTTCGTTGTCCATAACATACGCCTGCCCATAACATAACTCCACCGCCACCATGGGCCACTCGATCCACAATTTTAGAGTGGCCTTTTATTGTGGCCAGCCTACGGCACACCTGTGCAATAATCATGCTGTCTAATCAGCATCTTGATAGGCCACACCTGTGAGGTGGATGGATTATCTCGGCAAAGGAGAAGTGCTCACTAACACAGATTTAGACATTTGTGAGAAATAGGCCTTTTGTGTACGTAGAAAAGTTTTAGATCTTTGATTGCAGCTCATGAAAAATGGGGGCAAAAACAAAAGTTGCGTTTATAATTTTGTTTAGTGTATAAATATTCTTGTTTTCACTTTCACTGTGTGTGACATCTTTGTGATGGCTGCTTTACAAAATTGATATAATCCTATCTGTTTAGAATCACATGGCAAATTACTCACGACTCCTTTCCGGTTCTAGTATACATCTTGAACAAAAAGAACACCATGTTTAGTTAAGGCAAGTGTTGGAACTACAAAGCTTGAGAAAGATTGGTGTGAACCAGGTACTTTTTGCAGTAAAACCTGGGTTTCAGTGCAGTAGCTGTGCTACAGTATTAATATGGGGAGTAATATATTACTGTAAACAAGCCCAATAGAGATGCATGCCTAGTAGTATTTCATTTCTGGTATGCCAATAAATTTTAATTATCTGCAGGCTATGTTGTCAAGTAATAATTTAAAAAAATTTGCAATTGAAATTGGTCTGAGTTTTGTCGTTTCTGGTGCATAGTAAATGAAGATATTCAGATATGAACAATTTGACAATCATATGTAAAAATGAAGTGGTTAAAAAATTGTAGGAAGGTGGTAAGCATTTATGTAAAATATCAGGAATCATAAGAACTGAGGAACGGAACAAGTAAAGGAATTGGGACAAACTTGGATGGGGTAAGCAAGCACAATGTCATTTATACAAAGAAGAGTTCAATCACATTTCCATGTTACACGGTGCATTTCTTACATTACCACTACACCTCGCTTCTTCACTGCTTCTTCACTGCCCTGGTCAACAGCAAGTGTATAAAAGTCACGGGGGCAGTGGAAATATTTTTAAGCAACAGCTCACCATTAAAGTGGTAAGCCATATAGGCTCACAGACCAAGACCACTCAAAGCTTTTGCATGCTCATCTGTTACCTGTTGTAACTTTCACTACCACTAGAGAGAACAGAGGCACACTAACTGTTCACGTCATGAAATTAATTTCTATTGCCAAGCTATTACACACAAGTTTATCTACCAAACATTGACTGAAAGGGCATATATAGCGTACTGCCTTTTGACTGTAGGACATTACGAGTAAGGTCTTCGAAGTGGTGAATCATGCTTCACTATCTGCCAGACTAATAAAATTATGCCAGGAAAACACACATTTTTGCCATCTTAATTTTTTGTTTTGTGTTTTATTTTGGGAGCTTAAAAATAGTTTTGGTGTATAAACCATGCCCCTGCAATCTCACTATCAAATTCACTGCCATTTAGGAGTTAAATCACTTTTTTTTTTTTTTCTGCATCCCTAGCCATACCTACCTTGGCTGTAACTCACACAGCCTGCATGAAAAAATGGTTTCACTTTCAACCACGTTACTCATTTGAAAGTTTTTATCTCCTGCTCTGTAAATTGAACTTTAATCACACAGGAGGCTCCTACAAGATCTAGGAATCTATTAACTGTGCATGAGATAAGACATTCTAAATTAAACAGACTGTGCAATAAAGGAAGTTTAAACATTAGATCTCACTTTACAGGAAGTGTTAAGGAAGGCAGTGCAAGTGATTTAACTCCAAAATGACAGAGAATTGAGCAGTGAGACTGGAGGGGCATGGTCGATACACCGAAACTGCTTTATTACCTTTTGGATTTTTGCACGTTTTTATTATATTTTTTATACTTTTCAATACAAATATTGTTTTAATATATTTATTTGATCATTTTTCTCTCAGAGAGGGTTATTTATCCAGTATCTTACATTACCTATGGTTTTTATACAATTTACATGTAATGCTATAAAGAGTTTTTCACCAAGGTTTGCAACATTTAGTTTCTCAACCCCCTTTGTGTTCACATCTACATTCCCTTTGGACTGCAACATGCTGCTTCTGTATTAATTGAAACTGTTGCAGTTTTTGGGAAGTATATGTTGTAAACCAATGTAAGAATTGGATACATCATTTATTTAGTGTGTTATATGTCTCACCATAGAGTTATTTAATATATCTAGGGTAATTATTTTTCCTTGTTTTAGCTGGTATTTTTTATTAAAGGTATATATCTTCTATAGGAACGTTTGTTTCCTCTAATTATTTGTGGAGCGCACAGGCTATATATTTTTAGTTAACAGAACATTGCATAATCACGGATAAATCGTCATAAACTAATAAGCAACAGATCAGGATAAAAACCCTGTAATAACAACATCCAAATTCTGATGTACCTACAGTACAGACCTACTAAATAGATTAGGAAGGGGAAAACAGAAGAACGCATGAAACTTGCCACAAGGGATGAACAATACTTGTTTCCGTGTCTTTTATAAAATTCTGACTCTTCATCATGAAATAGCATAAATCATAAAATTTTATGGCAAGTAACACACGGGGGCTCATATTGCAAGTTCAAAGTTGCCAGTAACAGCAGAAAAAAAAAACATGGAACCGTATAGAAAATTTTTTTGAGAAAAGTAGACTTTCCTCATCAAGTCCTCCAAGTGGAAAAACCTGGATGAATGCGCTCCACAAACAGTTCCACTTGATCCAAGGTGCAAGGGTTGTACTTGAGTCAGTTGAAGTGGAGAATGAATGAATAAAAAGAGGTGTGGGTAGGAGGCCTGCGGATATGCCGCCTTACGACTCTATACTCCTTCAGACAACAGACTTAATTTCCGTCTTTGTACGTCTAGAGATATCAGAACACAACACCGTCAGGTGTAAATGATCAAGTGTCATGATCCAACGCCCTAACATCGGAAATGCTCTTGCAAGAGATAAGTAAGAGTAACGAGTTTAGCCAAAGGCTGATGCAGAGAAAGGTAGATACATTTTTTTTATTTATACCAATAAAGGAATTTTCTAACACCTTCTGAATCTGGCATTCTGATTTTACCATCTCAAACGAGGACTAAAGAAGCCTAGGTGGGGAATATACCACTGCCCTACTCATCGAGCAGTAAGCCTGCTCTAAGAAATGTGAGTACATCTCTTCTATTGTGAATTATTCTAAAGTTTTATTTCTACAGTGAGCACTATATTTGCCATTTTTTATTTTCCTGGTCCCGAACTGCTCTCATTGAAAATATTTTAAGAAACTACCTACCATATACATCCCATAAGTGTGGATTATTCCACTTCACGCTATGCACACCAGAGCTGGATATAGCTCTGGTAAATGTGAGTAGAATAGAACCTATATAATATTGAATATATATCTCACTATATACTGCACCATTGGAGTCTTCTCTCATGTCTTACATGTACTTCTGGAATTACAAGAACCCAACCTCCAAGAACTTTTGATTTTATCCAGTTTGGCTGTTCACTTCAAGACTTTTATACCATTATATTTTAATTTTATTTGTTTTAGTGGATATTTTATTCTTGTTATCTTCATAATTCTGGTATATTCCAATTTCTATTATCCACTTGATCCAAGGTGCAAGGGTTGTACTTTTTTTTTGATGCAGAGAAAGGTCCAAATTAGGTGGTCAAGACATATGAAGGGACAACACGCACAAAACATCCCACCTAGCAGAATAACTAGGTCTCGGGGGATGAGAGAGTCTGGTACCTTTCAACAGTATACATTAATAATTTATTTGAAAATAATGTAGATAAAGTAAAATCTTGCTTTTATTCAATACATTAGTATTTTCAAATAGTTGTACAAGGGGCTAAAACCTCTGGGTCTTTTGGTGGACCATTTTTACTTTGGAACCAGTTTTACACAGTAGTCTTCCATATCAATAATCAAATTTAACAACTTATGATTGCTGTTGCAAAAATGCCTAGTCTAATAGGCTAGGCAATGATATAGGTATTTTTTTTTATAGTTTTGGGGAGGAAGGGGAATTTGACATCCAAAAATGATTTCTATGGATGACATTCAGGCAAACCTGGACAAACATCTGACGACCCAAACAACATTTTTATTTTTAGAAAATTATACTGTTAGGTACGGAAGTAGTTGGACACTGGCACAATTTTAATAATTTTCACTCTGTACACCACCATAATGGATTTAAAATGAAACAACCGAGATGCAATTTAAGTGCAGCCTTTCTGTTTTAATTCAAAGAATTGAGCAAAAATATTGTATAAAAAAATTAGGAATTGTAACCATTTTCATACACAATCCCTTTATTCCAGGGCTCAAGTGTAATGGAACAAATTAACACAATCATAAATAAAATGTTAAGTTTTAATGCTTGGATGCATGGACATCACCGAACACTGGGATTTCCTCCCTTGTGATGCTTGCCAGGCCTTTACTGCAGCTGTCTTCAGTTGTTGCTTGTTTGTGGGTCTTTCTGCTTTAAGTTTTGTATTCAGCAAGTGAAATGCATGCTCAATCAGGTTAAGATCACATGATTGACTAGGCCATTGCATTAAAAACTCCTGGCTAAGCATATGCACAAGAGACTACTTCAATCCGTCTCACCTAAGATGGCGACTGCTGGAACTGGGACGGCTCATGCGTGCCATGCCAATCTCACACTCCCATGTACTGAATTGCTGGCGTGATTTGATCAGCTCTGTGCTGCATTCTGGCGCCGATTGCAGAAAAACCTGGAGGCTGGTGTCGGAGTGGGGACAACACTACTGCTGCCTACCTCTCCTAAGCCTGGCTATTCTTTTTGATACAGCACTAGTACCTTGTTACCTTTGGCCATAAAATTATTTCCTGCAATATAAGAACCAGTTACCACCATCACCACTGCTCTCTTAGAATCTGGGCTAGCTGTTCTGCAAGGGGGGATGGTTCTTTGGTATTGGTAAGATACCGACTTAGCAACTGAGGCATTACTCTCTATTGCAGGTATTCAGTTTCTGTCCTGTGTTGGTAATAGGCTGTTGTTTTCCTTAGAACAGCCGAGGTATTGGCTAGCTGTCCCTATTTATATTCTCCTTCGGTTCATAGTAGTTTTCCATTTACCTTGTAACAAGGGTGTACCAGTGGAGATACATACAGCACTAGTACCTTGTTACCTATGGCCATATGATTACTTCCTGCAATATAAGAACCAGTTTCCACCATTACCACTGTTCTCTAAGATTCCTTCCCCCTTACCTGCTATCTCTTATTTTGTCCATTTCCGTTAGTGTATCTGAGGCTTAACTCAATAAAGCCTCATTAGATACACATTTACTGATTTTAGTCTGAGCTCTCCCTAAGCTACCCCCATACACTAGCCAATACTTTGTTATGCTGTATACAAGATTTACCACTAGTCTAATATTATCCTTACTTTTTTGTGTCACTTTACCCCACTCCCTCTAGCATGTAAGCCCATTGAGCAGGGCCCTCAACCCCTCTGTTCTTGTGTGTCCAACTTGTCTGGTTACAACTACATGTCTGTTCGTCCACCCATTGTAAAGCGCTGCGGAATTTGATGGCGCTATATAAATAACAAAATAATAATAAAGTACCGTCCAATCAATTTCCCTGAAATTGGCTGAATCTGAGCAGACAATACATCCCTATACACTACAGAATTCATCCGACTGCTTCTGTCTTCTATCATATCATCAATAAGCAGTAATGACCCAGTGCCATTGGAAACCATGCATTCCCATGCCATCACATTGGCAGCCACCGTGTTTCACTAATGTTGTGCTATGCTTCGGATCATGAGTCGGATCATTTATCCTTAATTAAATCTGTTTTAAACTAAAAGAGGTTTTTGCAGATTCCACTGGGTTTCGCTGATTGCACCACCTCTGCATCTGACGTCAGAAGTTACTGGACACTGTTAACATACTGAGAATCTACCAAATGAAAGTACAACTGCTTAAAAGAATTTAAAGTGACAGTTCAATTATTCAAATAGTTTCAAATTCCTAATCATCTTTTTCACGCTGTCTAATTTGTATATCTATCTATTCAAAATTGTTACTTGTTCTGCACAGCCCCTCAAGAAATTTAAAGTGAGATTATACATATCTAATTTATTTAAAGTGAAGATACATCTTAGAAGAAATCTTAAAGATACAGATACCAATTCTCTACAATTCACTTGTATATTCTGTTCTTAAAATTTCCTCTTTAAGTGACACATTAAAGAGTTGAACCTGCGGTTGTATTCCACTTTTGCATTTTCTTCATAAAAGCCTAACACAGCAGCATGATCCAGTGATGCAAGCTACACTCCCTATTTTACCATAGCAGCTTCTTTATTAGTAATGTGTCCCAATAGGTGCATGTAGGTCCACACACATAGATAATCTCAAATAATCCTCGTAAAAATTACATATACGAAAAGAGTGCACATTTATTGATAAAAAAAGTATGCATTTCAAAAAGTTATGCAGTCCTCATAGATGCAAAAGAAACATAGAAACATAGAATGTGACGGCAGGTAAGAACCATTTGACCCATCTAGTCTGCCCAATTTTCTATAGCTAGGATATGCCTATCCCATGCATGCTTAAACTCCTTCACTGTGTAACCTCTACCACTCCAGCTAAGAAAGCACCAAGGAAGATGCGAAACACGTCCAGGGTTTTTACACTCTTTTTCCGGGTAGTTTTCTAGGTGGTCTCTCCCCTGTCTGGCAGTTGCAGGTAGTACGGCAAATTGATAATTTTCCGAACATTGTAACACATTATCCATAATTGGAAAAATCGAGCACCGTGGCAAGAATCCGGTTAATTTAACGATGGAATGACTCACAAGTACAACCTAATATTTTTGGGCATTTCTGAGTTAATTTGGTGTTGCAGCTACACATGTGAACAGAATATTATTTCCTGTTCACGCTATCTTTATTATTTGGCTTCTTTATTAGATAAGTTCTGCACTGGCATCTGATGACATCTGGCGATTGACTTGACCCTTTGGATTTGACTCTGCCCTGTTCTGGTTTTTCTCCTGATTAGGAATGTGTTTACATGGCATGATTACTTTTAAATTATGTAGACGGTGCAGATATTTTAAAGACAGTAAAATCACACAGCACTATATTCCTAATTATGAGAGAAATTAGGGAAAGGAATTTTGAGACATCACTTTATTAATGATGTAATACAGAGTTAAACCACAAGATGTCACCAAAGGATAACTTTTGAATTTGTGCCAGTAATTCACATCCATGAAAAAACAATACCTACATTCTAATGGAAAGGTTACCTGTATTTCAAAGAGATATAGATAGGTGGTCATTGCTTTTGACCACAAGTTTATAAATATACCCCTACCCTAATGATTGAGGACATGTGCAAACATGGTTGCAGCAAATGTAGTATTTTGCAGCAGCACAAAACAACCAACCTCCATTTGGGTATCAGCCAAAGTGAATTAAAACCAAGCCATATCATAACGAAAAAGGACGTTGCTTGCCTCGCTTTTGCACTATTTTTTTTTTTTAAATCAAACGTAAAAGTAGGTTTATGGATACAAACATGCAATCCATACACTATAAAAAGCATAGGCAACCCTCGGCACTCCAGATGTTTTGGACTACACCTCCCATGATGCTTTGCCAGCATTATGGGTGAAAGAGCATTATGGGGGATGTAGTACGCAGCATCTGGATTGCCGAAGGTTGCCTATCCTCACTAATTACATGCAGCCCTCACAATTAAATGAAAACGTATTCTTAAAAAGTTTGAATTACCTTTCTGCAGTGCAGAGACTCATTGGGTGCCTTTAGTGTCCCTTTAAATGTTTAAGAGGGCAAAGCAAATAGCAGCACAGAACGAGTCACTGTAATTAACCTCTTAAGAACATATGATGGACATTTTCCATCATGCTGGCCTTTTACTTCTGAAACTGTGTCCTTATGGGATTAAAAAGGACAGGTTCAACACATACTATTACATGCAAAAATCAACATGGGGCATGTCTAAAAAAAAGACTACTTATCTCCTTTAACCTAAGATAGCTGAAAATACAGTTTAATTCCTGTAAATGGAGACTGTTATGCACATTGGAAGTGTAACTAGAAAACGACTCTTCTTTGTCTCCTAAATAGGAGGGGAAATCATTATATCCAAGTAACACCCACATTGGAAGAGACTAATTACTTTTACAAAGATTAACCCAGCGCGGGGAAGATAACTCCAATGTAAAGCAAATGCATTCTGGCATGATAAGTATACATGCAAAATGTATGCTTTAAAGCAAGGGTCCTCAAACTCCGGCCCACCAGGGTCCTGAACCTGGCCCAAGCACTCAGGGTCACCCGATGGGCCCTTTATCTTCAAGGGCCCGGTCAGCATTACGGCCGTGCAATAGCGCGACTGGGCCCCTTTAAAAAAACTACAGTTGCAAATAGTGCTGGGAGGAAGTGATGGCCAGTTGTCACTTCCTCCCAGCTCCCTCCGCGCGGGAGGAAAGAGATCCAGGCCGCAGGAGCCACGCCAACTCCCATCAGCACAGCCACCCTCCTGCAAAAAAGGTAAGCAAAATTAGCTATGTGTGTATGTATGTCAGTATGTATGTATGTCAGTATGTATGTCAGTATGTGTGTCAGTATGTATATATGTCAGTATGTATATATGTCAGTATGTATGTATGTATGTATGTATGTCATTATGTATGTATGTCATTATGTATTTATGTATGTCAGAATGTATGTATGTATGCATTTCTGTATGTATGTCAGTTAATTGGTTCAGGGGAAAAAAACAAATAAAGTTAAGCAAATAGAAGGGGGAAGTCAAGCAGCCAATATCATTTTTTTAATTATTATTATTGCCATTTATATAGCGCCAACAGATTCCGTAGCGCTTTACAATATTTATCAAAGTGAAAACTTCATCCTAAAACAGTTAAATATTCTGACAAGACCGCAAAAATACGATCCACCTTATCCCTGGTGACTCATTAGCGCCAACAACTTCAGGTACCTTTGGATACATTTCTAAATATTATTGACTACAGACTTAGTGGTCGATTAAACTTTCAGACTGGATGGGAAAGAGAATTGGGTAGGACGCTAAAGGACATAAAGTGGAATGAGATCGTCCTAAACACAAAGGTCCTTACTAGGAGCACTAATCTTTCAGAATTACTTAAGAAAGTGTTTTATAGATGGCATTTAACCTAGGTCAAATTGAGCCATATGTATGTGGGTGTGTCAAGGCTCTGTTGGAGGGTTCTTACCTTCATATATGGTGGAGCTGTCCAAAACTAACTGGGGTATGGGAAGCGACATTTGAACTAGTAAAGAAATTAACAAAGATGACCCACCTGAGTGAGCTATTTTAAGGCTATACCCAAAATTCATAAACAAAACACATCTTCATGCGATAAAGGTGATACTGTTAGCTTTTGCAAATTCTGCAAGCTCTTACTTATTTAAGAGACATAAGGCAGAAATTTCTCATTGTGCAACTAATACACCATGAAAACATGTTCAAATGTGGAGCGTCATGGACACATTGGGTGAGAGGAGAGTGGGGAGACCCATTAAACATTCTCTAACCTTTCTCTTATAATCAAATGTGGAGCGTCATGGACACATTGGGTGAGAGGAGAGTGGGGAGACCCTTTAAACATTCTCTAACCTTTCTCTTATAATCATACCAATCTATACTACTTATTTCACATGAACTACTATAAGTTCAGATAACCATAACTCAATATGGGTATAGGAAGTATGGATGTAGCATTTATACCCAATATGCTGAATGTAAATTCTCAGAGGAATAGAGACAGAGAAAAGGTCCCTAAACCGGTCCTTAGAGTGGCTGGGTAAGACAGGATAAAAAAACCAGATTAATAGACAAGTCACGGCATACACAAAGCAAGGAATGCACTATTGGGACACTAGGAACCACAACAGGGCACTGTGCCTTGGGCAGAACATGATTTTATATGTTTTTATAGGTTATGCTAACCACGCCGTCAAAACACTTGTACGCCGTGGCATAAAGAGGCTTCATGCTGTGTGCGAACGGCAGTCTACCGGATCGGAGCAACAGCTGAAAAAAGGACCACCAAGGTAAGTAGAGGAGAGCTTACAATGGAGCTCAGAAGAAGGCATAGTCTCAGTGTTCTTGGTTAAGGCAGGGCCAGATTAAGAGCCCAGTGGGCCTGGTGCTGACAATTATGAGGAGCCTAAGTACAGAATCTTATCGACCAAAAAAACTAAAACAGTCATACCTCTCAAGCATTATGTATCTGGTGGAGATGTTGCCTGAGGGAAACTCATAGGAGGCAGCTATAAAAAAACTCAGTTCTCTTAAAATATGCTAATCTCTATAATTCATGCTTTCATCTTTCAAATAAATCCATACCCCCTAACAGCAGTGTCCAGTAAAGCAGGAAGTCAATGTGCGGTGTAAAAGGGTGGACCACTGACGCTGATCATGTAACCAGAACTTCCGAAAGGGACGAACATGCCCAAAAAGGAGGCGTGTCTGCCCAAAGAATAGGAAGGCTAGCCTGGCATGAATGCATGTCAGGCTGTCTGCCAATCATGCATGCTGGCCAACAGCATCCTGAGTTTGGCATAAATGTGTCTAATGATGCGCTCGCTCCATGCTTTCTAAGGACTGTCCCCTAGCAGTCACATGTCCACTTGTCTCCTTACCTTCTTACTAGCAGGCAGAAGCTCATGGTATACAGTCTGAGACAAAGAAAAGGTGGATGTAGTGAGTGTAAAAGAAAGGGAACATGCCACCGTGTTAGAGAGACCAAAGTCAGCATTACCTTAACTAATTTCATTTCAGCCAGTCCACAAGCTTTGTTTCCATATATCCCTCTTAAGTTTCTATACTTAAAGGACCACTATAGGCACCCAGACCACTTCAGCTCAATGAAGTGGTCTGGGTGCCAGATCCATCTAGGTTTGTTTACCTTGGGGTTAATCCAGCCTCTAGTGGCTGTCTTATTGACAGCCACTAGAGGCGCTTCCGCGCTTCTCACTGTGATTTTCACAATGAGACGATGCCAGCGTCCATAGTAAAGCATTGAGAATGCTTTCCTATGGACTGGCTGAATGTGCGCACATGCGCATTCAGCCGATGACATCAGAAGAGGGAGGAGAGTCCCCAGCGCCGAGGGAGCCTGGCGCTGGAGAAAGGTGAGTGTTTAACCCCCTTTCTCGCCCTTCAGCCTGGCGGGAGTGGGACCCTGAGGGTGGTGGCACCCTCAGGGTCCCACTCCCGCGTGTCTCATGCGTGTCTGTGTCCCCAAGTCTCCCAGCGTCCCCTAGTGTCTGTGTTCCCAGGTCTCAGTGTCCCCTAGTGTTTCAGTGTCCCCATGTCTTATTGTCCCCAAGTTTTCCCATGTGTGTCTGTGTCCCCATGTCTCTAAGTGTCCCCAAGTGTCTCAGCATCCCCATGTCTCCCTGCAGCCTTTACCCCATACCCTCACTCCCTGTCTCTGCAGACTGGGAATGACTGTCTGGACTCTCTGTGCTGTGTAGCTGCTCCCCCGCGGATCAGTGAGTAGAGAGATGCAGGTATATGCTGTAACTTCCTATCCCTTCCTCTCTCCACACACACAGCGACCCCTACTGGCAGGTGATAGTATTGCAGAGTAATCTCTGTTTATACTGAGAAAAATACTGGCATTTGTATTGCCGGTATAACAGCAATATCGCCACCAGCCAGGCAGCCTCATTCCGGCCAGGTGGCAACCCTAAGAGTAGTGTGTAAAAAAAAAGGTTTTTTTTGTTTGTTTTTTTTAAATCAATGGGCCTATTGCATGGGCCTGGAACTGCAGCTCCATCAGCCCCTATGTTAATCCGGCCCTGGGTTAAAGACACTCTAGAGATCATATATATTAGAATTGTGGTGTACGGAGGAACCATTTGTGACTTTTTTAACTGTCTGTTAAAATGATGAGAGGATATTTTGTAAGTGGAGTCAAAATTAGGAACGGAAGGTAGATTCAAGTCTCTACCTACAAATTTTTTACCCTCCTGTATATTAGGTAATTTGGTCAAAACAGATCTTAAGAATGACAATTGGGAAGTATTCGGTGAATATAAGGAGGCAAAAGCTGTGTCAACACACTAAAAAAAAACATAAAAAAGGTAAAAATTTGAAAAAGTCTGCTAGGATGAAAACTGCCAGTCCTGCAAATCTGATCTACTACAGATGTCTCATGGCGAAAGGCCCGAAACGTGATCACTGCACAGATACAGTGAGTTTTGATCCTGTATGGAGAAGGCATGCCCATTAGGGCTTATAAGGCATTGTAGTCAATATGCCAAATTGCCGTATCATGAAACGCCAGCAAGGAGGTACATAAGACTGAGCGGAAAGCTCAGAGACCATCATGGCATACGTAGAGGTCATGAGGAACACCATTGTTCAGGAAAAAAAAAATATTTTTTATTTTAGGGGTTTTAATTTTGTTGTGGTTTTGTGCTTAGCGTTTCCCTTGATGCCTATTGTACAGCGCTATTGAATTTGCTGGCGCTATATAAATAATAAAATAATAATAATACTGTATATTATACAAACGTATACTTGGCATTAATATACGTTTGTATGTGTAACAGGTTTAAAGGTGTTAATGGTTAGTGCTGTGCTCACTTCTCTACTATTTTTGCTTTCTACTTCACTTTACATCTCCTTGACTAGTGGACAGAAATTTTTGTTTAATTTGACTAATTAAATTGACTGAAATTGTGCTGAAGTGCTACAAATGTTTTTGTCGCATCTCTTATAATACTGAGTGTCAGGGCCCTAGATTACTTTGCACGTTCGCTAATTCTCTTCTGGGTGGACAAAAATGTTAATTTAATCAGAAATAATTTGTGTTACATCTCAAGGAATATAATATTAAAAAGGAAGGTTTTGGACAATCTGTTGGTGACGGCTGATGTAACATTTATTTACCCCTTGCAAAGATTAGTTAGCTTTAAAAATAGATTTAAAAAAAGAGAACGCGGGAATATTTGCGACGTGTTGTAGTGGTTATGGTTCTTGAAGTATCTCTTTACAGATATGAGTAAAATTAAAATAAATTTGTTTTTAGGACCCACATTGGCGGCTGGCAAACTGCAGCATTAGGGAAATGACATCCTATATTGCAAGCTGGTTTAACCAGGGCACTCTTTCCTCAGCTATCAGTACACAACATTATTAACTATGGTTTATGCTAAGAGCTGATAGAGCCCCTCTGCTTGCATATCAGTATAGTGCAGACACCACAAGCATGGGCAGCAGACTGTGCTATTCACCAAGTAAGCAGGGAGGACTTGGCCTGGATTGAGCCTCCTCCTGCCAGCTGATTGGTCAGGATTTGTGCTGGTAAGGCCCACACAGCTGTGCAGTCATGACAGAAGCTGCACCGTTATTTTGCTCCATTTGCGTAACATCTGTGCGTTGACGATGTTTGCGTAACCCTTCCACGCCAGCTGCGGAATCGTTGCGCAAGGGGGAGTTTAGACAAGACAGCTGACGAGGCTGCAGCGAGACGGGGGCTTCTTTACGTCCGCTCGCTTACACGGATGGCGTAAAGGTTACGCTGGTTGCATAGATACGCTTATGGCGTAACTAACGGTGGAGGGGGTTAGGAAGCGACATGGCGGCTCCGGTGTGAAGCGGATGGGCCGAAGCACCAGAAACTGGCTGTGGGGAGGCAGGTAAATATGGTGGAAACACAGATAATAATGGCATACAGTGTGGCTGAGTGGTGATGTCTGTGTGTATTCGTGGTCCCAGGGATAAATGGCCCATTGCCAATGTAGTAGTTTATTATATACATAGAATAAGCTGGCATTATTATTATTATTATTATTATTATTATTATTATTATCAATCTGCTGTATCTGCCCAGATATAATAACAGACCAGCTTTACTGTGTGCTGATTAACTGTATAATGACCTGATGTCATAAATTCATCTTATAATTCACTGCTGATAAACTGACACATGGACATGGCCCAGGCTCCATTGTTTTTAATATATTCTTATTATAACACATTATGTTCAGGGATGAATTACTGTATGGGCAAACCAGAATATTGCAACAGGGCGCTTGGCAACCCACGTCTGTATATACATTATAGTAAACTGGAGGATAATATGTTTATATATATATATATACACACACGCACGCGTGCACACACACACACTCTCTCGCTCACTCTCATTATGAAGGCACAGCTGCTTATATTAAAGGGACACTATAGTCACCCAGACCACTTCAGCTCAATGAAGTGGTCTGGGTGCAATGTCCCTCAGGTGTTAACCCTTCAGATGCAAACATAGCAGTTTCAGAGAAACTGCTATGTGTACATTTGGGGTTAAGCCTGCCTCTAGTGGCTGTCTTCCGGACAGCCACTAGAGGCGCATCTGCGACGCTGGAGGCATATTATGCCTCCATCGCCCAGAGCGTCCATAGGAAAGAATTGAGAAATGCTTTCCTATTGACAGCTTGCATGCGCATTCGGATCCTGTGACATCGGACAGCTCTGCTGACGTCGGCGGGGGAGGAGAGGTCACCAGCGCCGAGGGAGCCCGGCGCTGGGGTAAGGTAAGCTGCTGAAGGGGCCACGGGAGGGGGACACTGAGGGTGGGGGCACACTCAGGGCACTATAGTGTCAGGAAAACCGCTTTGTTTTCCTGACATTATAATGATCCTTTTATATAGATGTAGGGCCTTTACTGGACTGACTGCGCACATTACAAACACTTTAGCTTCTAGTTTGATATATTTTGATATATATGCGCACACACATATATTTTTCTCGGCTATTTATCTTCTAGCCTAATTCTTCTCAGGTCACTACAGTAGTACATTGTTCACATTAATAAAAAAAAAAAAGCTTTCCATGTGGAAAAGTGCTGATGCTGACAAAATAAATCAACTTCCTGATTATCATGCAGTAACTGGGTGACTAACGTGTGAGCTGTCCGAATTTTAAAGTGAATTCCACATTTTATTTTAGCAGGTAACCTATTAATTGCTAATGCGGAAATTTCTTATCACTCTTATCGCTATAGTCACAGCTTCACTGAAGTTTGCAAAACTGTTTCAAATTTCTTATAATTTGATGTGAAGTAAATAAACTTTCAAGAGTGCGTCAGATAGAAAAGTAATAGCTCATGTTAACAGTAAGAATTTTACACAAGTGTATTTTATATGAAAGGCAAATGGTACAATTGGCTGCTCACTGCTTACTAGACATGCTACTACTCGTGGTATAGCGAGTAGGGGCAGATCATTTACTAATACTAAGTAATCTTAGGTCTTTGGTCTGATCATGCCCCAATACTTTTACAGATAGTGGGCCGAGGGAGAAAATGGGCCGAGGGAGGGCAGGACTTCCTGGAGGTTAAATGAAGAACTTATACATTTGAATAACCTGGAAGTATCTGCTAAGACAGACTGAAGATTTTTGGGGGGATAATGGCAATAATGAGGTTAGT
>OW240916.1:49816734-49838614 GCA_933207985.1 Pelobates cultripes
CATACATATATATATATATATGCATATATTAATTCTACATACATATTTATGTAATATTTTTACATAATTAGGTATCTTAATTAATTACAATTAGCGGGACCTGCCTGACAACCCATGCCGAAAGTAAAGGGAATTTAATTTGCTTGCACTATATTTAACCCTATAACTTTCCAAGACACCATAAAACCTGTACATGGGGTACTGTTCTACTCGGGAGACTTCGCTGAACACAAATATTAGTGTTTCAAAACAGTAAAATGTATTACAACGATGATATCGCCAGTAAAAGTGACGTTTTTTGCATTTTTCACGCACAAACAGCATTACACGGACAATATTATTGCTGTGATACTTTTTACTGTTTTGAAACACAAATATTTGTGTTCAGCGAAGTCTCCCGAGTACAACAGTACCCCTCATGTACAGGTTTTATGGTGTTTTCAAAAGTTACAGCGTCAAATATAAGGTTTGCATTTCAGTTTTTTCACATTAAAATTCGCCAGATTGGTTACGTTGCCTTTGAGACCCTATGGTAGCCCAAGAATGAAAATTACCCCTATGATGGCATACCATTTGCAACAGTAGACAACCCAAGGTATTGCAAACAGGGTATGTCCAGTCTTTTTTAGTAGCCACTTAGTCACAAACACTGGCCAAAATTGGCATTTTTTGCATTTTTCACACAAACAGATACGAACGCTAACTTTGGCCAGTGTTTGTGACCAAATGGCTACTAAAAAGACTGGACATACCCCATTTGCAATACCTTGGGTTGTCTACTATTGCAAATGGTATGCCATTATGGGTGTAAATTTCATTCCCGGGCTACTATACAGTCTCAAAGGCAACGTAACCAATCTGGCAAAATTCAATTTCAAATGTAACGTGCTATATTTGACCCTGTAACTTCCCAAAACGCCATAAAACCTGTACATAGGGGGTACTGTCTTACACGTGAGACTTTACTGAATATAAATATGTGTATTTTATTGCAGTAAAAGCAAACAGTATTATGACATTGATCGTTAAAATGTCATGTAGAACTAAAAAAATTTAAAAAAAAAACGTATTTTCTCCCATTTTTTCATATTAAATTATGTTTCATAGCTAAATATTTGATATTAAATGAAAGCCCTGTTTCCCCTGAATAAAATGATACATAATAAGGGTGAGTGCATTTACTATGAAAGAGGTGTATTACGGTTGGACAGACATGTAGCGCAAATGCCAGGTTTTGTTTACATTTTGTTTTGTTCACAATGTGTACATTTGGCTCCGTCCTTAAGGGGTTAAAAAAAGTGTGTTTTTAAAAATCTTTTATAAAAAAAATTATAGTAAATTATATATATGATATGATAAAAATAATGCTATATTTAGAAAGCGAGAAAAACGGTATATAATCTGTGTGGGTACAGTAAATTAGTAAGAGGAAAATTATAGCTAAACACAAACACCGCTGAAATGTAAAAATAGCCCTGGTCTTTAACGATAAGAAAATGTAAAAACGTTCTGGTCTGGTCACTAAGGGGTTAAACTAAAAAAACTTTTTTTTTTTTTTTTTAAATAGGAAACTTAAGAAAGGTAATAAGATGGATAAGCAATATGACCTTGATAATGGCTCCAACTTGTCTTCTAAGATTAGAGAATTATTGTATACGAGCAAAACGGGTACAAAGTTTAGTGGGATTGGGAAATGGAGCTGAGCGCAGAATTTGTATCCAGTGAATGAGTTACTGCTTTAAACCTGACAAAAAAATTATATTCATAGTATTTCGTTGTTTGAAAATTATCTCAAAATTTTACACAGGTGTTATCTGACACCAGACAGGTTAAGTAAGTTTCAACCCAACATTGGTGATCTTTGTTGGAGATGCGAGAGGGAAACTGGAACTATACAGCATATATGGTGGGAATGTACCTGCCTATTACCTTTTGAAGGTCAAGTTAGAAAATTAACTTACAAGTTTAACACAGTCCCATATTGAATTGACCCCCCAACTCTTTTTGCTCCATTTGGATTTCCCCAAATTGAAAGAAGAAAATAAAAAAGGTTAATTGTGCATATATTAATGGCCACCAAAGTCTGTTTGGCGAGAAAATGGAGATCTGAGGCCATCCCCAAGTGGATTGAAATTGCCTCACAGATTAACTATCGGAGATTAATGGAGAAGGCTGTATATGTTAGTCTTGAGAATATGGGATTATATAATGACATATAGACACTCTGGCCTCTGGTTACAGACTTGCCTGACACTCCTTCCAACTAACGCCTCCACTCTCATGCCGGGCACAGGTGTGAATGGAGTTTGATTTTCTACGTCCGCATATTAAAAAAAACCCCAAAACTTCTGTCCATTCTTTTTTAGTACTCTCTTATGTTTTGTAATTTGTATTACTTTGTTTTTTAAGTTGGCTTCTTCCAGAATACTTTAACCTGATAACACCTTGTGACTTTTTTGTTGCAGCTCAACCATGAGTCCCAAACTTGGCCCATAAAGAGCAAAGTGCTCTGATTTGCAATGACGACTGGTGACTGTTGCCACCTTCCTGGTTCCCTGTGTGATTGTAGAGGGAGTGCCACTTTCCTGAAGTCCTTGGAGGATTCAGACTTAGGCAGGCCGCAGTATGTCACCCAAGTGACTGCTAAGGATGGTCAGCTTCTGTCTACAGTGATCAAAGCTCTGGGCACACAGAGGTATGCTACAATAACTTACTAACATTACTTCACCCACTAGCTGCATGTTTTGGCGTTTTATTTATAATTGCATTTTCGTAGTATTAATGTATACTAAGCACTGCACTGCAAAACAAAACTGCATATATACCAAGAATTATTCAAATAATTTTTTTTTTTTTTTTTTAAAGCCCCAATCATGCTGACCATTTTTAATGCACAAGTATTGCAACATGCTAAAAATATGCGTGAATAAAACTTATGAGAAAATATGGTCAGCCTTGTAGAGCAATATGCTACAACAATTATTATGGTGACTTCCTATTTGGCTGTTCTGTTCAATATAATTCCATTGTATTTAAAGGACCACTATAGTGCCCTGAGGGTGCCCCCACCCTCAGGGACCCCCTCACGCCCAGCTCTGGGGAGAGGAAAGGGGTTAAAACTTACCTTTCTCCAGCGCTGGGCAGGGAGCTTTTCTCCTCCTCCTCTCCTCCCATTCGGCTGAATGCGCACGCGTGGCAAGAGCTTGCGCGCGCATTCAGCCGGTCTCATAGAAAAGCATTTACAATGCTTTCCTATGGACGCTTGCGTGCTCTCACTGTGATTTTCACAGTGAGAATCACGCAAGCGCCTCTAGCGGCTGTCAATGAGACAGCCACTAGAGGATTTGAGGGCTGGATTAACCCATTTATAAACATAGTAGTTTCTCTGAAACTGCTATGTTTATAAAAAAATGGGTTTACCCTAGCTGGACCTGGCACCCAGATCACTTCATTAAGCTGAAGTGGTCTGGGTGCCTAGAGTGGTCCTTTAATAGCACAAAGTAGAAACATAATTTTAGAATGCTTTATCTGACAGAAAAGGTACAATTTTTTTTTTCTGTTTCCAGCAGTAAATGATATTTTTTAAATCATTGTGCAGTGTAGTTTAAAACGTGGCATGGAAACACCAATGGAAAATGGTAAAATTAAAAAAAAAAAAAGAACTCCCTATTTCTGATAACCTGTGTGTTTTGTTTGTTTTTAATCATAAAGTGAACCTCCTACATTTTATATTCTCAGAAATGTTACATACACTTATATGTACTTCTAAGTGATATTCAGACCCTCTCTGACCATTTCTTTACCAAAGTTTATGTGCATATACATCTCTGCAGACACAAGTTCAATTACCTTGGATTAATGGAATTAATTTACCAAAATGTTTAATTTTGCATGAATATACATCCTTAACTACATAGCTAACCCCTGTTTCTTTTTAAATAACCTTTGAACTATAATCTATCTTTAGTTAGATTTTTCATCCGAAAGCATTTTAGTAAAAGAAATTAAATTTAAATAAAAATAATCAGATTAAAAAACAACAAAAATGTGTTTGATATCTTTCTCAAAATGTAATATTGTTCATTTTTATCCACCTTGCATAGGGCTATTCACTAAAGTAAAAATTCTAAGTATATTTCATATATAAAGGGAGAGTCTAAGCATTAAAAGAACATTAGCTTAATAAAACAGTTTTGGTGCATAGATGACCCCCCTGTAGTCGTGCTGCACAATTCTCTGTAATTTAGGAGTTAAATTACTTTTGTATCTGTTAAAACAGCCCATACCTCTCCTGGCTCACGTAGCCTCTGTGGGGAAAAAAAACCCATTTTAATTTTCAATCCGTAAACCGAATGCTTACTTTAGAAGTGTGTAATGGCTTACCTGGTGTTGGTGTCCAGAGTGCAAAGATAATGCTCATCCTTGCAATGTATCACAGCCCTTCATAGAAGCCCTGTTAAACCTTGTTTTAAAGCTTTGTTTTACAGTCCTATATTTTGTTTTTAATTTTGTTTTGTCCAATAAAGTTTTACTACTACCTTCCTATTGAGGATATCTTTCATCAAAGGGTAGCGTCGCCCTAAGAAAGACGTTTACACAAACAATAGAGCTTACAGGAAAAGTCTCCATTATACGTGAGTGTGATATAATTATTACCTTTTAACACTATTTTACCTGGATATACTACACCAAATGTACATTTCCCTTTTAATTACATATACTGCCATTGCCAGATATTTCTCTCAATATCCTGACACATATGGAAAAAGAAACCACCAAGGGCCGTCAAGTATAAGCTTGGGTGTGGGAGGGTCTCTAAATATTACTTCGTTACCATCCTGGCACAGACGCAAGACTCATGTTGATGCCACAGAACCCGCTGTGGCATCAGTTATAAAATGCAACCAGTGCATTATACTCACTAATGGACTTGATCTGGGTCCCTGCCCAATTCCATCCCTGACAAATAAGGTTACTATCGCCCACAAAGGTGTCTCTCCGTACTTGGATTAAATGGGCCCCCACGTATGCCTCTTTAGACAGCTTAAAATATCGAACGCACAACCTACCGCAATAGACAGAGAGAGAGGGGTTACCAAAGTGGCACAATTGATAGACGTCGGACAGATACAACATTTTCCTGACCTACAACAAGCCCACCTATTGCCTAGAAGAGAGCTATTTACATACCTACGTATAAAACATATTTTGGGAGGTACCAGACTGACCATTGTAGTGCGCATTTGATACAATATGTCTAGGATGCCCGACTCTTACTAAGCCACTCTCATTATGCTACCGACGATAATCAGAGTTGGACAGACCTTCAAAACTGGGATACATGGTCCAATGGGAAAGTGAGCTTGGATGTAGTATTGAGCCGAGTAGATGGCTTACAGCCCTGATGCTAGTGAAAAAAGCTACACACTGTTTGGATCACATAGAGGCAGCTTATAAAATGTGGATGAGATTGTACCTCACCCCCCAGAGACTAGCCACATATACCCAGGCCCCCACCACATAGGCACCTTAAGCCATACCTTCTGGTATTGCCCAGAACTCACAGCCTTCTGGCGACTAATCCAACTATTAATAGAAAAAAGCACAGGGAAGCTCCTGCCCCTCTTACCGGAGAGTTACCTACCCATATGCTGCCCAACGAAACGAAACACTCAGCAGCATTTACCATTCATATCACACTCAGCAGCAAAACTCTGTATAGCCACCCTATGGAAATCAACTAGTAGGCCCTAGTTATCGATAAGGTGAATCGCACGCAGCAATATGAAAAAATGTTGCATACCACTGCAGGCACTAGAGAAGTATGAACAAATATGGTCCAGGTGGACAGAGAGGTCTTGCAGCCACCCTGAATGTTTCCCGTTGGATAGACCACACCACTACCCTCCATCTAACCATACGAGTGACCACATGTCAGGCCCGGGCTGACATGTGGGTAAAAGTGAGTAAAAGCATGGGTTACGAGCCTGCGCTCTGTACTACTCCAAAATGATATAATAGAGCAAGTATCTCAACCTTTTGGTTTCCTTGTTTCCTTTTGAGTTTCCTTAAGTATTCTTATGCTTAATATGGTTTTATAATTAATATTGTGCACTTTTTCTTGAGAGTACCTCAACATGTAAGGGTATAAAAACTGAAGGGCTGCAATGGTCTCCCTTGACTTCAAGAGTGCAATATGCCTTGTAGCTCCCAAACGCTGTTCACAACTGAATGTCCCCACCAAGAGGCCGATGACATTCGGGTTCTGATAAGCAAAAATGCAGAATTACCTATGTCCTTCAAATTTCGAAGTATGTTATGTATAAATACTTACCTAGCTGTTACTTGGTAGACTATATCGGAACTCTGTATAACTCCATGTATATCAACACGTTGCTTACCTTTGTACCTATGTAATGTGTGCACCTTACAATAAAAATGAAATATTAAAAAAAAAACAAAAAAAAAACACTGCAATAAAAGATGTTTAAAATTTCTAACTTATTACAAGATCTGTGTAGGGCTTTATAAATCATGGGAAGGTGTGGTCTGGGGAAACACATTTATTTAAATCATACATGGAAGGGAATTAAGCAGTGAGACTGTAGTGACAGGAGCTATACACCAAAACCACTTCTTTAAGAGATACGCCATTGCCCAAATACAAAAAATAAAATAAAAATCACTGTTTAGTAGATATACCCAAATATAAACTTGTTTCAGTGTAGTAATACTTAAAACAGCTTACAAAACATCTAGCTCTCTCTTTTTTGCAGCCTTTGCAAACCCTCCCCTTCTAACCCCGCTAGATGTTCTGTGGCTGTCCAATTACAGACTTCTCAATGCAGCTCTATGAGGAGTCTTTACAAAGCAGGTGCTCTGAGCAATTGCTGCCTCTTGAGTTCAGTGCAAATAAGCTAACCAAACCAGGAAGTAACAGGACAGGTTGGGTTTGTAAATTATAAAAGTGACAATTTCTGCAGATTTAGATTGCAGCCTTGGTGACAGTATAATCATAATTTTAATAAAAACAGAAGGCTTATATTTTGTTTAATCGGTTCTCTACTGACTTCTCGGCAAAGAAAAAAAAAAAACCCAAATCAAATCAAAAACACATAACCAATCAGTGAGAGGCATAGGTCGATACAGCTGAGAAACTCAAGTAAATATAAAAGTGAAAGCACTAAAGTAGCGGAACAAGAGACTGGTCTTCCATTTAAGAAGAAAACACCAAAAGGTGGTGGAAGAATCAGACTTTAGAGTAAAATGGAAAAACACGTGGAAGTGTCTCCATAATGGACAGAAGTCATGTCCGGTATGCAAAACACCTGTTAAATATGACCAGTGAGGCCAAACACTAACCTCAGGAAAAAAAAGTTAAAATGAATTACCCTATCTTAAACAGAAATAATCTTGAGGGAAAAGAAAAGATAGATGGAGGGAGATGAAACAAATATTTACCTTACATCTTTATAAAAATTATGGATATACTGTCACCAAAGATAAAATAATTAGCATTTCTGATGCAAGACAGGAGAAACTTCATATTTTGCAATAGCTCTCTTATGAGCTGTCGACGCCGGATTTACCCTCTCTGCTTCACAAACGCCAGTTTCATCAATGCATCCTTTCTCCATCTTTATATATACACACACATATATATTTATATAATTGATGAGTGGTAGGGACTCATAATAATCATACAAGAGCAACTGAAAATTGAAAGGAAAACGAAATCCCGCCTTCCACTTTTAATCCGTTGTACAGTTTAATGAAATTTAGAGTAATGCACAGTGTGTAGGAGTGTATCTCAGATGCAATAAAACACCTCATTGTTATGTGCAGAGTGTGGGATTTTATCACAGAGTTCCCCAGCAGTACAACTATCAATTATGTACAGTGTTAGATGTATCAAGGAATTGAAAAATGTAGGCCTGAAGTGGAGTGGGTGGGGGCAGGGAGGTGTATGTGACAGGGTGTGGGATACATGGCAGGGTGCTGGTATGATATGTGTTGTAGAAGGATGATGGCTGTTATGGCATGGTGGGTGTTACGGCGGTCAGTAGGGGGCAATGTCATAGGCTGAATGGTTCTGTATTATTTATTTGCTTGTCATTCTGAGGAATGCTGTCACAGCAAGGATTCTCTTGGTATGTGGGGTTTCAGCCAGACTGAAGGCAGGATATTTGCAGTTCCTGGGCGGGGCAGCATAGCAGCTGCAGGCACAGTGTCCAGTTAAAGCAAATGGGTGGCAATTGTTTCTAGGGGAAGGGCAGATATAGAGAGGCTGCTTTCTGAAGCACAAGCCGCTAAAAGCTGTGTATAGAACTCCATGTGGTTCAGCTCTCGTTTACTATTGTTGCGATAACATATTCTTCAGGCACTGCCATAGCACTCCCAAGCGCCGAGGGCCACAAATCTTGAAGGAGGGATCTAGCAGTGTGTGATAGCCGAGACACATCTTATGACTCCCTGAAATTGTCCAGGCCACCAAAAGAGAACGATCCTGCAAAACTAACTGATAAAGTTGCCCATAGGAACCCTTAGAAGTGACTATAATGATAGTAGATGGATTGCATTCACCACAGGCAGCTACAGGAGAGTAGAAAACCAAGGTTGTGACTTTAACAATGGAGTGATAAAGATAATGGAGTTTCATTTCAGAATGTAATTCGGTTGAGAGCCAAAAATGGTTAGACTATTCGAAGCTTCCACGTTAGAAATCCACAAAAGGCACTTGAGATGAATTTCATGAATAACTGGAACTAGTCACTTGGTTGTATGAACACAAGTGATGGAGCTAGGTCAATCTATGCATGACCCAATAGTGTAATGGGCCTGAAAACATGAAACATGGGCCAGGCTGCAAAGGGGAAGTGATTCCTTTGAAATAAATCTCAGAAGTTCTTTCTTGATAGATCAAATCTTGGTCATGGGTTACTTCAGTACCATGGCGACAGAGTATTTCTAAACCTAAGAACTGAAGGAAGGCAAGAGGGGATTTTTAGGGATTGACTACAAAACTGAGACTGTGGAAGAGATTGATTACACAGTTTGTATTAAGAAGGAGCAAATGGGGATACTTACCTAGCAACAGGACATAGTCGAAATAACTAATCAAATGAATAACCTAAACCTGGACAAATGACATGACTGGTTTGCGAAGCTTTGTGAAACACCATGGAGTCAAGGTGAGTCCAAACAGAAGACCGGTATAATGCCAAAAAACTGGAGAAAGGTCTGATGACTAGCAGTAGCCACTAGTAGCAGCGAACTTGCACTATGACAAGATGAAAAGATGAAGGGTAGCAAAAAAAAATACACACGACCATTTCCTTCAAATGGCTGCTACATGACGTGTTAGCCAGAGCCAGACATGAACAGTATACGTATAGTTATTGTTGGATCAGTTGACATCCATTGTTGTGACTGCGTTTTTTTTTTTTTTTTTTTAGAAAATGATCCATCTATTAATAAGCTTGCTCCTATTGAGAGCATTGTGCATTCTAGAGGACAGCTCAATAAATGTAGTCAGAATATATCAGCAATATAGCATTCAGCTCTTACTATATTATGTAGTCATATGATCTTGGATGGATGAAGTACACTCCTGAAATGTTGTAAATACCGCTATATTTATTACTATCTTTCCAGTCTTCCCCTTCCAGTTTTGTAAATTTTATTTTAGTTGATATAGACTTGCTCCCTTCTGTTCATTACCTGTTGCAAGGACTTTGTTTAGCACACTGTGGAGGAGTGATCTCATGTGCATGGTAATAGGGCCCTTTAGTGGGCAAAGAAGGAACTTCTTCTAACTAGGATCCACTACAATATGAACGTTCAAAGTTATTCTGTAATGCAATTCTGCTACCTTTTGCATTTCTCACTTGTTATATGTTGGAACCCATACTTCTTTTGGATAAATTCTTCTTTTTAAGTGGAAATTAATAAAGATTTTTGTTTTCAATTACAGACCCATTCATTTTAGCTGCTTGGTCTTATTTAAAGCTAGTAGATTGTAAGTCCTTACTAGTTTAGCAACCACAGCAAGAACAATAGCAACTAAACTGGAAACTGGTCTATGTATTTTCTGTTAGCCACAATGCAGTTACTTGCCTTTATGTTGAGTGGAATCGTGTCTATAGCTAAAATAAGTAGCCCATAAGTCCCTTCTAGACATGCTTGGTTAAGAGAACAAAAAAACATAGACCAGAGGGCGGAGCCAGCAGTCGAACAGAGCAGACATGCAACAGACGAGCTCCACCAAAATAAGTCTGAAAAAAGCAGTTTAAATCACCAAGCTCCACTAACCATAAACCAGACCAAGCCATTTCATAATGGGGAAGAAGTCCAAACATCAGGGACCCGTAAAACCAATGGGGGCCCGCGATATAGGAGACCCTTTTCTCCATCCCGCTAAGGCCTCGGGAGAAAATGGCGACAACCTTGGCCTCCTCTGAAAACCAAACATTGGATGAGCTCAGGGAAGTGAGGGATGGGGTAAAGGCTGCAGGGAGACATGGGGACATTGAGACACTGTGAGACATGGGGACACGGGGAGTCCTCTAGGGATGCTGAGACACTTAGGGACACACAGACTAGGGACACAGACACACTTGGGGACACTGAGACCTGGGAACACTGATACACTAGGGAATGCTGGGAGACATGGGGACACAGATACTGGGGGACACTGGTAGACATAGGGACACTGAGACACTAGGGACACAATGTCTCCAAGTGTCTGTGTCCCTATGTCTTCCAGCCAGTGTCCCTGGTGTCTGTATCCCCATGTCTCAGTGTTCCCATGTCTCCCAAAGTCCCTAGTTCTGTGTGCCCATGTCTCCCAGTGTCCCCATGCCAGTGTGTCCCTAGTGTCTTAATGTCTCCCAGTGTCCCCAAGTGTCTCAGTGTCCCCTAGTGAAATGGAGACACGGGGCACAGGCACTAGGGGACACTGGGCGACATGGGGACAATAGGAAACATGGGAGACACTGGGATCAATCCATCTATACAGCAGAATCAAACTGTAAGTAGTTTTTTGGTGATTTTACAGAATTTTCTCTTATGTCACTCCTTGTGATTTACATCATCGGATGTCATGCAAACATAATTAGTTATGCAAATTAGTAAGGCCTGTATTTTTTTTCCAAGAAAGGTGGCAACCCTAACTACTCTTCACATACTCTTGCTCTTGCTTAAGTATGGAAACTTAAGAGGGTATTCGAAAACAAAACTTGTGTGGACTAGCTGAAATGAAATTAGTGAAGGTAATGCGGACTTTGGTCTCTCTAACACTGTGGCATGTTCCCTTTCTTGTACACTCACTACATCCACCTTTTCTCTGTCTCAGACTGTATACCAGGAACTTCTGCTTGCTAGTAAGAAGGTAAGGAGACAAGTGGACATGTGACTGCTAGGGGACAGCCCTTAGAAAGCATGGCGCGAGCGCATCATTAGACACATTAATGCTAAGCTCAGGATGCTGTTGGCCAATTCTTTCTCAATTCTTTCAGCAGACACACCTCCTTTTTAGTTATGTTTGTCCCTTTCGGGAGTTCTGGTTATATGATCTGCGTCAGTGGGCCAACCTTTTACACCGCCCATTGACCTCCTGCTTCACTGTACACTGCTGTTAGGGGGTATGGATTTACTTGAAAGATGAAAGCATGAATTAGAGAGAGATTGGCATATTTTGAGAGAATCAGAGTTTTTATAGCTGCATCCTATGAGTTTCCCTCTGGCAACATTTCCACCAGATACATAATGCCTGAGATATATGACTGTTTTAGTGTTTTTGGTCGATATGATTCTGTACTTAGGTCCCTCATAATTGTCAGCACCAGATCCACTAGGCTCTTAATCTGGCCCTGGACATGAATAAGGTGGCTTTGTGTTAAGCAGGTTTTATTTTGTGATTGCTATAAAGTAATTTAACACAATGTTCTATTATGTGTTGAATGTGTTCCCTGTGATGAGTGATGTGGAATTTGACGTGATAGGGAGACACATCCAGAGCAGGGGGAATGTTTACTGTATCTCATTTGGGTGCAGACCTCCGTAATCGCTCCCTCGCTGTCTGGTGCCCTCTAGTGAGGCAGAGGTTTTCCGCTGAGATTCCCAGCATGCAATCTGATTCACTGAATGCCAATGCCACTAAATCCGAATGGCAAAATTTAGCAAAAAAAGACTATTGGAGGGCTTTTCCATATGAGCTATTTTGCCTCAGTTTTTTCATTCAGATTTAATTTGAAAAAAAAAAAAAAAAAAATTGTGAATAACCCTGCCAATATCCAGGTCTTATCAGTGTCCCCAAACTTTCTAATTTAAAATTATTTTGTGTCAGGGCATATAAATTGTCATGACAGTCAAGTATATTGGCTACCACTTTAGTCCCTTAAACTTGTTGATTTTTTTTACCCCTGCTGATGTATGATATATGATTTTCCATGCATGTGTGTTTGTCTTTCAGCATTACATATGGTTTAGGGACTGGTGAGATTTAACAAGAGTAAGACGTGTACAGACAATTTTAATCACGGTGTGATGAGGTAGTCTTTTTTCATATTAGGTTTTCATATTTTAATGGGAAAAAGGCTAGCAATATCCCACTCCCTAGGTACATTGTTAGGTTCCAAAACCAAAATGTTGTTATCCCTCCCTCAAGTTTGTAGATCAAATCCCCAGATAACAATTGGGAGGGGACTGATTGGAGCAAGATTGCTCTGTACCCTCTTCTTTACACTGGTAGCTTGTTCAGTTGGAACCAACTGAAGCTTTGCTTCCTGGCAGCCATCCTCCTAGAGTGAGTAATACGTTGTGGGGATATTTATGGGATAATAATAGTAAACAGTTAGAATAACCCTTTCAATGCTGGCTAGATCTCCTAGGTAGTTAAGATCTATTCTTATGTATTTTTAAATAAAATAACATTTAAACCAGTTCACTAGTCATTTTCTTAAACCATCCATAAGAGAATTTACCACATTATATAAGCAGATTTTTAATTTGTCTAAAAGATATCTATCTTAATTTAGAGCAAATCAATACACCTGGATAAAAACAGCGGTATGCTAACACGTGATAATATCACATCAATATATAATTATTCTTAATTCCACCTGCAGAATGGAATGTTTATAACTATATATTCTTAGTTAACTAAGATTTCTTAATATGGAAATCTGACCGTGCTTTATCCAGTCATATATAATGCTATTAATACATTTTAATTAATTTAATTTAATTAAATGAAACCAGTATAATTACCAGTTGAGTAGATATTTCATCCGATTGGTAGTCTCTCTGCATGGAGGTGTTGGTTAGAAAGTCAGTAAATTCTAAGTGTTAGAGTTTTAGGAGTAGAATGTTAGTCTCAGATGTTGTCCGAGTTGGAATCCCCAAACTTCCAATTCCTCTCTTTTCTCTTTTGCATATCTTGCATCTGCCTCCTCTCCTCTATATCTCTTGTCTTCCCTTTGTCTTAACTTTTAAAGGGCCAGACTCTCTGTACGTCATCAGTTGATAACCCAATAGAAGCACTAGAGGTGTGGTTATCTTCCAGATCGCAAATTAGTTATTTGGTCTGTAGAGGGCAGTCTTGTCCCACTAAACATACCTATCCAGGAAAGAGTTAACTTTTCCTGGTGGCTATTTTGACGTCATTTTGCGTTATCTTTATAGCGCCATAATTTAAAATTTCAAAGGGTTTCTTAAATTTTGTCCAGACTTAGCGTCTGCAATTCCTGCCATAATTTCTGATATGACAGATCATGAACTAAGTTTACCCTTTTCCATACAATGGTACCTTATATATATAGACAGTTAAATATTAAATTATTTAATCTTCTCTGTCACAATTGTCTGGGTTTAGATTTGATTATATTCCTCTTAGCATTAGACAGTCTGTCCAACCCCCTTCCTTATCACTTGGCTTGTATATACCATGCATTCCTCAGCTCTGGGAAAGTGGTTACCTTACAGATAGAAATATAGTGTCATTTTGTTAACTTGAATAACAAAATGGAGTCTGGTCTGTTCAGAGTGACTCAGAATATACACTTTTAGTTTCTATCATAGCACAAAATGTCTGCCGATATAAATACTCTGACATAACCCCCCTTTAGTGCATTTCATAGCCAAAATTAATTTAGCTTATGAATAAGCACTATAGAAGTTATCAGACATATTGTGCAATCACATCATTTCTAACATAGGCCCGTGCATGGAATGAACATTTTTGTGTATATTTGTACCTGTAAAAGTTTTGAACTTTACACTTAGTACAATCAACCATAATATCATTATTACATAGTACATTGTTTTCATTTGAAAAATGTCTTTGGGAGTTACATATGGTATGGTCAATAAAAAGCAAATCTCCATACGTTCCGGATCAATTAAGAGAGGTATAGCGCTCCCCATCTCAAAGGCCAGATTTAATTGCATAGGCTCAATTGTCTCTCCATCCACATTGGCAAGCATCGCATGAACAATATCCTTGGATACAAAATACAGAGGTATGCGTCCCCCTGCCAATTCGATCATTCCAGTTTGCACTTCGTCAAGAAAAGCAAGTGTGTGGAACAATATTGGGTCATGCAGAAATAAAAGTTCACGCTTGAATAAGTCATGACTTTGGTGCAACTCAGTGGATTTGGCAATTAACTCTGAATGCAAATTTGTTGTAACAACTGTGTCTTCCACAATAGTTAACACGTCTTGGAGAAGTGTTCTTTGCTGTTGTATCACCTGATGAATATCGTTAATGTGTTGCTTTAGCGCATAGATTTCCATATCCAGCTTTTGGACAGTAATAGAGTTGGCTGCAGACATTCCAGTTGCGACAACTGCACCGACAGTGGCACAAACTAATGCAACAATTATAGCGGTGAGGAACCTTTTGGGTCGGTTGCTCATCGGAATAGAACTGGATACAAATGGTTTCCGGGCTTGCTCCAAGATGTTTCGCACACGGTCCTGTGCTCTTTGGAGGTGCATCTGGTACCAAGTCTGTAACTCAGGAAGCTGCATCGATGAAATGTTGTATGCCTTCTCGATGGAAATCTTGGGGTCCAAGCTGACGAACACACGTCTGGGTCAGGATCCTCTTCTCTGTCAAGATGAACCCTGGTGTCTCTTGAATCAGGATGCCGGAGGATGGTCCCATCTCTGCGATCGGGTCGGTCCGTAGCTCTTGGCACAGGAGCAGTACGATCCAGAAACACGCCACATCCTTCTTGGACATCTTTCGACAGTCACGGATCAGGAACTCGTTTCAGACTTATCTACTAATGATTCAAGGTTTGTTAAGCATACAAACTTATAACAGTGTGACATCACTTGGCCTAGGACACATTATTATGATTCATCAACATATGTATTCTGTCTAATTCTATTTTTATAACTTCATCCCTCACTACATTTATTACTGACTCTTCAGCAATTTGCCTATAGCAGTTAAACAAGCTAGTAACCTGCTTATAAAATGTAGTTATTGGATGGCAAGGAAATGGTTAATGACATGAACGTACATGAGATCATGGCACATCACAACATTTCACATCATACTATACCACGTGAATCAAGCATTCATCCAGGTTAGTCGTTCACCCTTCTGCGTCTGAATCCACACCTATAATCCTTAATTGAGATTTAGGATGACAAGCACGCAACTGGTTAATGTGAACCCACTTTTCAATAAAATCACCATCCTTAGGAATTTTTATCTTGTACGCTACTGGGGAAATTTTGTCAATAATGACATATGGCCCTTTCCAAGAAGGTAAAAATTTCTTTTCCTTGACTTGATTTCGCGCAAAGTTATACAGAAAGACTTGATCTGTGATTTCATATTCCTTTTTCGTGGTTTTTAGATCGTAATAGGTCTTAACCCCTGTCGCTGCTTTTTCTAGATTCTTTTGGGCAAAAGCAAACGCATGCTGTAAATGCTTGCGCAAATCTTCGATATACTGATGCGTAGTGGCAGCATTGATCAAGTTATGATCTGAAGTACGATATAGTAAATGCTGTGGTAAAACCATCTTTCTTCCTGTCATCAATTCAAAAGGTGACAATTTGGTAGCAGTGCTAGGTGTAGCTCTAATCGCCATTAAAACTAGGGGCAATTTAATGTCCCAGTCTTTACCAGACTCCTTAACATACTTCTTTAGAATATTAACGATAGACTGGTTATATCGCTCTACCCCCCCGCTAGACGCAGCGCGGTATGCAATATGTAGCTTTCGTTTAACACCTAGAATGTTCCACATCTTAGCCATTACTTCGCTGGTAAAATGACTACCTCTGTCTGACTCAATTCTTTGAGGCAGACCGAACCTGGAAAAGACATGGTTAATCAACAAAGTGGCGCACACGGTACTCGTGTTCTCTTTACAAGGCAAACACTCTATCCACTTTGTGTACATACATGTAACGGTTAACATGTATTTGTTACCTCTTGAAGATCTTGTTACAGGACCTATAAAGTCAATTTGAATATCAGACCAGGGTAATGACACCCCCCTCTTCTGAAGTGGTGCACGATGGGTTGGACCATGGGGTTGATATTGCGGACAAATCAAGCATCCCTGACAGTATGTCTTAACATCCCTCAACATGTGTGGCCAATATGCATAATCACGCAATATCTCATATGTGATCTTATCACCACGATGCCCAGATGTAGGTGCATCATGTGCGTGTTGGAGCATTAACCCTCTGTATACAGTTGGGACTACCCATTGTTGTATACCATGTTTAGAAGTTCTGACCAGTAACCCATCCATGATACTAAATTGGACTTTATATCTCATCAAGATTCGTAAATCTTCATTATTTTTGCAATCCTCATCTGTGATGGGATTGGCAGTAGGGTCTTCTATATGTTTATAGAATATGCCTATGACGGGATCATTCTTTTGGCTAGTAATCAGGTCCTCACTAGGAGCTTCTTGACTCCATTGCACGACATTTAAGTCGGCATTATCTCTAGCCTGTCGTCTAGTTATGGCTTCAACATGAATTGAACCCATAAGATCATCAATGTTTAGGGTTTCACCATTGATGGCAGCTTGTTTTGCCAGTGAATCGGCTAAGTCATTACCATCCTTGTCAATACCTTCTATTTTAGAATGGCCTTTGGTTTTCTTCCAATATATGGATAAACCATTTTCCTTAACCAGCTCATCGATTTTACAAAACAATTTCCCATGTTTAACAGGTTTGTTATTGCTCTTCAGCATTTGGTTACGTTTCCAGCTAGGCAGATATTCGACGAAACTGTTGCGAACATAGTTGGAATCAGTTATAATAACAAATTCTTTGATACCATATTCTATTGCCATTTGAATGGTCTTATATACTGCACAGAGTTCGGCTATCTGACTGCTTTTGGGACCAATATTGTATCCTATAGATACATTAGGATAATCACCTGTCCAGGCGATTCCGATACCTGCAACTAACTTCCGTTCAGCACCAACGACGTGGTGATATGAACAACCATCAATGTATACCCACGGTAGTGGTTGACAGTATTCCTCGTCATAAACTTTATAAGGAGATAGCAATTGCTCTTCTAGGAAGTCATCTCCGGTGTCATTATCATCCAGAGATGGAGCAGTACAGTCATGTAATTCTGCTAAACCTTGGGCAACTGGGCTTCTCTTATTATGTTTATAACGGACTTCTAACGGCCATCCCTGTAAGGATAGAGTCCATGCAGTAATCCGACTGTTAGAGAGATTACCGTCTCTAATTCTTTCACTCTGCAGATACTGTAGAGGTTGGTGAGCTGTTTCTACAATTATTTTCTCACCTTGGAAATAGCTACGAAAACAGGTGACAAAGTCTTGCTAGCATATGCAATAACTTTGTTTAAACTGTCCTGCTTCTGATACAGAACAGCACTTATGCTTAAATCGGTATAACCTGTCTCCAGATAGAAGGGTTTACCCCCCTCTGGGTATGCTAAACAGGGTGCCTGAGTGAGCTTCCTCCTCAGTTCACTTACCGCTTGGTCCTGAGGCTCCCCCCAGTTCCAGGTAGTTTCCTTTTTAAGCAGGTGTAAGAGTGGTTTAGTTATTTCTGCATAGTTATCTATAAACTTACGGGAGTAGTTAGTCATACCAAGGAACGATCTTAATTCCCTGATGTTTGAAGGTGTTTTAGCCTTTAGTACGGCTTCAACCTTCTTCCTCTGGGGATTTAATCCTTCAGAAGTTACCTCATGTCCGAGGAAATTGACATGGGTGCGACACCATTGCGCCTTTTGTAAAGACAGTTTAATCCCTGCCTCTCTTAACTGAGTGAGAACATGTCTAATCTCTAAGATATGCTTATCAAAGGAAGTGCTTTTCAGCAAGACATCGTCGACATATGATAACGTTCCTCTCTCGAGTGCATCAGGCATAGCTTTATGCATGAACACAGCGAATTCATGACCAGAGTTTATATAACCGAAAGGCATACGGGTCCAGGTATACTGCTGCTTTCCAAATGTGAAGGCCAATTTGTATTGGTCTTCATAATGGACTGGTACAGTCCAATATCCCTGCGCACAGTCAATGGCAGTGAATATTTTGGATCCCTGCATTTGTACCAAACATTGGTCTATGTATGGTGTGGGCCAACCAGACATATAGACGCGTTTGTTTAGCTGTCGTAAGTCAGCGCATAAACGCCATTGTCCATTAGGTTTCAGAATCCCCAAGATTGGATTATTATACGAACTGTGCACTGGACGTATAATGCCCCTTTCCTTTAAATTCTGAATGATGTCTTGTAGACCATCATATGACGCTAATGGTAGTCTATACTGTTTGATAAATACAGGTGGCAAATTTGGATCAGTTTGTATTCTGGCTACGTGGAGGTTTGTTAACCCACAGTCGTAGGAATCTTTGGCAAAAATATCTTGGAATTCCAAAAGGATTTCCTTTAGCTGTTGCCGCTCAGCATCGTTGGAGCAACCGTCAGCTAAAGATATTTGCTCTTCTAGCCTTTCCTGAAATCCTGGGAAGATTTCAGGCTGGCCTATCTCATAAGCTTCTTCAAGCCTAGAAGTTAGGTCAGTTCGGTGTTGACTTACCTTTTCTCTTTGGTCGTGATACTCTTGTGATTCCTGCTCATTGAGCGGATGATCGAAGGTGATAGATGCTTCTTCGATTTTACACGAGCCTTCTTCAACATTGAAGGGATACACAGATAGGATAGTGAATAATCCTTCTGGGGAGGAATGGAATATTTGATCGACAATTTCGTCCTCAGTTAAGTATTCTTCAAGGATGAGGCCTATAATTTGGTTTTGGAAACCAAATGTATAGTACTCAGCATCCAATGCTAGACCTAATAATGTTCCTTTTGGTAAAGTAACACTATTGGGTGTAATATTGTTGACCATGATATAGGTGGGATTCTTACCAATACTTACCATTGGTGTATGTGTTACCACCATCCCTAATTGTTGTATCCTGTTGGATAAACAGATTAGGGCATCAGAGTTTTCTAATCTCTGACCCTCCTTGACCTGTAGGGGTAAAAGAAAATTACTTGTCCCTGTGGAATGGTTATGTCATCAGGAACTTGGATACTTACCGCATATGGGAGTATTTGTCCTGATTTCAGGGCGTTTTCCTCGTGTAGGTATCCACAAGGATTACCTTTTAACCTTGTCCACAAATTGGAATTAATCAGGTCAAGGTGTATGGCAAAGCGATGTATGACATCATTGCCGACGTAAACCTGATAGCGAGGTTCGTCTATCACTAGGAATAAATGTTTAACGGTCTTATTTCCGATGGAAATAGATAGTAAACATTTTGCTATCACATTGTGACTCTCTGATTCACCATCCAGATTCTGGATCCACCTGTCATGTGGGGAAGCGTACCTGATCATTTTAGGATTAGCGATCTGTTTTAACAGACTTCTGCTAATATAGCTGTTCTCACTCTGTAAGTCCAGCTTTGCATTCCTACTTCTTCCTAAGTCGTGTATTTGAATAGGAAAGAATAGGTTGTTATTAACCCTTTCAATTCTGGCAAGGAATTGAGCATGACCCGCCAGATCTACAGATTCAACATAGTCCCTGTGGAGAGAAATGGTTAAAACATCACCTTCCAGAGAGACATTCTGGATCCTCTCTGGAGCAATTCTTACGGAATGCTCATCTACAGGTGCGATTGCATCATTCACCTGTAGGATAGTCACGTCAGGTGACTGACTATTTCTAAAATGTACCTCAATTGAGTCAGGTCTTTCTTCTATCACATGGCAGTTACGATCAGATTGAACATGTGATTTCTCATAGGTTATGGGAACTTTAGCTTGTGACCATACAATTCCATTTACACAGTCAATAATTGTGTTAAGTCTTCTGAGTATGTCTATACCCAGAATCAGTCGGTCATAGGGGAGATCTACCACTATCACCGGATGTCTAAAGGTTTTGTTACCTATTTTAAACTTTAACCAGGTATTGCTAATAACATGAAGGGCATTTCCTCCTACACTCAACAGAGCATTGGGGAAATCTCTTAGCTTCGGCTTATCCGTTGCTAAGTCCATTACCTGCTGGAAGTAGGTATTGGATAAGATAGTGGCTTGTGAACCAGTATCTATTAACCCTTTAAAAGGTTGGGGTAACGAATCCTGTATTTCTACAGACATGTAGTACCTTCCTTCATGTTCTTCTAATTCACATAAGAATTTAGAATGTGTCAACATATTACTTGTTTTCCATACATTACCGGTCACAGCAGTAGTTTCTACCTGTACTGAGGAATGCTCAGTCTTACCCACAGGCCCATCCTTTTAGGAATATCTTGAACTGTCAAGCGGGAACTAGTGGTCGGCATCTCATCAGTTAACCCTTTCAGGTCTGGATCCTGGAAACTTGTGGCTGCTGGGGCTATTTTAGCCTTTGGCTGAAATGAAAAAACAGAGGAACACGTTGCGCCTCCTTCACCCGGAAGTGAAGTGACGGTATAGGCAATAGGTTTTCTAACACAACTATTGTTTGTTTGACTGTTAGTACTTGGAAAGGAAACAGGGTTAGGCATTACATCTACTGATAACCTAGCCTGTTTAGTCACAGTGGCTATTATTGTTGCGGCACCTGTTGTTGTTGCTGCGGTTGCACAGGTAGTTCTGCAATTGGAGCTATCCCTAAAAAAGGATTGAGAGCAAAGACTTGGTTGATCTTTGTCATTTCCTCCATTAATTTGCCCATCTGGTCTGTCAATTGACCAACCTGACGACGCAAATTATTTCCCTCATTGCCGTTTTGTCTTTGCCCATTAGAATTTGGCTGGGATGGCTGAGACTGTTGGGAGTTATTGGAAGCAGATTGGTTGTTTCTGTTTCCATATCTCCTATTTCCCTGAGGATTCCTTCTCCATTGGGAATTGCCTTGGTTTTTATTAACCCAGGGGCGTTTATTCCCATTGGCATTGGACTTTTCAGAGTTATTAGAGGAATTTGCAGAATTGCTTCTGGTGTTTTCCTGTTTCTGAGGTTTTGGTGTTTTCAAAACCTCGGAATAGGTCCTCTTTTTCTGTTGGGTTTCTAAACCTAACTGAATTTTAGTCTCTGACACCATTTTATCACCAGGTTTCTTAACCTTTGGCTGATTTTCATCATGTGCATGGTGTATAGTGTACAACTTCATACACTGACTGACTAGCCATTCTAATGGCAACTTACAATCGTAATCTCTTGCGAGATTCATTTGTATGTTTACCGGCATGGCATGAAAATACAGATCTTTAAAGTCTGTGCTTTCATACCTGGGTTTTCTTTGGGCCACGGAGTATGCATTTTAAGAATTATTAAAAATTCTCTGGGGCTTTGATCTGGACGGCACTTTAAGTTATAAAGC
>OW240916.1:49838714-49852921 GCA_933207985.1 Pelobates cultripes
ATTGTGCAATCACATCATTTCTAACATAGGCCCGTGCGTGGAATGAACATTTTTGTATATATTTGTACCTGTAAGAGTTTTGAACTTTACGCTTAGTACAATCAACCATAATATCATTATTATCATAGTACATTATTTTCATTTGAAAAATGTCTTTGAGAGTTACATATGGTATGGCCAATAAAAAGCAAATCTCCATACATTCCGGATCAATTAAGAGAGGTATAGCGCTCCCCATCTCAAAGGCCAGATTTAATTGCATAGACTCAATTGTCTCTCCATCCACATTGGCAAGCATCGCATGAACAATATCCTTGGATACAAAATACAGAGGTATGCGTCCCCCTGCCAATTCGATCATTCCAGTTTGCACTTCGTCAAGAAAAGCAAGTGTGTGGAACAATATTGGGTCATGCAGAAATAGAAGTTCACGCTTAAATAGGTCATGACTTTGGTGCAAATCAGTGGATTTGGCAATTAACTCCGAATGCAAATTTGTTGTAACAACTGTGTCTTCCACAATAGTTAACACGTCTTGGAGAAGTGTTCTTTGCTGTTGTATCACCTGATGAATATCGTTAATGTGTTGCTTTAGCGCATAGATTTCCATATCCAGCTTTTGGACAGTAATAGAGTTGGCTGCAGACATTCCAGTTGCGACAACTGCACCGACAGTGGCACAAACTAATGCAACAATTAGAGCGGTGAGGAACCTTTTGGGTCGGTTGCTCATCGGAATAGAACTGGATACAAATGGTTTCCGGGCTTGCTCCAAGATGTTTCGCACATGGTCCTGTGCTCTTTGGAGGTGCATCTGGTACCAAGTCTGTAACTCAGGAAGCTGCATCGATGAAATGTTGTATGCCTTCTCGATGGAAATCTTGGGGTCCAAGCTGACGAACACACGTCGGGTCAGGATCCTCTTCTCTGTTAAGATGAACCCTGGTGTCTCTTGAATCAGGATGCGGGAGGATGGTCCCATCTCTGCAATCGGGTCGGTCCGTAGCTCTTGGCACAGGAGCAGTACGATCCAGAAACACGTCACATCCTTCTTGGACATCTTTCGACAGTCACGGATCAGGAACTCGTTTCAGACTTATCTACTAATGATTCAAGGTTTGTTAAGCATACAAACTTATAACAGTGTGACATCATTTGGCCTAGGACAACACATTATTACGATTCATCACATATGTATTCTGTCTAATTCTATTTTTATAACTTCATCCCTCACTACATTTATTACTGACTCTTCAGTAAGTCGTCTATAGCAGCTAAACAAGCTAGTAACCTGCTTATAAAATGTAGTTATTGGATGGCAAGGAAATGGTTAATGACATGAACGTACATGAGATCATGGCACATCACAACATTTCACATCATACTATACCGCGTGAATCAAGCATTCATCCAGGTTAGTCGTTCACCCTTCTGCGTCTGAATCCACACCTATAATCCTTAATTGAGATTTAGGATGACAAGCACGCAACTGGTTAATGTGAACCCACTTTTCAATAAAATCACCATCCTTAGGAATTTTTATCTTATATGCTACTGGGGAAATTTTGTCAATGATGACATATGGCCCTTTCCAAGAAGGTAAAAATTTATTTTCCTTGACTTGATTTCGCGCAAAGTTATACAGATAGACTTGATCTGTTATCTCATATTCCTTTTTTGTGGTTTTTAAATCGTAATAGGTCTTAACCCCTGTCGCTGCTCTTTCTAGATTCTTTTGGGCAAAAGCAAACGCATGCTGTAAATGCTTGCGCAAATCTTCGATATACTTATGCGTAGTGGCAGCATTGATCAAGTTATGATCCGAAGTACGATATAGTAAATGCTGTGGTAAAACCATCTTTCTTCCTGTCATCAATTCAAAAGGTGACAATTTGGTAGCAGTGCTAGGTGTGGCTCTAATCGCCATTAAAACTAGGTGCAATTTAATGTCCCAGTCTTTACCAGACTCCTTAACATATTTCTTTAGAATATTAACGATAGACTGGTTATATCGCTCTACCCCCCCGCTAGACGCAGCGCGGTATGCAATATGTAGCTTTCGTTTAACACCTAGAATGTTCCACATCTTAGCCATTACTTCGCTAGTAAAATGACTACCTCTGTCTGACTCAATTCTTTGAGGCAGACCGAACCTGGAAAAGACATGGTTAATCAACAAAGTGGCGCACACGGTACTCGTGTTCTCTTTACAAGGCAAACATTCTATCCACTTTGTGTACATACATGTAACGGTTAACATGTATTAGTTACCTCTTGAAGATCTTGTTACAGGACCTATAAAGTCAATTTGAATATCAGACCAGGGTAATGACACCCCCTCTTCTGAAGTGGTGCACGATGGGTTGGACCATGGGGTTGATATTGCGGACAAATCAAGCATCCCTGACAGTATGTCTTAACATCCCTTAACATGTGTGGCCAATATGCATAATCACGCAATATCTCATATGTGATCTTATCACCACGATGCCCAGATGTAGGTGCATCATGTGCGTGTTGGAGCATTAACTCTCTGTATACAGTTGGGACTACCCATTGTTGTATACCATGTTTAGAAGTTCTGACCAGTAACCCATCCATGATACTAAATTGGACTTTATATCTCATCAAGATTCGTAAATCTTCATTATTTTTGCAATCCTCATCTGAGATGGGATTGGCAGTAGGGTCTTCTATATGTCTATAGAATATGCCTATGACGGGATCGTTCTTTTGACTAGTAATCAGGTCCTCACTAGGAGCTTCTTGACTCCATTGCACGACATTTAAGTCGGCATTATCTCTAGCCTGTCGTCTAGTTATGGCTTCAACATGAATTGAACCCATAAGATCATCAATGTTTAGGGTTTCACCATTGATGGCAGCTTGTTTTGCCAGTGAATCGCTAAGTCATTACCATCCTTGTCAATACCTTCTATTTTAGAATGGCCTTTGGTTTTCTTCCAATATATGGTTAAACCATTTTCCTTAACCAACTCATCGATTTTACAAAACAATTTCCCATGTTTAACAGGTTTGTTATTGCTTTTCAGCATTTGGTTACGTTTCCAGCTAGGCAGATATTCGACGAAACTGTTGCGAACATAGTTGGAATCAGTTATAATAACAAATTCTTTGATACCATATTCTATTGCCATTTGAATGGTCTTATATACTGCACAGAGTTCGGCTATCTGACTGCTTTTGGGACCAATATTGTATCCTATAGATACATTAGGATAATCACCTGTCCAGGCAATTCCGATACCTGCAACTAACTTCCGTTCGGCACCAACTACGTGGTGATATGAACAACCATCAATGTATACCCACGGTAGTGGTCGACAGTATTCCTCGTCATAAACTTTATAAGGAGATAGCAATTGCTCTTCTAGGAAGTCATCTCCGGTGTCATTATCATCCAGAGATGGGGCAGTACAGTCATGTAATTCTGCTAAACCTTGGGCAACTGGGCTTCTCTTATTATGTTTATAACGGACTTCTAACGGCCATCCCTGTAAGGATAGAGTCCATGCAGTAATCCGACTGTTAGAGAGATTACCGTCTCTAATTCTTTCACTCTGCAGATACTGTAGAGGTTGGTGAGCTGTTTCTACAATTATTTTCTCACCTTGGATATAGCTACGAAAATTTTGTAGTGCCCATACGTCGACAATAACGCCTTCTCACACGTGTTGAATTTAACTTCAACAGGTGACAAAGTCTTGCTAGCATATGCAATAACTTTGTTTAAACTGTCCTGCTTCTGATACAGAACAGCACTTATGCTTAAATCGGTATATCCTGTCTCCAGATAGAAGGGTTTACCCCCCTCTGGGTATGCTAAACAGGGTGCCTGAGTGAGCTTCCTCCTCAGTTCACTTACCGCTTGGTCCTGAGGCTCCCCCCAGTTCCAGGTAGTTTCCTTTTTAAGCAGGTGTAAGAGTGGTTTAGTTATTTCTGCATAGTTATCTATAAACTTACGGGAGTAGTTAGTCATACCAAGGAACGATCTTAATTCCCTGATGTTTGAAGGTGTTTTAGCCTTTAGTACGGCTTCAACCTTCTTCCTCTGGGGATTTAATCCTTCAGAAGTTACCTCATGTCCGAGGAAATTGACATGGGTGCGACACCATTGTGCCTTTTGTAAAGACAGTTTAATCCCTGCCTCTCTTAACTGAGTGAGAACATGTCTAATCTCTAAATATGCTTATCAAAGGAAGTGCTTTTCAGCAAGACATCGTCGACATATGATAACGTTCCTCTCTCGAGTGCGTCAGGCATAGCTTTATGCATGAACACAGCGAATTCATGACCAGAGTTTATATAACCGAAAGGCATACGGGTCCAGGTATACTGCTGCTTTCCAAATGTGAAGGCCAATTTGTATTGGTCTTCATAATGGACTGGTACAGTCCAATATCCCTGCGCACAGTCAATGGCAGTGAATATTTTGGATCCCTGCATTTGTACCAAACATTGGTCTATGTATGGCGTTGGCCAACCAGACATATAGACGCGTTTATTTAGCTGTCGTAAGTCAGCGCATAAACGCCATTGTCCATTAGGTTTCAGGATCCCTAAGATCGGATTATTATACGAACTGTGCACTGGACGTATAATGCCCCTTTCCTTTAAATTCTGAATGATGTCTTGTAGACCATCATATGACGCTAATGGAAGTCTATATTGTTTGATAAATACAGGTGGTAAATTTGGATCAGTTTGTATTCTGGCTACGTGGAGGTTAGTTAACCCACAGTCGTAGGAATCTTTGGCAAAAATATCTTGGAATTCCAAAAGGATTTCCTTTAGCTGTTGCCGCTCAGCATCGTTGTAGCAACCGTCAGCTAAAGATATTTGCTCTTCTAGCCTTTCCTGAAATCCTGGAAAGATTTCAGGCTGGCCTATCTCATAAGCTTCTTCAAGCCTAGAAGTTAGGTCAGTTTGGTGTTGACTTACCTTTTCTCTTTGGTCGTGATACTCTTGTGATTCCTGCTCATTGAGCGGATGATCGAAGGTGATAGATGCTTCTTCGATTTTACACGAGCCTTCTTCAACGTTGAAGGGATATACAGATAGGATAGTGAATAATCCTTCTGGGGAGGAATGGAATATTTGATCGACAATTTCGTCCTCAGTTAAGTATTCTTCAGGGATGAGGCCTATAATTTGGTTTTGGAACCAAATGTATAGTACTCAGCATCCAATGCTAGACCTAATAATGTTCCTTTTGGTAAAGTAACACTATTGGGTGTAACATTGTTGACCATGATATAGGTGGGATTCTTACCAATACTTACTATTGGTGTATGTGTTACCACCATCCCTAATTGTTGTATCCTGTTGGATAAACAGATTAGGGCATCAGAGTTTTCCAATCTCTGACCCTCCTTGACCTGTAGGGGTAAAAGAAAATTACTTGACCCTTGGGGAATGGTTATGTCATCAGGTACTTGGATACTTACCGCATATGGGAGTATTTGTCCTGATTTCAGGGCGTTTTCCTTGTGTAGGTATCCACAAGGATTACCTTTTAACCTTGTCCACAAGTTGGAATTAATCAGGTCAAGGTGTATGGCAAAGCGATGTATGACATCATTGCCAACGTAAACCTGATAGCGAGGTTCGTCTATCACTAGGAATAAATGTTTAACTGTCTTATTTCCGATGGAAATAGATAATAAACATTTTGCTATCACATTGTGACTCTCTGATTCGCAATCCAGATTCTGGATCCACCTGTCATGTGGGGAAGTGTATCTGATCATTTTAGGATTAGCGATCTGCTTTAACAGACTTCTGCTAATATAGCTGTTCTCACTCTGTAAGTCCAGCTTTGCATTCCTACTTCTTCCTAAGTCATTTATCTGAATAGGAAAGAATAACCCTTTCAATTCTGGCAAGGAATTGAGCATGACCTGCCAGATCTACAGATTCAACATAGTCCCTGTGGAGAGAAATGGTTAAAACATCACCTTCCAGAGAGACATTCTGGATCCTCTCTGGAGCAATTGTGTAACGAATTATTCTACAGGTGCGATTGCATCATTCACCTGCAGGATAGTCACGTCAGGTGACTGACTATTTCTTAAATGTACCTTAATTCAGTCAGGTCTTTCTTCTATCACATGGCAGTTACGATCAGATTGTACATGTGATTTCTCATAGGTTATAGGAACTTTAGCTTGTGACCATACAATTCCATTCACACAGTCAATAATTGTGTTAAGTCTTCTGAGTATGTCTATACCCAGAATCAGTCGGTCATAGGGGAGATCTACCACTATCACCGGATGTCTAAAGGTTTTGCCAATAACATGAAGGGCATTTCCTCCTACACTCAACAGAGCGTTGGGGAAATCTCTTAGCTTTGGCTTATCCGCTGCTAAGTCCATTATCTGCTGGAAGTAGGTATTGGATAAGATAGTGGCTTGTGAACCAGTATCTATTAACCCTTTGAAAGGCTGGGGTAGCGAATCCTGTTTTTCTACAGACATGTAGTACCTTCCTTCATGTTCTTCTAATTCACATAAGAATTTAGAATGTGTCAACATATTACTTGTTTTCCATACATTACCGGTCACAGCAGTAGTTTCTACCTGTACTGAGGAATGCTCAGTCTTACCCACAGGCCCATCCTTTTTAGGAATATCTTGAACTGTCAAGCGGGAACTAGTGGTCGGCATCTCATCAGTTAACCCTTTCAGGTCTGGATCCTGGAAACTAGTGGTTGCTGGGGCTACTTTAGCCTTTGGCTGAAATGAAAAAACAGAGGAACACGTTGCGCCTCCTTCACCCGGAAGTGAAGTGACGGTATAGGCAATAGGTTTTCTTACACAACTATTGTTTGTTTGACTGTTAGTACCTGGAAAGGAAACAGGGTTAGGTATTACATCTACTGACAACCTAGCCTGTTTAGTCACAGTGGCTATTATTGCTGCGGCACTTGTTGTTGTTGCTGCGGTTGCACAGGTAGTTCTGCAATTGGAGCTATCCCTAAAAAAGGATTTCTGGCAAAGACTTTGTTAATCTTTGTCATTTCCTCCATTAATTTGCCCATCTGGTCTGTCAATTGACAACCTGACGACGCAAATTATTTCCCCCATTGCCGTTTTGTCTTTGCCCATTAGAATTTGGCTGGGATGGCTGAGACTGTTGGGAGTTATTGGAAGCAGATTGGTTATTTCTGTTTCCATATCTCCTATTTCCCTGAGGATTCCTTCTCCATTGGGAATTTCCTTGGTTCTTATTAACCCAGGGGCGTTTATTCCCATTGGCATTGGATTTTTCAGAGTTATTAGAGGAATTTGCAGAATTGCTTCTGGCATTTTCCTGTTTCTGAGGTTTTGGAGATTTCAAAACCTCAGAATAGGTCCTCTTTTTCTGTTGGGTTTCTAAACCTAACTGAATTTTAGTCTCGGACACCATTTTATCACCAGGTTTCTTAACCTTTGGCTGATTTTCGTCATGTGCATGGTGTATAGTGTACAACTTCATGCATTGACTGACTAGCCATTCTAATGGTAACTTACAATCGTAATCTCTTGCGAGATTCATTTGTATGTTTACCGGCATGGCATGAAAATACAGATCTTTGAAGTCTGTGCTTTCATACCTGGGTTTCCTTTGGGCCACGGAGTATGCATTTTTAAGAATTATTAAAAATTCTCTGGGGCTTTGATCTGGACGGCACTTTAAATTATAAAGCGCCTTCTTTGCAGAGGCAATGGTTTTATACTTACCATATTCCATGATTATTTCATATTTCATCTTGGACCAGGACATTAACTGTATAGCTTGAAGACTTTCTAGATAAACACTGCACATTGAATCAAAGGTCCATGTAATGAACCATTTCTTATGAATGTCATCATACATGCCCAATGAATTCATTGCTCTATCATAATTTTCCAGATGTTCAGATATGTTTCCTGAACCTCTAGAAAATTGTGGGACAGTCTCTCTAAGGAATTTGATGATCTTTGGTGTTTCATAAACAGGCATCGTTGATTTACGACCTCTGTTTCTGTGTTTGGGTAAACGTCTATGCGATCTGTCTGCTGAAGAGGAATTAGACCCGTACAACAGTGCAGATGGCATATCAGTTACATGGCCTTCAGAGTGGACAGTGCAATCACTTTCACTCCCATCACTCTGAGCTTCTTGTTCACTGTCACAATTCCGATCAGCATCAGAATCCTGCCAGTGTACAGAACCATGTCTGTTTTCATTCCTATCACCTTGAATCTGATTCTCCCTCTCAAGTTTGGCCAAGACAGTCTTTTCAAACTGTTCTGCCCAAGATTGCCAAGATGGCTTGGTAGTGTCATGAAATAGGGAATCGTGTTCCACAGGTGATTTTTTAGAATTACTCACATCTTTACTTACAGACTGTTTTATGAAAACCTGGTCTGGTGTGGGAAAATCATAATAAGGAGGGGATTTACAGATAGTCTTTTCTTGCATTTTTGTGCAACTTTTTGGCACAGAATGATGACTACCAACCTCACTGTCTAATTTCTGACTCTCCTTTTCATACTCATCCAATTGCATTTTAAGCTGATTTATTTCCTGTGCATATTTATCCGTCAAAGCTTCCATTTGTTTTTCATGATCAGTCTGACGAGTTTTATGCTCAGCAAGTAAATCTTGGTATTTCCCATTTTGAATGCCCAGATCGTCACTGTACGTGTCCAATTTGGCATTCAGTGACTTGTTTTCATCTAACACCTTAAGAAGTGCTGTCATAAAGAAAGGCCAAGAGTGTATTATGTACGCCATTTTCCTTTCTATGTTCTTTTGTTCAGCAATTTCTTTAAGATATATGATGATGTGTTCATCAGTTAGAATGGTATGTTTAGCTTCCCATTCTATGCTTTTCAACCAAATCTCAAAGGTTGCATCATTTTTCATATGTTTATGAATATGGACTAGAGCATGTTTTCTTAGGTCTTCAATTATTTTACTATTATCTGTTACAGATGTATTACTGGATTCAGCCATATTTCTATACAGTGATTTAATCTCAATACAAAACTCTTTTCTATATCAAAATTAAATTGCATGAATTACACCAATATTATTATATATGAAATATAATTTCAACTTAAACGATCTCAGCAGTGCCTCCAATATGTGGGGATATTTATGGGATAATAATAGTAACAGTGAGAATTGCCCACTAATTCAATTCTCAGATCCAAATATCGTTATCGTGTTAAGTGAGAAGTACTTCATATAAATAATATCACAATGTTATAAAAATAGATTTTATTTATAATAACAAGTTAATTAATAATATATGTAACATGCGTGACAATAATCAATGAATATCCAGTATAAAATGGTATGCAATACAAAGGAATGGCTATACACATTTCAATGGCTAAACAGCATTTTCTGTCAAGACTTTTGACGATTTATGACTATCTTTCACAGAGAGAAAGCGAAACTTTTCACAGCGAAGGGCCATAAAACCCTGGCTAACAGTTAGAATAACCCTTTCAATGCTGGCTAGATCTCCCTAGGTAATTAAGATCTATTCTTATGTAATTTTAAATAAAATACATTTAAACCAGTTCATTAGTCATTTCCTGGAACCATCCAATAAGAGAATCTACCATATTATATAAGCAGACTAATTTGTCTAAAAGATATCTATCTTATATTAGAGCAAATCAATACACCTGGATAAAAACAACGGTATGCTAACATGTGATAATATCACATCAATATATAATTATTCTTAATTCCACCTGCAGAATGGAATGTTTATAACTATATATTCTTTAGTTAACTAAGATTTCTTAATATGGAAATCTGACCGTGCTTTATCCAGTCATATATCCTGCTATTAATAAATTTTAATTAATTTAATTAATTAAATGAAACCAGTATAATTACCAGTTGAGTAGATATTTCATCCGATTGGTAGATAGTCTCAGGAACTTATTTGGATGTCTGTAGGTGCATGAGTTATGGTGAAAGGTGGTGTTGGTTAGAAAGTCAGTAAAATTCTAAGTGTTAGAGTTTTAAGAGTAGATGTGACGAAGTGCCCTTTGCCACTTGGTCCTGGAGAGGCCTACTTGCCAGCCTCCTCCCCTGTGACTATGACTCTTTCATGTATCTGGCTTTAAAGCCCCTAGTCTACCTTCAGACAGACTATTTAAGTAGGCTGCTTTATTTATCTTATGTTTTAGTCACCCTGTACCCATTATAGGTGCAGGGTGTGTGTTATGTAATTGTTTATAGTGTGTGTGTGTGTACTGTGGAATGTATTGCCTGCTCTCTTGTATTGCTGAGGTTTGCTACCAACTAGGTGGGTTTGGCTATGGAGCTTGTCTAGTGCCCTCTGTTGGTAGCAACAGCAATATGCACTACCTGAATTGCAAGACTGGTTCATTTGCATATTCGGGTAGATTTGCATATTGCTAATTCTGCAGGCAGGTGAGATATTTACTGTTAAATATTGTCTCCCTCACCCCTTTAAAAATGTGCCATTGTGTTGTGATAAGTCACTGTGTGTTGCTTGATTTGGTTTGACTGTTTGTGATTTTATTGAGGTTTCACAACAATGTTATTGTGGTGACCCTATTGGCTGGTCCCAAGGGAAATAAAGGTTTTGACAGTTCTTCTTGATCCCTCTCAACGTAGCCTTGTCTCGTTATTGGAAGGAGCTGTTATATTCACACTGGGGATTGCTATGCTCTGCATGCTCCCCCTGAGCTTGAGTCACTTAGCTCTTTTAAAAGCTTGTTCCTGACACGCTCTCCTTGGAGGAGGGTTGTTCACCACACAGTCCTGGATGCTGGAGGTTCATACAGGGTGGAAGGAAGAGTTCTTTCCCACACAGTCCTGGAGGACAGAAGCTGATCCAGGGTGGAAGGAAGACGGCGAGACTCCAGTCAAGATACGGCGGTTGCGGAGTCTGCGGTGGTTGTGGTGTCTGCTGCAGTGCTTGCAGTCCTCAGGAAGCGCTAGGAGCATCCGTCAACGGAGGGTACTCGGTCGGAGTACAAGGAGCTTCTTTACAGTAGAGTGCCTCAGATGTTGTCCTAGGTTTCTCTGCATGGAGGTTGGAGTCCCCAAACTTCCAATTCCTCTCTCCTCTTTTCCTTCCTCCTTTGCATACCCTCTATCTTCCCTTTGTCCTAACTTTTAAAGGGGCAGACTCTCTGTACGTAATCAGTTGATAACCCAATAGAAGCACTAAAGGTGTGGTTATCTTCCAGATCGCAATTTAGGTATTTGGTCTATAGAGGGCAGTCTTGTCCCACTAAACATACCTATCCAGGAAAGCGTTAACTTTTCTGGCTATTTTGACGTCATTTTGGCCTATCTCAAATGACCACCATAATTTAAGTTTGCTTTCACTTCAAAGCATTTGTGCCAGACTTAGTGTCCGCAATTCCTGCTATAATTTCTGATATGGCAGATCATGAACTAAGTTTAACCTTTTCCGTACAATGGTACCTTACATATATAGAAAGTAAAATTAAATTATTTAATCTTCTGAGAAGCCTGGAATTGATCTATTCCATTAGCATTTAGACAGTCTATCCAACCCCCGTTCTCCTTATCACTTGGTTTGTTTATACTATGCATTCCTTTAGCTCTGGATTTACAGATAGAAATCTTGTGTCTTTTTGTTAATTTGGAAATAACAAAATGGAGTCTGGTCTGTTCAGAGTGACTCAGAATATACACTTTTAATTTCTATCATAGCACAAGATGTCTGCCGATATAAATACTCTGACAGTATCTGACCTCCTGCCGGTCAGTGCCCTTGTTAGTCCAGCAGCCCACCCACAAAACACAATCAACAGCACAGCCCAGCCACAATAAATGGTTACTACACCTGGGTAGAGGAGAAGCTTGTGCATGTCCAGGTGCCTCACCACGGCTGCCTGGGTACGAGTATGCTGACTTGGTGGGTTGCTGCATGGGCAGAGACCAGCGGTACTCTGCCCTGTTGCCAGCGCTACTGGGACGGTAGCCTGGTTGAAGCCTGGTTGTTGGAGGGGGAGACCAACTGTCTCCCCTTTAGATACACAGTCCCATCTGCACAGTTGTGGGGCTTACTGTCTCCCCCTGGTACATTAAGCTGCCGCTGGGGAGAGGGGGTAACAAGCTCCTCTCCCATATATACTTCCAGCCGCGGGGAGGTAGACCGACTGTCTCTGCTCCCAATACAGAGTCCTGCCGCTGGGGAATGGAGACTGGGCTCCCAATTCCCTACTGTATGTCCCGCTGGGGAATGGAGACTGGGTTCCCAATTCCCAATGACTCATACTGCCGCTGGGGAATGGAGACTGGGCTCCCAATTCCCAATAAATCATTCTGCCGCTGGGGAATGGAGACTGGGCTCCCAATTCCCTGCAATTCATTCTGCTGCTGGGGGACAGGAGCAACTATCTCTGTCCCCTGTAACTCAGCCTGCCGCTGGGGAATGGAGACTGGGCTCCCAATTCCCTGCTGTTTCTCCCGCTGGGGAATGGAGCTCGGGCTCCCAATTCCCTGGAATATCTCCCGCTGGGGAATGGAGATTGAGCTCCCAATTCCCTGCAATTCACACTGCCGCTGGGGATCTGAGCCGACTGCCCAGCATCCCTGTAGCTCAGCCTGCCACTGGGGAGGGAGGACGCTGCTCTCCTCTCCCTGCAAGGAACACTGCCGCTGGGGGACAGGACCACCTGTCTCTGCCCCCTGTAACTCAGCCTGCCGCTTGGGCTCCCAATTCCCTGCAATATCTCCCGCTGGGGAATGGAGCTATGACTCCCAATTCCCTGCAATACTGGTGGAGAGACCTCGGTCCCCTCTCCACCTGCCGCCTGGGGTTCCTCCCAGTAAATTTCAACAATATCTTCACAGCTGAATGGGTCTGGAACTGGATCTGTCACCTTGCTGTCCTGCTGAGCCTTCTCAATGGAGTGGAAGAGATCTTGGTAGTCCTGCTCCAGTTCCCACTCCAGGGTTGCTAGGTGAGCCAGGTCTTGCTCAATTTCGTGAGTGTCGTCCCAGTCATACCTGCTCTCCCTCCACTCCAAGAGATCACTGAACCCAAACTCAGGCTCTGAAAAAGCCTCCCATATCAAACTCCTCTCCCTCTGGCTTGTCATGTTCGGCTGTCCAGGGCAGGTACTGTGCCCCATACCACCAGAGCACCTGGTAGGCATCTTCCAGCCAAATCTCCTGCCATACGCGGAGCTCCAGTTCCTTCACCCATTCCTCCAGGGGCTGCTCTCCCAGGAAGGGCATCCGCAGGGCCACTTGCTTCTGCAACCGCTGCTCTTCACTAGGGAGACTCTCACCCCACTGGTACCTTATCCAGGGCCTGGTACCAGATGCCTTACCTTAATGCATCCCGGCCATCCAGGTCCTCCTCCTCGTATAACACTGCTGGTTCCATCTCGGTGCTGTCAGGGTCGCTGTACTGGGACATGTGTTGCCCTCAAATTGTAAATCCACAGAATGGTGTCGCCTGTAGCTGTCCTGTTGTCTGTGGGAACGATCCCACCGCTGCCACCAATTGTAACGGACCGTTTTGCACACACGGGGTAAAAACCGTTTAGGCGATCGTCCCCCTTTCCAGTGATGCAGGCACAGCTACTGCAGAACACCAAACTCCCGAACTGGATACAAAATAGCACTCCAACTCCCGAACTGGAACCTCCCAAATAGCTGCTAGCAGACGAACAGGAAAATCAGACAATCAGCTTACACTCCTGGCAATCAGTCTCTAACAGCATACAGTGAATCCCCCCAAGAACGAGACAAGGCTCCGTGTTGAGGGTCAAGCAGTGAACAGACAGAGCTGTGGGCTTATTGTGCTTATGTACACATTCTTACACATTAGTACCACCCACAGGGTTTTGGAACACAACCAATAAACACATACAATACACTCAGACACTCCCACACAAATTCCTCCCTCTGCATGTGATTCAATTACCTTACACAATGGGTAATGTAATTTAGCACAAGCACAGAAATACAATTTTTTCCACATTATTCATAACTTGAAAAGTATGCATCACATTCACATATAACTTACATTTTCAGAATCAGCATACTCCAAATACAAACATACGTCAAAATCATACAAATTGGTCCAGTGGTTCAAAAGATAGATCGTAGTCCTTTGTGACCAAAGGAAGCATGGCTTTTCTGCCCAAAACCAGTTCCACAGAGTTTTCTATCCTGGA
>OW240916.1:49853021-49873527 GCA_933207985.1 Pelobates cultripes
AACAGGGAGGTGGGGGAAAGAAACTAACGGGGGGAACTAACAGGGAGGGAGGAGACATTGACAGGGAGAGGAATTGACGGGGAGAGAGAAATTGACAGGGAGGGGGGAGTGACAGGGGAGGGAGGGGGAATGAGAGTAACAAGGGAGGGGGGGAGAAGAGAGTGACAAGAGAGGGGGGAGAGATTGACATCCATCACACACACACACAATCACAATCACACACAATGCACCCCTTACACACAAAGACAATGAACCCCTTGCACACAGAAAAACACACAATGCATTACACACACAATGCATTACACACACCACACCAATACCTTACCCACAGAATACATCCCTTGCACACACAGAAACACACAAGCCATTTCCTTACACACACTCAATACACCCCACCCACAGACTCACACACTACATCCCACTTACATACACAGAAACACACCTTGCAGCCCACTTACGCCACAAACACAGATTCACAAAATGCATTCCTTACACAAATCAGGACATTTCCCCTACACACTCCCATCCCCTGTGAACAAAACTCATTGGTGGAAAATGAAGAAGGTGAGACCCTGGGACCCCAGGCAGAGCTGTGTAAGAGGCCCCAAAAATAAGGCACCACTTCTCATTCTCCCAGAACATTGATTTGTGGCGACCCACAGTTACAAACAGAGATCACCCAGTGCCACACCAGACCGAGTAGGCAAACTGCAACTAGAGCCCATCATCATCCTCATCTGTTTGTAAGTAGGTAATCTAGTATATTATTCGTGGCACTAATCTCTAATTTACCTCACATTAAAGAAACACTATAGTCCCCAGAACCACAGCAGCTTAATGTAGTGGTCCTGGTGTCTATAGCCTGTCCCTGCAGGCCTTTTAATGTAAACACAGTGGCACTGCAGCACTAGCGTTAGTTAACATGGCAGGTCATATGGGTGGGGCATTGCGATGTCACGGGGGGGAGGAGGGGGGCGTCAAACTTTACTTTTGCCTATGGCTGCAAAAATCCTTGCACCGGCCCTGACGCCACTGGATACATAGGAACACTGAGAGCTGGAGTAATCGACACATGGGGGGCACTGGGAGACATGGGGAGGAATCCATCTGTACAGCAGAATCAAACTAAGTAGTTTTTTGGTGATTTTACAGCATTTTCTATTATGTCACTCCTTGTGATTTACATCATGTGATGTCACCCATACATATTTAATTATGCAAATTAGCAGGGCTGGTATGTTTTTCCAAGAAAGGTGGTAACCCTAACTACTTTTCACATACTCTTACTTAAGTATGGAAACTTAAGAGGGATGTATGGGAACAAAACTTGTGTGGACTGGCTGACAATGAATATAGTTGAAGGGACACTAGAGTCACCAGAACAACTACAGCTTATTGAATTTGTTCTGGTGAGTAGAATCATTACCGTCAGGCTTTTTGCTGTAAACACTGTCTTTTCAGAGAAAATGCAGTCTTTACATTACAGCCTAGTGATAACTTCAGATGGCTGTTAGAGATCCTTCAGATCCTTAGATGGCTGTTAGAGATCATTCCTGGGTCATGGCTGCCTAAAATGCATCCAAACATTCAGTGTCTCCTCTCTCTGCATGCAAACACTGAACTTTCCTCATAGAGATTCATTGATTCAATTCATCTCTATGAGGAGATGCTGATTGGCCAGGACTGTGTTTGAATCATGCTGGCTCTGCCCCAGATCTGCCTCTATGTCAGTCTCAGCCAATCCTATGAGGAAGCACTGTGATTGGATTAGGCCACCACTTCTAATGATGTCAGCAGACAGCTTGTTATTCTGAGTCTAACAGCATGCAGAGTTACAGCTTCAGGCTTGAATACAGTAAGATTTTGCTATATTTATGGAGGCATGAGGGGCCCAGGGGGGCTAGATAGTGGTGTTAACACTATAGGGTCATGAATTCATGTTTGTGTCCCTGACCCTACAGTAAACCTTTAAGGTAATGGCCCTGGGGCAGAGTATGGAGCCTAGGGGAACACAACACGTGACTGGAAGAGGGAGGCGCTATCAGAAATGGCCACATATTGCAATTGGTCTGAAACATACGATCGAAACCAGGTTAGCGGACGATCACCAATGCCTGAGGTTTTAAGTTTTTGCAAGAGAAAGCCATGCTCTACTGTGTCAAAGGCCTTGGCAAAATCAAGTAAAAAAGCTCCAGTTAAGTCTCCTTGTTCCATGTCATTTTGGATGTCATTACAAACTTTTAAGAGGGCAGTTGAAGTTTAGTGATTTGGACGAAAGCCTGATTAATCAGGGATCAGATAATTTGATTGTTGATAATATTCACATAGTTGCGTGTGGATACATTTTTACAAGATTTTTGACAATACAATTTATATATCGGGTGATAGATACCAAAGTATTGTCACCACTTTTATGGATAGGTACAACTTTTGCAGTCTTCCCAAGTTTGGGTATGTAGCCTGACACCAGGGATTCATTGATAAGGGTAGTGATAGGTTTAGCAATTGCTGGCGCAATGAGCTTCAGCAACATTGTTGGGATTTGATCAGGTCCACACTGTTTTTTCATTTTTAAATTATTAAGATGTTTATTAACGACACTAACAGGCACAGGTCTAAAATTTAATTTCTCTATATGAAGATTTTGAAGATTTGTCAGGGCCTGATCTTTATTTGAGGTCTAAAAATGAGTGTAATTTGTTATCTTATCAGCCAGTGTGGTAGTACATCCAACAAAATAATTATTAAAGGTATTTGTATTGGAAAAAGCAGAAATTTTAAATAACTATTTTTCTTCAGTATATATTAATGAGGATCCTATGGCAAGAGATATGCAAATGTTTGCTGCAAAAAACTTGCAAATAACTTGTGACTGGATAACTCGAGACAAGGTGCTACAGCTATTAAAGAAAATTAATGTAAATAAAGCTCCGGGGCCTGACTGTATTCACCCACGAGTACTTAAGGAGCTAAGTGGGGAAATAAGTGAACCTCTGTATTTAATTTTTCAAGATTCTTTTGTTTCAGGTGTTGTACCGGAGGATTGGAGGAAGGCAGATGTTGTTCCTATATTTAAAAAGGGTTCAAAATCCTTGCCTGGAAATTATAGACCTGTGAGCTTAACTTCAGTAACTGGGAAAATATTTGAAGGGCTATTAAGGGATAATATTCAGGAATTCATTGGGAAGAACTTTGTTATTAGCAATAATCAGCATGGTTTTATGAAACATAGGTCATGTCAAACTAACCTAATTGCATTCTACGAAGAAGTAAGTAGAAGTATAGATCAGGGTGTTGCAGTGGATGTGATCTACTTGGACTTTGCCAAGGCATTTGATACGGTTCCTCACAATAGGTTAGTTTTCAAACTAAAAGAAATTGGTCTAGATGAATATTCCTGTTCTTGGGTAGAACATTGGCTTAAGGACAGAGTACAACGAGTTGTCATTAATGGTAAATTTTCAGGCTGGACAAAAGTGGCAAGTGGTGTCCCTCAGGGTTCTGTTTTGGGACCACTTCTATTTAACATATTTATAAATGATCTTGAAATAGGCATTGAAAGCCATGTATCAGTGTTTGCAGATGACACAAAACTTTGTAAAGTAATAAAATGTGAGCAGGATATTGCTTTGTTGCAGAGAGATTTGGATAGATTGGGGGACTGGGCACTAAAATGGCAGATGAAATTTAACATAGAGAAATGCAAAGTTATGCACTTCGGGGTTAAGAATGCACAAGCAACTTACACACTAAATGGTAGTGAATTAGGGATAACCACACACGAGAAGGATTTGGGCATTGTTATAGACAACAAATTAGGCAGCAATATGCAATGTCAATCTGCAGTTGCTAAGGCCAGTAAGATTTTGTCATGTATAAATAGGGGCATAAATTCTCGGGATGAAAATATAATTTTGCCTCTGTATAAATCGCTGGTAAGACCACACCTTGAATATGCTGTGCAATTTTGGGCGCCTGTTCTAAAGAAGGATATCATGGCACTGGAGAGGGTCCAGAGACGAGCTACAAAATTGATAAAAGGAATGGAGCATTTTAGTTATGAAGAAAGGTTACAAAAATTAAATCTGTTTCGTTTGGAAAAACGGCGCCTGAGAGGGGATATGATAACTTTATACAAATATATTCGGGGCCAGTACAAACCTTTATCTGGAAATCTATTCATAAACAGGGTTATACATAGGACACGAGGTCACACATTTAGGCTGGAAGAAAGGAGATTTCATCTAAGGCAAAGAAAAGGTTTTTTTACAGTAAGAACAATAAGGATATGGAATTCTCTGCCTGAAGAGGTGGTTTTGTCAGAGTCCATACAGATGTTTAAACTGAAATTGGATAAATACTTACAAAAACATAACATACAGGGATATAATTTCTAATTAGTGGGGTAATAGCTGATTGATCCAAGGAGACATCTGACTGCTATTTTGGGGTCAAGAAGGAATTTTTTCCTAGTTTGTGGCAAAATTGGAAGTGCTTCAGACCAGGTTTTTTGCCTTCTTTTGGATCAACAGCAACAACATTTCTGAGGAAGGCTGAACTTGATGGACGCAAGTCTCTTTTCAGCTATGTAACTATGTAACTATGTAACTATGCTACATCTAGGGGGTGTTGCAGTGTTTGGCTGCCCATATTGACAGTGGAGGGCTGGGAGTGGATCGCAGGGGTTTGTATGCTTTTTATGATTTTCCAAAATTTCTTGGGTTTGATAAGTTGATGTTCAAATTTTCACTGAAATATTGAGCCTTTGCCATTTTTGTTTGTTTTGTGCATGCATTTAGCCACTGTCTGTAAGTACAGTGATCGTTCGTGGAGCCAGTACGCTTAAACTTTGACCACAGTGAATCTCTAAACTGGTACATTTGAATCAGATCAGCTGTAACCCAGGGCAGCCGTGTCCCTTTAATTCGCACTTTATGCAGAGAGGCATGCAAATTCCAAACACGCAAGAGCTTGGACTGAAAAAAATGCAATTGCAGAGTCTAGATCTGGTTTAAGACTCAATCTGTGCCATGGTATGTTTTTGAGACTGTTTAAAAAGGATTCAAGATTAAATTTTTTTGAAATACCTGGTTATTATAATCTTGGGAGGGGATTTAGTGGCCTTTATTTTGTATATGCAGTACACTAGACAGTGTTCACTGAAACTGTTAGGGAGAATGCCCACCTCCTGGATTCTGTCAGGACAACTATAGCGAATCCAATCTAGCCAATCTAGGTATGGTTCTGGCTTTTAATATTAATGCGAGTTGGGGAGGAAATTAATTGTGCTAGCTGCAAAGTCTTAAACAGTGTACATGATTTATTATTTTTAGGATTCAATTAATCAATATTAAAATCTCCAAAAACCAACAGTTCTTTTTTTTGGTTTTGAGCTACAGTTTCACTAAGTAGTTGGGCTATGTCAGAAAGGGAGTGCACCGGAGGGCGGTAGATTCCAGCAACATTGATAGTTTTACAATCTCAGTTGTGCCAGAAAGGAAATCAAAGGCAGAAGGAGAGTTATAGTTTTTTAAAGAAGTAACTCTGATGGACTTGTCAACATAAATAACAATGCCTCCTCCTCTCTTTGCTCTGTCATTTCTAAAACATGAATACAACTGTATTGCAATGGCAGAGTCTGATATTTTAGTTGTTAACCATTATTCTGAGAGCACAATAATTTCTGGTTTGTAATGGGAACACCAGGCTTTCAGTGCATCCAGTTTAGGGAGCAAGCTACGGATGTTGCAGTGCACAAAAGAGAGGCCTTTTTTAGTAGGGAGATTAGAACGAGAATTAGCTGGGGGACCAGGGTTAGACTCCACATCCTTTGCAAGAATAGGAATTTGGACGTAATTTTTGTTTGGCCATATAGTGAATGGGATATTTTAGAATTTTGTGAGCCTTTGTTTTTTTATAAATCTCCACCAGCACTCAGCAGACAAGTTACAGCAACAAAGCATGCCAAGGTGTTTAATTTGTTTTCCATTTTGAGGTTTGTGCTTATGGTGGTAGTGATGTAAACAAAATTGGAGTGAGAAAAGGGTTATTAAGAACAACAGTATGGTCATATTTAGATTCATGTTAGTGGTATGAGATGTGTAGATGAAAACAAAGCAAAATACAAATATTAAAAAAGAAATAAAAGTATGTAATATCAGTGTTTATGATATATAGCTATTAGTAGGGAGAGAGGGTATGTATTCTATAGAGTTAAGAGATTGGAAGGCTGTGCTGATCAGTGTTTGCACCTGTCATTTCAAGAGAATAAGAGTGTGGGAGACTATCTATAAATGAGGAAATTAGCTTGGGGTGAGGGGTAGGGTGGGAGGGAAACTGTCTTCCAGAAGGTTACCTGTTGCAATGGGCAGTGGAACAGCTGATGGAGCTCTCTGTGTTGCTTGCAAGTCTGGGGCTGGGTAAGTTTTAAATCTGAGGGAGAGAGATATATTAGGGTCAGATGGGCCTGCAATAAAGGTAAGGGATGGGGGAGATGCATTTATGTATATTTGAGGTAGGGTCATTCAAGCAAAAGCAAAGAGAAAGATTAAAAATCACAGAGAAAAGACAGAGGTATTCATGTAGGGAAATAAAACCATTAAACAAATAACAAGAAAGATATATGAGTAGATGACACAGGGTATTTACATAACAGTGGTGGCTGGTGACGTTTATAGATGATTGCATGCTAGACTCTAGTCTTACCCATGTAATTTGATCCACTCTCCATAAATTTGCTCCTGACCTGTTGGACTTTCCTTTGATGTCAAAATATACGCAAAACTCCTAGCCACTAGGCATAACCCAGTCACGAACAAACTGATCCACCCAGACCAGGTGGGATTCGTGCCCAATAGGCAATTGTATGAAAATACCAGACGCGGCGTGGATCTCATCTGGTAGGCTCTCAGAAAACAGACGCTTTCTCTGGTCCTCTCCATGGACGCGGAGAAAGCGTTCGACCGGGTGCAACGGCATTACTTATTTGCCCTGCTACAACACATCGGCCTGCCACAATCCTTTATCAGAGCAGTAAAGGCACTTTACACCAACACGCAAGCGCAAGTGTCTATCCCAGGGTCAGGGCATACTACATTTAAATTCAGAAACGGCATAAGACAAGGGTGCCCCCTGTCTCTCCTCCTTTTTATCATTGCCTTGGAACCACTTTTACACCTTATCAGAACGCAGCCAGAGATACAGGGCCTAACAGCTGTTGGGGAAGAGACACAGTCTGAAAATTAACTTCCACTTACTCAAATACTTAGGAATAACGCTAACAGCCAACCCTACCAAATTATACTCAGATAATTTCACAACACTGATAAAAACACTGACTCAAGGTTTAGAAAAATGGAGGAGAAACCCATATCGTGGATAGGAAGATTACATGCAGTAAAAATTAATCTACTGCCGAGACTACTATTTCTGTTCCAGGCCCTACCAATTAAAGTGACTAAAAGAGACTTGAGCCATTTACAGAGTATGATGGACAACTTCATTTGGTCAGTGAAACAGAACAGAGTAGCCAGACACGTATTGTACAGACGCAAGACACACGGAGGGCTCGGGCTTCCAAACCTGTACCTGTACTATCTACCGGGCAACTGGCACAAATAGTAGCATGACACCCCCCAATTGATACACATAGATGGGTGGACCTGGAAACATCACTAATGGGGACGGACTTACCCCAATTTCTAATATGGATACCCAAAATGCACAGACTAGATCTGGGCAAGACTTGCCTTGCTATATTGAATTCCATAAGAATCTGGGACCTTACGGCCCAAAAATATTCGCTAAAATACACCCCTTCCCCCCTGACCACGTACCTACGCAACAGGGCCTTTGGGCTGAGCCTGGGGATGAGCGCTAGGGACTTCATGGGATCAGAGGTCACAGGGATGCAAAGATACTTCCAAATGTACGAACAGGGCATGTTCCGGTCATTCGACGAACTAAAGACACTAGCACCGCTACATACTAAAGACTACTTCAGATACATCCAACTTAGGGACATTGACAGAGACCAACAAGTGAAGACAGCAGCACAGACCCCCATGACTTTCGAGCTTAGATACATCGCCCAATGGGAAGCAGACCTGTCACAAACACTAGAAGGGAAAGACTGGGTGGACATCTGCGAGAACACTAACAACCCAAAGGCAAAGGGAGGACGGGGGCCTCGGACAACAGGGGGGTTCCCCGCGGGTAGTTCTCAACTAAGGCATCGGATCCATCGCTCTCTGGCCTTCCCCCTCGGTTCCCTCCCCCCCACAACTGTCTACTCCCGTTCCTACTGCTGGCCTCTCCCCCATCCTCTTGCCTCTAACTTTTCATTTAGCACCCCTAGACAAACCAAAAATGAGACAGGAGATGGTACATGATGCACAGACATGCCCATAATGAGTGTTACCAAATGGAGGGCCTAAGAGCAGGCACAAACCTACTCACGGCGGGTGGTTAACATGGCCTGCATATATGAAATGTGAACACCCCATGAATCTATCCCACCCTACCGCACTATAAGCCAACGGACATCACTACAAATACCGTACCTGAAGTATACTTCCTGACACAAAGAGGTACCATAACCAACTACGTACCCACATTTGATTAATCAGTTGCATCACACAAGACCTGTATGCTCTAACCTTGGTGCACTGATACGTGATGTCCACTATAGGTCAAAAACAAAGTAACTTAAAAACAAGAGCAGAGCTGGGCCGTCATATAGGGTTAGCACAATAGCCACATTGACATGGCTTGGGGGCAGTGCTCGCTCTGGTTGGCCTCCTCCTGCTGGAGATTGAATGGGGGGCCCACCGCTCTGTTGCCAGGGCTCCCTCGGGGGACTTCCGGCTGGGGTCATGGCTTCGGCCCACAAAGAAGCCCCGGTGGGGGGGAGTGGAGGGGTTCCTCAGAATGACAGAGAGCTGCCTGGCTGCCCGGAAAATGTCAGCGGCACAGTTTTGATACTTCACCTCCATTTAATTGTGTTATCTTTCTGATTAAATGGTCCTTTTACCTTTTACCTATATAACGCGAAGCTCTAATAGAATGTGAACAAGCCACTCAACATTGAAAAAACTAATGCATGCCTTCACAATATAATCTTCCTTTCTGTAATGTACAAGATGCATGTATTGGGAACTGACTTTTGCACAAGTCGTACCGAAAAAATATTCCATATTTTCTATCAGCGCAAAAATCTGAATTAAAAAAAAAAAAAAGTCACCAAACAAATTAATAAACTATGTGGATAAGAGAAATTATACTTATACTGAAAATTTAGTAAATTATCATATTTTATCAGTGTTAAATACTAGAAACCAATAAGAAAAGAAAAGAAAAGGTTTAAAAGTGTGAAATGGGAGTGACTCTAGGTATTTATTCAAGGGTCCTTCTCGAATAAAGTATTTGTGACCCAGTATCACCAGGGAGCTGATACATGGATGATGATGAATATCAGGACAGTAGGGAAATATTGTAAACTATAGGACTTGCCCCAGAAGTTCCATATTTTTATAGTAACAGCTAGGAAAGGTATATGACATTTCATGGTACATTCCTTTGTATATCGTCTCTTTTTCCAAGCTATAGAAATTGTTTAGAATCTGAAATATTAATTTAATCTCAGCACATAGAACATTGTCACGGTTAACAAAGTACATTCAGTCTTGAAAAGATAAGACATTTTGAGTGATATCATCCATTAAGATGATAATATTAATTCTGAAACAATTAATAAAGTACAAAAATGAATTCTGAGACACTAAATGATGCACAAAAAAGTATGTCAGTGTTGGTTTTAACTTAATCAGGTACTGATTTTGCATGATAATAACAACCAGAATAAAAATGCTGTGCTCCTCCCCACCTCCTCTACCCAGCCTCACCCCCATCGCTTCTATCTCCTCTCTTTTCTCTTTCAGCTTTCTCTTCTCCATTCTGTTCTCTTCTCTTTCAATTCTCCAAACTCTTTAATATAACAAAAAACACGAGCCAAGCGGCATTCAAACTACTCTTCCGACAAGGTCTAGCAACTGGGAAAAGTACTCTTCAGTAAACACGACAAAAGTATTCTTAACCAACATGCACTCAGAGTCCCGACACAAGTCACTCAAGTGACTGGATACATAGGGCTAGCGCCACCTTTATAACACAAGTTAGTACTTGGTGCAGAACCTAATCATCTTAACCAATATCTCTTCTGTATTAAACTTGATATTCACTATATGGTTTATACGCTCTTGCCTTGCACAAGCTGATATTTCTGTACCTTTACTGTTGTACTGTTACCCTTGTGCATTTTTTCATGTAGACCAGTGTCAAGCTGTATTATTTTTCTGCCTGTGCCCATACATAAAGAATAAAAAAAATGGTCCTTGTTTACAAGGAGATAGAGAAGGTGACACAAAAAGGAGCCCTCAAAAATCCAGTACACACTCTGGAAATTATGAGCAATTTGTTTAGTCCCCAAGAAGAGTGGTGGAGTCTGTCCAGTAATCAATCTGAAGCAACTCGATGCTTATGTGACCTACTGTCACATTAAGATGGAAGACATTCATTATTGATCGAGACTATATCCTACTTCTATCTCAATCTGTTCCACTGCTCTGTATTCATCTTGATTGGACCGCAACCTTACAGCAGAATCTCGGTTTCATTAAGAATTTGGAAAAATCCATTCTTATTCCCGCTTTACAAATCAAATTTCTCTGTCTTATCATGCACTCCACTCAACAGACTCTACACCTCCCGGTAACAAAACTGTAAATCAGACACATGCTCACTGCCACCCGGCTTTCTCGCAAGCATTTGGCCTGAGTCACTGGGCTCCTGGTGGTCTCCATACAAGCTATATTTTTGGGCCCTCTTCACTTCAGTGCTCTGCAAGCTTCTTACTTCAGAGGCGGCACATCATACACTTGTGACATTAGACGTGGAAGCAAAAGATGAGCTCCACTGGTGTCTCCTTCACATGAAGACGGGGAATGGTCAAGCCATTTTTGCCACTACTCCGTATGTAGTCATTGAGTCAGACGCATGTCTTTATGGCTGGAGTGCGCATTGCAGAGATTTCTCCACAGGTGGAAAATGGTCAGACCTGGCATCAATACTACACATCAATTGCTTGGAACTACTGGCCAGATCCATTGCAATCTGCAGCTTGTCTCCAACACACTCCCAGTGTACTATCCTATTGGAAATGGACAATATTGTGGCTGCCCGTTACATCAGTCATCTGGGTGGCATGAAGTCCAAGGTTCTAGCATATATGGTCTGAGATTTTTGGCAGTTTTGTCTTCAGAAATCATATCAGTCATGGTGGAAAATATCCCTGGTCTGTCCAACACCATGGCATACTGGTATTCCTGACAATTTTTTGTCACATTTGTGACCCTGGAGACCATTGGTTATAGATCTTTTTGGCATCTTAGCCTATCACATGACATACCACTGGAAAGCCAAGGATGTCATCTTTACAATACAGCAGGGATTGGTAGAGTGTATCAAAAGAATAGAAGGAGATACATGTTAATGAAATGTCGAGAACAGAGGACACAAGCTAATGGGCTGGGTCTCAGGAGAATATTGCTATGATATCATTACAGTTTCATGTTTGCTTTAAATTAACAGTTTTTGCTATTGTTGATGACTTATGATATATCTGATACTGCGTGTATTGATGATCTATTGTTACACAATATTACCATATTTTCTCTTCTCTAGCATGACCTCACCTGCAAGAACCTTCAGGATCCTGTGTGTTTTTCCAATTCTATTTGTTTTTTCTAGACTGTTTTATGCTTCCAGTTCTGATCTGGGACCTAGTTACCTAGATGCCACTTTTATAGGATAAGGTTGACTGGTTGACTGTGTTGCTATGGGGAATTTTCTTTGCTGTTGAGGGATATAAAGAAAGGAGTGCAACATAATACTCTCCTCAGTGTCATTAATGTCATTAATACTCTCCTCAGTGTCATTAATGCCTCATTAAACTAAAGTTGCTTTGTGGCCTATAGTATCCCTTTAACGTTCTAAAACTCATATTCCATTAATACTATATCAAAGTTATTACTTACAATGGCACCCAATGGCCAATTTGTTGTCTTTTTGATATTTTATGTTATCGAAAAATGCCTTTTTATGCTTTATGCGTTTAGATACTTAGTCAGATTGATGGCTGGCTGAGTCTCATGGAGAAAAGATGCCAGACAGAGCAACAGCAGTGGTTTCCACACTTTTGAGGTTCAAGGCATCCTTTATATTTCAATATTTTTCCAAGGCGCACCAAGTCAAAACAAATATCTAGGTAGTCTATATGTACAGCGCTGCGGCATATACTAGGCCCCTGTCTGCAGAAATGTTTCCCGGTCAGACAGCACTGTTTCTTTAAACAATCCAGGCACAATAACCACTACATCACTATGTAGTGGTTATGGTGACAGAAGTGCCGTGGTATCCTCCCATGGTAAGTAGTAAAACTGTTTAAAAACAGTTTGACAACTTACCTAGGATCTGCCAGGATAGGGGCTGTAGTATGGGAAAGGGGCAGTAGTGTGTGTGAGGGGTGCAATGTTTGTGAAGTGAAGTGTGTGTGTGTGTGTGTGAAGGGTGAAGTCTGTATGTGTGGAGAGGGGTGCAGTATGTGTGTATGGGGGTGCATTGTGTTTGTGATGTAGTTTGTGTGTGTGTGTGTGTGTGTGTGTGGGGTGAAGTGTGTGTGAGAAGGATGTAGTGTGTGTGAGAGTTGTGCATAGTGTGTGGGGCAGTAGTGTGTGTGAGGGGTGCAATGTTTGTGAAGTGAAGTGTGTGTGTGTGTGTGTGAAGGGTGAAGTCTGTATGTGTGGAGAGGGGTGCAGTATGTGTGTATGGGGGTGCATTGTGTTTGTGATGTAGTTTGTGTGTGTGTGTGTGTGTGTGTGTGGGGTGAAGTGTGTGTGAGAAGGATGTAGTGTGTGTGAGAGTTGTGCATAGTGTGTGGGGCAGTAGTGTGTGTGAGGGGTGCAATGTTTGTGAAGTGTGTGTGTGAAGGGTGAAGTGTGTGTGTGGAGTGGGATGCAGTATGTGTGCATGGGGGTGCATTGTGTTTGTGATGTAGTTTGTGTGTGTGTGTGTGTGTGTGTGTGTGAGGGGTGAAGTGTGTGTGAGAAGGATGTAGTGTGTGAGAGTTGTGCATAGTGTGGGGGCAGTGCGTGCATGAGGGGTGCAGTGTTTGTAGTGGGGGCAGTTTGTGGGGGGGCATTGTGTGAGAGTGGTAAAGTTTGTATGTATGAGGGGCAGTGTGTGTATGGGGGTATTTATGTGGGGTGGAAGGGCAGATTAATATATATTTTTATTTTTTTTTTATAAAAAAAAAACAATAATTTTTATATCACCCCTCCCTTCTTACCTTTGCATGGGAGGGAGGACAGTACTAATCCCTCGTGGTCCAGTGGAGAAGCCCAGGTGGTCCCAGTGGTGAGAGTGAACTGCAGTTCAGGCCAGGGTTCACTCTTGCGAGGTTTGGAGCATTGCCGTGGTAACCGCGGCAACGCACAAAGCTCGCGAGAGGAGAACCTGGCAGAGCTGCAGGTTAGAGCTCCCCAGGATCCTATCTCCCTCCCCTGCTGGCTGCCAGCATTACATAACTGGATGCTGCTATTAAATAAATAAATAAATAAATAGTTTTGCACAAATTTAGTAATGGGAGAACAAAGACCTGTAATGTTCATTATTTTTTTTTTTCCTTGTAAGAAAGGTGATGTCTACTATATAATTATTTCCTGAGATATTCAGATACTAACTGCCACTGCGTGACTTTTAGGGTAAATAATATTATTATTAATATTATTATTATTATTTAGAGAGGGAGAGAGACCTCTGAGCACACTCTACATGATAATGTGATATATTAGGGGAAAAAATGGTGTTTCGGCTTTTATGGCCCTGACTGCTAAATAAGAACTACTACATACCACTCAGTTTACTAGTTATGGCATTAAAAGATTTTAGTGACTGGTAAATGTTACATGAAAATAGCATTGGCTACTGTCTATATCTAATTTAGAAAACTTAGAAACTTAGAATTTAGAAAACTTCTGTTGAAAAACTCCCATAGAAAAGCATAGTAATAAGGATGGGGGAGGGTATTTATTAAATAGACTAAGCAAAGGAAATTGGATACATCACTAGCCCCCGACCCTAGAAATGTATAGTGCCTACATATCTCGTTACCTGTCGCTTCTTTTTATAGGCTAGCTGATACTTGCTACCCCCTCACTGCGTTTAGAAAGTAGTGTTTTTTTTTAAGGTCTGCAAATTTAAATACCAAGAGGGAATTACTGTCAGCCACTACTAAAAAGCCAGTCACTAACAGCTCCTATTATTCACCCAGAACCTAGCGACTGGTTCAAACCCTGTTGCGACTTTTACTGGCTGCCACTAATCTTTCAAATTGACTAGTTGATGATGCGTATGTAATCTCGCTGTTAAAAAAAGAAGTGTTAGTGTTTTGTCAGGTTCCCTTCATTGACAATGAAGCTGATATGGTGTATCTAAAATTGTTGCTGCTTTGAAAGCCTTACCTTTAAAAAAAAAACATTACACTGATACATTTATGCTGCTTTCCAATACCACTCAGACTAGCACATCTCATGGATCTTTTAAAAGAAACACAAGCATAAATTGCCAGTTTTTACATGTACTAATAAATTCAGCCATGTGTTTCTAAAACCTTTTAGAGCCTCAATATCTCTTTAACAAATGAGTGAATAAAATTATTTAAGAATTTACATAATGTTTTTTTAAGTAACCTTGAATAGCAATTTTTATTTTACATTTGTGTGTTAGTTACGCATCCCACATTTAAAACAATATAAATTATTCTATTGTTTTGAACCTGAAAAAGAATTGTAGTAAATTGATTACTAATGGTTATTAATAATGGTTTATCCATGTCTTCCATCCACATTATTGGTTATTTTATTTCCTCCTCCATCCTCTATTATTTTCAAATAGTTTTTATTGAAAAAAAATTTTTTTTGTAAGATTACAACAAATTATAAAAACATTGTAATAAGGGTTGGGTAGGGGTGGGAAACTTGGAAGAGGGAAGGGGAGATCCATCCAATGTGACAATTAATATAGTAATATAAAAGGCATACAATTTGAGTGATAGATTGCAAGAATAGGACAAATTGTTACAGATTATAGGCTTTTTTAATTTTGTCTTTCCACATATCCCAATCATACTTCAATTGTGCAAAGAGGTACAAGTTACTTCTATGTGATAGTTCGTGCGCTTTATTTTCTAGGAGTAGGTTCAGTACTTCTCTTACTGATGGCATATCTTTAGATTTCCAGTACCTAGGCAAACAAGAGGTGGCCGCTATCAGAATGTGGCTTATTATTATTTGGTTAATTCTGCTGATGGACTCAGGGAGTTTCTTGAATAAAGCAAGCTCAGATGTGAAAGTACCAATGTTTCAATCTACCTTAATGATTAGGTCATAAATCATTTTCCAGTATTTGGTTATTTTTGGGCAATACCACCATATGTGGGCCATATTTCCCAAACTGCCACAATCTCTCCAACACCGGTCAGAATACATGTTGCTCATGTTGTGTAGTCTGGACGGAGCTAAATACCATCGATACAAAATTTTAAAATGATTTTCAAAATGGTCAGAGCAAAAAGATATTCCCTTTAATGATTTAAAAAAACTAAACCAATCCTCTAACTCATATTGGGTGCCCAGCTCCGCCTCCCAAGATAGCATGTGCTTAAGTTTAACAGTGGTATTGGTATTATGTAGTAAATAACACATTGATATTGTGCCCTTCCTATTTGGGTCGTTCAAAAACAATGTTTCCAATGGTGGACATTCTAACTCTTTGTAAATTTTATTGGTATCTGATATATTATATAGTTCTTTCAGTTTCTCAATAACCAACATGCATTCTTCCTTGCAGTCATTCATCAATCTATGTTTAAATTGTAATTTTTCATATGATAAAATAGTATTGCCGTGGAAAAAACTATCTATATTGTTCAAATGGTATTTCTTCAACAGATCTGAGTCCAAAGAGGGCATATAGTGTTTCAGTAGTTCGATCGGCATAGCACTATACAGTTTCACTGAGTGGCGATTGTTTTTAAACACTATATCCCAGGCTTTAAGTCGATAGAAATAATTTAGCGACTTCAGGCCTTCTTTCAGCACTCAACCAGGGTAATTCTTTAAGTTGGAATGGGAGAATTTTAGCTTCCTCTATTTCCATCCAATGTGGCCTATTTACTTGACTATTGAAGTTAACGACCACTGCAGCATTCGTGGCAAAGTAGTATTTCCGGATATTTGGCACTCCAATACCTCCATGGGATTTATGGTGCTGCAGGGATGTGAGCTTGATTCTGCTGGACTTGTTATTCCAGATGAACTTTAACATAACTGAATGCATTTTATTAAAAAAGGATTATGGGATGGATAGAGATATAGTCCTAAAGTAATATAAAATTTTAGGAAGATTGGACATTTTAATAGAAGCAATTCTCCCTAGCCATAAGAGTTCCATCCCGCACTATCTCTCCATGTCTCTTTGTAAGTTCGGCCATGCTTTCTTTGAGTTTTGGGCATGCATATTAGACAAGTTTTTACATAGATTAATGCCTAGATACTCTAAATATTCACTTCTCCAATCAAATGGATAGATTGACTTTAGGGTGACTATATCAGATTTATTCATATGAAGTGCGAGGGCCTGGGTTTTGGATTCATTCAATTTATAGTAGGATACCTCCACAAATTGGAGTAGGATTTCAGTCAGGGATTGTCAGGGATTTTTTTGGGATTTTTAAGCGCTAGTATAACATCATTGGCGAATAGACCAATTTTATGAGTGGATCCTTTAATACTAATGCCTTCAATTTCTGAGGCCCTTCTGATTAGTTCGGCCAAGGGTTCCATTGCCAAAACAAAGAGAACCGGGGATAAAGGGCAACCTTTTCATGTCCCATTAGTAAGGGAAAAGGTTCTTGATTGAAAACCCGAGGCCAAAACATGGGCTGTAGGGGCAACATAAAGTGCCTTTATTGCATCAATAAAAGACAATGGTATATTATACCTACTCAGTGTACTCCACAAGTACCCCCAGTGTACCCTATCAAACGCCTTCTCTGCATCCAATGATAGGAGCATAGAAGAAGTTTTTGTCAAATTGATGTGTTGGATTAAATTTATGAACCTCCTCGTTCCATCTGGAGCTTGCCTACCTTGAACAAAACCCACTTGATCGTTATTAATTAGCAAAGGGATCAATTTAGCTAGTCTGTTAGCTAATACTTTTGAATAAATTTTCGAATCATTATTGATTAAAGATATGGGTCTAAAGTTAGGGCATCTGTTTGGAGCTTTTACTGGTTTCGGCAAGGTGCCGATTTGTGCGCACAAGGACTCCCGGCATCTTCCCCAGGACTTATAGTAATTAAACAATTTAGTCATATGGGGAATTAAAATTTCTGGAAAGGTCTTGTAGTACAGTATAGTAAATCCATCTGGGTCAGGGGCCTTTCCAGATGGCATAAGTTTAATTGCCTCGGCTATCTCTTCACCTGTTATGTCACACTCTAAGTTTTTTAGATTATCAGAAGACAGTCGAGGCAACGAGACCTTATCTAAAAAACTATTAATTGCTGCCTCAGATGGTTGGGTGAGGTTTGAATCCGATTCCAAATTATAAAGTTTGCTATAATGCTCTGCAAATTGATCACTAATTTTAGTCGGGTGAAATATTTTTTGTCCCTGGTCATCTAACAAAATGCTATTTTTGATTGGGCATTCACATGCCAGAGTTTAGACGCCAGAAGAATTGAGGCCCTGTTACTTTTTAAATAAAATGTTTTCCTAAGTCATCTCAAGAGTTGTGCGGTCCAGATTAACTTTTTGTATCTAAAATTTAATCTCTCCTATCATTTCTGATAAGGAAGAGGATGGGCCAGATTTGTTTGCCTGATTCAGATTGTATAGTTCTTTTTCCATATTTCTCAGATTATCGTTATTAATTCTCTTTAGGTGAGACGCTCTAGAAATAAAATGGCCTCTTAACACAGCCTTGTGCGCATCCCAGGCCACATCGCCAGAAACTTCAGATGGAACATTGTCCAGAAAATAATCATTTAAAACCCTCTCTGCAGACGACCTATTTTCTACATCGTTTAACAAATAGTCACCTAATTTCCATTGTCTGTTAGGGGCAGAAGATATAATTTCATCCAAATGCATCATGATTGGAGCATGGTCGGACCAGTTTATGTCTAAAATGTAGAATTTCAAGATGTGCGGAATTAGAGCACCCTGGATCAAGAACCTGTCCAGCCTGGAGTACATGTTTTTAGAAACCGAATAATATGTGAAATCCCTTTCACTCTCATTCCTCAGTCTCCAGGGATCATACAGTCCGCATTCAATCATATATTTAGAAAAAATTTCAGCTAACCTATTACTATCTCTCCTGTGGGGATGATCAGAATCTTCCCTCGCGTTATCCAAATCGCCATCCATGACAAAGTTCATGTAACCACACATCACTAAAGTTCCTCTCAAGTTCTCATTCACCAGATCCATTACCTTTCTGAAAAAATCTAGTTGATCTGGGAAATACAAATTCACAATTGTGCACAGAATATTATAAATTTTTCCTGTCCACAGTAAATATCTCCCTTCATCATCCGCCATTACCTTTTCTGTTGAGCAAGCCACATTTCTGTTTAAAAAAAATAGAAGCACCTCTAGATTTGGATTTATAGGTACAATGAAATTGAGATGGGAATAACTTCGACATAAGCCTATAAACTTTGCCTTCTTTAAAATGAGTCTCCTGTACACAAATAACATCTGATTTGTTGGATTTTGCTTCCTTAAAAAGTAGTCTTCTCTTGTGCGCAGTGTTCAGGCCCCTCACATTGAATGACATAAACTTAATAACCACGACCTAAATAAAAATCGTGGTTAATGGAGAGAAATCTGCTGTCAATGTGTGAGCCCGAAGTTCCACGCCTCAAGAGACGTATTAGGAAATCCAACATTTTAGACAAGAATTGTTTTGGGTGATACATTAAGAAATAAGTTAAAGCAATTGAAACAAACATTGTACAAGTTATGTCTTGAGACTGTGTCATGCTGAATTGTATACCTTTCCCAAGAAAATGGATGGACATAAAATTAAAAGTAAAAAACAGGGGGTAAAAAACTTGGAAAAATACCCCTATCAAGGGAAGTAAACAAAACTTTGGTAAGTGATAAGGCCATGAGGGAGAATACATTTTTTTTTTCTATCTCAGGGTGTTAGGCTCAGGTTGGGGGGAGAGAAAACTACCCGGGACAAGGGGAACCAATGTAAGCAATAAAGAATTATCAAAAAGTAGAAGATGTTAAAGGAGAAAAATTAACAAATAGCAGAAAGAAAAAGGGAAGGTCCCTGCAGTCCTGAAATCTTAGTTGAACAGAGAAAAACCTCAATTGACTTGGAATGGAAAAGTACATTCTTATCACTTATCTAATATAGTTTTAGGAAAAAACATAAAAGTAGCAAAGGTTGTCTGCTTTAAAGGTATATCACATTAATGTGGGAACAAAACAAAAATTTCTCAGCTATCCGTGCTTATCTCAGGACTTAAGTAGGGATCAGTGGTATGTCTCAAAAGATAAGGTTCTTTTAGATCCAGACAGGAAAGAACAAAAAGAAAAATTAAAAGCAAAAATCAATTTTAGTATAAGATAAGGACAAAACCGTCTGAAAGTAAGCAGGGCCGGACTGGGGATACAAAGCAGCCCTGGAAAAAAAATTTGTGCCAGCCCCATAAGTCACTGCGCCATATATTGTCGCGTGTAATATGTAAGGCTATGTCTTGCCAGGACAGATGATTGAGTAATATATAATATATATATATATATATATTGCTTTTTCTAATATAAAATATTGGTCCTTTCAGGGTAAAACGTTTAATTATACAGTAAGCATACGCAAATGCAGACACAGGCAATTTCACTGACATTTCAGTGACACACACAAGCTCATTAATACACAGCCTCATAGACAAACAATCTTACTGATATACATCAGCTCATTGACATAAAAACACAAGCTCACTCACTAGCAGGCACACGAATGCAAGCAAGCTCACTCACTAGCAGACGCACACACAGCTTAATGTGGTGGTACTGGTGTCTATAGCATGTCGCTACAGGCTTTTCAACGTAAACACTGACTTTTCAGAGAAAAGGCAGTGTTTACATTGCTTCAAAGTGACATTGCTAGTGACAGTCACTCAGACGGTCACTAGAGGTGCTTCCTGTGTTAGTGACCTCCCGCCCTCGCGCGCTGCTGAATGAGACTGGCGCCGGAATATGACGTCATATTCCGGCGCCGGTCTCATTCAGCTGCGTGCTGGGGAGCAGAGCCAGCGCAGCTCCCTCAGCGGCCGCCAGGACAAGTCCGCCAGCGGCCGCCAAAAGAC